>CM035435.1:27486911-27644411 GCA_020310875.1 Ceratopteris richardii | reverse complement strand
CTGGAGTCTTTCTATCTAGATTATTCTAGGTGATGAACTTTAAATCAAATTTGTCTTAGAAGATTGTCTTCGAACTTGAAACTCTTACTTGAATTTACATAATTTATATAGGGTTATTTTGATATATTTGTTTTCATTTCGTCTTTACAATCATGAATGTTACCACTTCATATAAAAAGAAAAACTTTTTGTATGTAGTCAAATGATGTTTACCATATGCATTCCATAGCCTAGACCACTAGAATATAGACAAACACTTCATACAACATTGTTTTCATGTCTTAAGTCATAAAGCATACTAGAAAAACACCATGCATGTAGTCACACAATAGGACCCATTGAAAAATTGAAACTAATCCACTATGTGGTTCACACCCCAACAATGGATTATCTTGAAGTTTTAGACCTAGAATGTTTGCAAGATGTGAAACAAAAGGCAGGTTACAGTTTTGCAAACTGACATAGTTTTTTTGTTATCACCTTCCCGACTCAAAACAGAGGTTGAGATGCCTTCTAGCTTCACACCAAATTTTAAGGTAGTCTATGATAGGTTGTGAAGCACATTTTCTCCATGCTTTCTTACATACTCTTCATTGTCGGCCTTCTCCACGAGCTCTCTATAGCCACACTGGCCCTAATACCATGTCAAGAGAAAGGTGATAAGGAAGAGAGCTCTCACACACTTTCACAAACAAAGAGAGGAGCACATAGAGATTGAGGCAAGGAAGAATGGTCTTCTTCTTCTTATTCTATTACATAAAGAGAATATACAAGAATGATGTAATATAACAATACAACCAATACAATAGATAAAGGAAAGTACATAAGGAAAAAATGTAATGTCTATAAATGAGTGAGCTAGCAAGAAACAAATGTGCCATCACTCTTGGTAGATAAATATAGTAAAGCTCAATAAAGTGTCCTTGACATATATCTACATCACCACTATACATGTTAGTGAAATGAAAGTGATATGTGTTACTTGTGATCATCATATGTTGAGCTTGATATCTCAACAGAAAGGATCTCCTTGAGTCTTTGATATGTTTGTCATCAAGTGCCAACTAGATCAACTTCATTATCCAAAGGGAAGTGCACTAAGCTTTCACCAAGGTTTTGTGGAGCTTGGAAGATATTTGAGAAGCTTAGTGATGTTGCATATCGATTAGAGCTTCCTCTAGACTGTAGAGTCCATCTAGTGTTTCATGTTAGTAAACTTAGAAAGTATATTTCTAGGGAGGATAATCCAATAAAGGGTATTGTTTGTTTGTAGGAAATTGATAGCATAGATCATTCTCTACATATGATACTATATCATAGACAAAAATAATTGAGAAACCGTATCATCTAGGAGTGTTTAGTAGCCTATAGAGGATTATCGCTTATAGAATCTACTTGGGGATCAAAAGCTTTACTTTGCAAGTACGCATTAACCATTAAGGACAATGATCTTAAGAAGGTGGAGAGAGTGTTAGGATTTGGTCTACAGGGACCTTCACATGTGACCATGGAACAAGCACTAAGTATAGCCAAGGTCCCTATCTTGGGGGATATACTAAGGCACCTAAAGGGTAATGGAAATGAGTGTGTATTATGACCATATGTCCACACTAGAGAATTCCAGATCATTGCTATTTTTGGTGAACGTGGATATAAAGGATGTGAGGCGAGTTGCACACACACATTTTTCAAGTCTTTATTCTTAGTCTTATTCAAAGAGATTTAAGGATTATAATCATACATTCATTGCTCTTGCTCAACTGAAACTCATTGGGCCTTTGGTGTTGGAGTTCAAGGTCAGTGAAAGCTCACGAACAACACAAGGATGTAGATGTCCCTTGGAGCACAAAACAATATAGAATCAATTATGATGTGAACAAAATGTACAAAGATAAGGGATATGTTAGGCTTATAGACATATATAGAATCGTTGGGAAAAACTCCTAAAGAAGGAAAAGAACTACCCCAAGGATCCTAAGTATGTTCACACACATCACTACTAAAATATATCAACCAATCCCACCTAGGATTGATCGAATGAATGAGAGGTTGACACTCATTCATGAGGAAGTTCCAAGCTATGTGGAAAGGAATCAATCTACAAAAGGAAGCAAACCCAAAGCTTTGTAGAAAGATTGACACTTCTTCGTAGGTAGAGCCTTTGTGAAAGGTTTGCAACATAATCCTTTGTGGGCGCAGAAGATAAATTGATATCTCTAATAGAAAACATCTCCTTGAGGTAATGATAATGCACCTCAATGTGCTTTTTGCAAGCATGGAGCATAGGGTTCCTTGCAATTGCCAATTCTCTCTGACTATCAATAAAGATGGTGGTGGTAGAAGATTTACCAACACCCAAATTAGCTAAAAGGCATTTGAGCCACACACCATTAACAATCACTGCGAAAGCTTCCCTATGAATAGCCTCACAACTAGAACTGGCCATAAGAAGCTACTTCTTGCTCAACCAAGACATACATGAGCTACCAACCATGAAATAGACACCACTAGTGGACACATGAGTGTCATAACAACTAGCCCATCTGAGTCAAAAAAAGCATACAAATGTGGTAGTAATGCCCTTGGCCCTCTCTGAGATAAAACAATCCAAGCATTCTGATATCGCTCAAGGAGAGAAATATGCACTTAACTACCTACCGATGCCTTACACCTGGGCAATGCATAAATCTACTCATATGAGAGCCATGAGACTGAATTTCATCCTGATTTATACATAAGTGAATCAAGCATCTAACAACTTGTTGATAGAGAACAACATCAAATGCATCTCTAGAATCATGAAGACTCAATTGTAAACTTGCTTCCATGGGAGTGACAATAGGTTTGTAGTCCTCAATGCCGAAAATGCTACAATAATGTGTCAATATAGTTTGATAAAAAATAATTCTCCCATGAAGTTGCATAAATTGAATGCCCAAATAATGATGCAAATGCCCCATGTCTGTCATATCAAAAGAGGCATTAAAATCAGACATAAATTAATCAATATGCTTCTCATTAGGACCAATGAGTAGCATATCATCAACATATGCAAGAATGAATTACATCATCTTCACACCTAACATATAAGGTGTTGTCAGTTGGACTATTCTCAAAACCATGTGCAAGCATGCATTTTCTCATACCAAGCACATGGTGCTTTCTCCAAACCATAAAATTCCTTTTTAGCTTTTTCACTTTGTTTTCATTCCCTTTCTATATAAAAACACACATTGGAAATACATATACATCTTCATGTAAGTCACCATTCAAAAATGCAATATAAATATTTCACTAATGTATATTCCAACCATGATGAGCCGCAAGTGCAAAAATGCCACAAAAAATGGTTATTTGACATGTAGGAGAAAATGTATCATCAAAATCAATGCCTCTCTCTTCAGCATAACCTTTGGCAACATGCCTAGCCTTATACCTATCAATTGTTCCATCAAGTTTCTGTTTTCAACTTGTATACCCATTTTCACCTACGTGAAAATCCCATATGAACAAGTAACATTCTTTATAATAGCATCATATTCGTATTGCACAACAGGTATCCAACTTTCTTAATTTTGTGCTTCATCAAAAGAAACAAGCTCATTCTCATCCCAAAGTGTAAAGGAAGCCATTGAATAGCAATTTGATGCAAAGGAAGCGCCTATCAGAGCTTGAATGAGATGATATAAGAAAGCAGCATCTAATTTTCTATCTCTAAAAGTTTACAGTAGCCATTTAGGCATAGTTTTTGCCTTTTGTGTGTCATCCCTTTCATGAACAAGTGAATGATGTAAATACACATACAAAGTGTAATGATCTACATCATTTTTTTGAACATCTAAAGTTTAAGAAATTTCTTTATTTGGACCAATACTTGAGCCTCCACATGTAAAACAAGGCCAAAAATTATCATACACATTTTTCAAGCTACTTGGTGTGCCCTTTGCAGATGAAACTAAGCGCTGAATTACATTTTCAACAAAAAACAACATCATGACTAACTAGAATGAGTTTAATCTATGGATGATACACATAATTGACTTTTGTCTCACAACAATACCCAAGAAAAATACATTTCACTAATTCATCTTCATGTTTTTTGTGTTTTTATTCAGCATTAATGGATATGCCATAAATCAAGGACACGTAGATGAGCAAAAAATGTCTTGCAGTCATGGCAGACCTCATATGGAGTGATGATTGTAGTAGTTCTCTAGAGGGAAACCTATTAAGACATGTTGGATACGTAACAACCTCAACCAAGAAGCTATGTATAAAAGTGTCACTTCTGACCATACAACTCACCATTTCCATGAGAAACCTATTCTTTCTTTTTGAAAATTCATTTTGTTGAGGTGTATATGACACTACACATTGATGTTTTATCCCATACTTATCTAGAAACACACTAATATTAGAAGACGTGTATTCACCCCCTTGAACACACTAGATGATGCCCAATTTACATGTTGGAAGCTTTTAAGCCATATTCAAGAACTGTTTAAAGCACATAAACAATATAGTCTTTGCTTTCAATGGATACACTAATGCATGCTTGGAAAATTCATCAATAAAAGTCATAGTATAGGTGGTTCCCAAACGAAGATGTCTACATAGGACCATAGAAATCACTATCAACAAGGTGTTACTTATGAGCAACTCTAATTGAACCATCTTTTGGGAAGGATGAATGCTACATTTTTTCAAAAATAAAACCTTCATAGACATGTTTAGAAGCTACCTCAAGTTTGGGCAGCAAGGACACCATTTCAACTTTCTACGTCCATAGCAAATCAGTAAAATTTAAATCACCTAATCATGCATGCCAAAGCTTTGCATCTGAGATAGCCTCAGAATATCAAAATGCACATGCTAAATCATTCATCAATTTTGCACAATGTATGAGCTTATACAAGCCATGACATAAAATTCCAAAAGCAATAATAACATCACGGTTTGAGAGATCATGAATTGTACATATTTCATAAAAGAATTTGACAAGCAAGCCAATCTTGACTAATGTGAAAACTGATAACAAATTTTTCTTGATCCCTAGCACATATAAGGCATCTAAAAATGTAAAAGAACTACCATCAACATTTGTCACAATGATCTCTCCAACTCCCATTATAGGATAAGAGGAGTTGTTAGGACATGTGATAGTATTACCTAAGGAGAAAGCTCAAGTGAAGTAGAGAAATTTCACTACGAGGTAATGTGTTTCGTTGCTCCACTATCAAAGTACCAAACGTCTGAGTCTATTGTAGATATACACTAATCATGAGAAGATGGATCATATTTGCAAAGAGTATAAAGTTTATTTTTGTTCTTCAAGAAGATTAGCACACGTTATTTTTGTTGATATATTTTGGTAGTGATATACAAGCCTGGGGGAAAATAAAATCCTTAAGAGAGAATAAAGTGCTCTAGTAGTCCTAGTGTATTCACACATATCACTACCAAAGTATATCGACAAATTCCCCTCCCCCTCCGAGTGATACGGTGAACAAGAAGCTAGCACTCATGTATAAGGAAGTGCAAAGCTATGTGGTATCAATCCATAAAAAGAAGTAATCCCAAATCTTTGCACAAAGCATCAAACTTCTCCTTAGGCAGAGACTTTGTGAAAAGTTCTACAATTTTCTCTTGTGTGGGTACATATGCGAAACGTATCTCTCCAACAAAGAACTTCTCCCTAACATAATGATAGTACACCTCAATGTTCTTAGTGCAAGCATGGAACACAAAGTTCCTCATAGCTACTAGTGCACTCTGATTGTCTATAAATATGGTGATGGCACAAGATTGACCAACACCCAAATCAGCCACAAGGCATGTGATCGCCACACATGCTCAATAGTCAATGTGAGAGTTGCCCTATACTCAACCTCACAACTAAAAGTGGCCATAGTAGACTGTTTCTTGATCGACGAAGATATGCATGAGCTACCAAGCATGAAGCAAAAGCCACTAATGGACACACAAATGTCATAGCAACTAGCCCAATCAAAGTCAAAAAAAGCATGTAAATCTGGCAATAGTGATCCCCTCTTGGGATAAAACCATCCAAGTAGTTGGGTACCAGCCAAGTAGTGAAAGATGTGCTTAACCACCTACCAATGCTTGATGCCCCGGGAATGCATAAACCTGCTCATCTGTAAGACAACAAACTAAATAAGTGTCCGAGTAAGGCATAAGTAAATCAAGAATCCAATAGTGTGCTGATAGACAACAACATCAAATGCATCTCCAACATCATGAAGACTCAACTGTAAACCTATTTCCATAGGAGTGGCAATAGGTTTGCACTATTCAAGGCCAAAATGCTACAATAATATTTCAATACATTTTGTTTGACACAAAGTTATTCCACCATCAGCTTGCATAAATTGAAAGCCCAAATAATGGTGCAACTGCCCCAAATTGGAGATCTTAAATGAGGCATGAAAATAAGCCTTAAAATTAGAAATATGCTTCTCATTAGGAACAATGAGCAACATGTCATGAACATAGACAACAATGATCAGAATCACATAATTTGCATTCTTCACATATAAGGTGCTCTTAGTTGGACTATTCTCAAAACGATGTGCAATCAAGTAGGCATGTATCTTTTCATATCAAGCATGTGGCACTTGCTTCAAACCATATAATGCCTTTTTTAACTTGCACACTTTGGTTTCATGCTCTTTCTACAAAAAATCACGGGGCTAAAAAACATACACTTCTTCATGCACCATTTAGAAATATAGTTTTTGTTGGAGTTAGATGTTTGCGGAAGCACGCGAACAGCACAAGGAAGAAGAAGAAGCTTGGAGCTCAACACACAATACTGAATGTATTACCACTAGAATGTACAAAGATAAGTAACACGTAAGGGCTATAGGCGTATATACAAGCCGAGGGAAAAAACTCCTAAAGAGGGAAAAAAGTGCCCCGGCGAACCTAGAGTGTTCACACACATCACTACCTAAATATATCAACAAATCTCCCTTGGGAGCGATGCAATGAACAAGGAGCTTGCACTCATGTATAAGGAAGTGCCATGCTATGTGGAAATCACTCCACAAAAGGAAGTAAGGCCAAAGCTTTGCGAAAAGCTTCAAATTTCTTCCGAGGGAGAGCCTTTGTGAAAAGGCCTGCAATGTCCTCCTGCATGGGCACATATGCCAAGCTCATCTCTCCAGCAGTTAACCTCTCCCTAACATATTGATAATGCACCTCAATGGTCTTAGTGCGAGCATGGAACGTAGGGTTCCTCGCAATTGCCAATGCGCTCTGACTGTCACTGAAGATGGTGGTGGAAGAAGATTGACCAACACCCAAATCAGCCATAAGGCATCTGAGCCACACACATTCGTGGGCAAACTAATTTGTACAAGTGGAACAATGTATGAAGGCCTTAAGTCACGAGATTTTCCCAAAAGTAATCACTCAACAACTCCCCAAATCATTCCAATCAATTCCTCTAACTTAGAGAGGAGCAATTTTAGGAAAAGAGGTTCCTAAATTGTAGGAGTCTACTTGCTCAATTTAAAATAGGCTTGGATCATGACTTTTTGAGTGATCCTGTGTGTTTCGTTTGTGTATTAGAACTCTAGCAAGCAACCCCCTAGCTTAAGAAAGCCCCGTTCTTGCTTCCATCCCAAGTTTGGGTTAGGATATCTCACTCTCTATGCTAGAAGTGACTAGTCTCTATTTCTCTGAGTTGTATCCATTGGTTCTCCTATTTTAGAAATGTGTTTACTGTGATTTTACTCTTATTGCATAGCTAATATAGTCCTCCAATTGTGGTTCAAATCTCGGGATCTTTCTTTGCATATTCTCTGAGTTATTGTATCTTGAGTGAAGGTGTGTCTCTGCAGACATTTCCATTTCATGTGTGAGCATCCATTTTAGATGAAATGTGTCTTTTTAGAAAGCTCTTTAAGTCTACTATGAGTGGTTAAAATATCTCGAGAAATCTCTGTACCAACTCTGAGAAATAACCAGAACACTAGAACAATATCCAGTTGAGTGTACCTTGGGAGGTCACATTATGTTTCTAGTTGCATAGGGAGTTGTCAAATCTCCCAAAAGTGGTATCAGAGCATTTCAAAGTGCTTGGAGGTCATCCATTACAAATCAAAAGGGCTATTTGAGCTGGAGTTTAAAAGGTTTCTTCACGAAAGGAAGCTGGACAAAGATTTTCATCAAGGGGGAGCACTCGATCCTCGTCAAGTGAAGCATACTTGGAGTTTATCAAAGGAGATCTAATCTTGGGGGTAACATCAGAAAGACCTAGGTTGGGGGATAATCCAACCTCAAAATCCAACAGTTTTTAGGGGTAGTGGCCTCAAAAACAATTGTTCTAGCCTCTTTCATCTTTGCCTCCTTTGCATCTAGTTTACGAGAGCTCTTTATGACATAATCATTTACATTACAATACTTAAATTGTTTCTTCATTACTCTTTTCTTATCATCTTTCTCTTCCTTCTTTGATTGTGCAACTCTTCTTACAACTAGATGAGCTTCATTTACCTTCTCCCTTCACAGTAGCTAAGAAAGCTTGATTTGGAGCACACATAATTGACCTATTCTGCCTAGAGTGATCTTCTTGCAACAAAATAGAGACAAAATTTTCAAATGTTGGATTTCATTTCATCATGAATCAAAGAGTAGAAGAAAAACTCTAATATGAATCTTGAATCTCATTAAGAACTATGTACATAAGTGAACCATTTGGTAAGATTCCGTCAAGAAAAAATCAATTTCCCCTTCACATTTTTTATCTTTGTCAAGAAAACTATCCACAAAATCTCCTTCATTCATATGCTATGTCCAACTATTTTCGGAGGGAAGCATCAGGAGCCTCATTTCTTGCTTTGTATAATGTTGTAGAGTATCCCAAGAAGCTTTTTCTAGCTTGCAAGAGCTAACATGAGAGATCTTGGAAAGTTTGACAGACAAGGCTATCAATGCATGTGTGTGTGTGCATCTCTACCATCCCAACAAATTTTGTCTATAGTAGTTGCAACAAGAGGTGCAACATGACTAGGAAATTGAAGATCTTCATCTTCAACACCATTTGCATCACCTTCAATAACTATATTTGTACGTGCGGTAGGATGTTTTTTAACACCCGACACAATATTCCATAGCACTTTTGCTACCAATACATGATGCATCATATATGTCCAAAATGGGTAATTAGTACCATCCACTCCTTTATGCAAGCTCTAATGGTTTTCATCTCCCATCTTGTTCCTTGCACAAAGCTCGTGCATGTGTTGCATTGATCCCATATATCTGATTTTTTTGTGCATCGAGGCATATAAATAACACATGAAGTCTTCCCTTCCCACACTAGAGGTGAAAGGGAGGAGGAAAAGAGGAAGCTACTTTTTGGGTTTCTTCATGTGGGGATAGTAGCCTTTGTGTGTCTGTGTGTGTGTGTGTGTGTTTGCATAGTATGGAACCTCTGTTTGGTTGCATGAGATGCCTTTTTGTCCCTTGTATCCATCTCCAATACCACTGTGATAATAGCCTCCTCATGATGACCTCCATTTCTCTTTTGTTCAGAGATGCTCAGCTAAAGTGCAAAGATAACGAACCCACTCGCACATGATTGAAAGATTTCAATCCTATCCTCATAGGCACATGATGAAATGCTAAAGTTTCCCTCTTTTGCGATGCAAAACAACCCATGTGGTAGTTCACATGATTGCCACTTGGCAAGCATGTGAACTACCCTTCTAAGAAGAGGTCCACACCTCTTAGGCTTGGTCTCTCCAATATAACAATAAGTTAAGAGGTTGCATAGATCTTGAAATATTGTGATGTAGGCTAGGTTCCCATTCTTAGCCTTGGAGCACTCACTATACTCGCAACATGTACCTACATAGAAATATTATTGCTTTTGGGATGAATCTTGTAGATATTTTATACTCGTGGTAAAATATGTTTTTTTACAAAGATCTAAAAGATTCTAGATTCAGCAAGGTTTGATATTTGATCTATATTTATATATTCATTATTTAAGAATATTATTACAAAAATATGAAAACGTATCTATGATGGGCATGCCATGGGTTCTCTCCATCGAAATTGGACTTTTGGGCATGATTCATTTGATTTTGTCCCCCAAAGATTTAAGAAATATGCATGAACAAAAAGGTCTCATTCCTTAAAATTTAATAAAGGTGAGGTGGGGCTATGGGGACTTTGAAAAGAGTTTTCTTTCATTCTAAAAAGGGTGGGTAAGGTTTAAGTACTTGAATATTCTAGACCTTCCATATCTCTTTTGTACTTCTCCTTTATATTGAACATTTTTATTTTATTGTTTTTCATTGTAGAGGTGGTATTGCTAACAGAGCTGCTGTTTTGGATGGATATACTTGGATTTCTTGCTCTACAATAAGGTGTGTGAGAAGTACCACTTCCTTTTTAGCAATGTGATACTTCTCTAGATTTAGTTGTCCTTTAACACCATGTAATCTTTCTAATCCTTCCTCAACCTTTTGGTAATTAATTATTCTACTATTTTATATACAAAAAGTATCCATACACATTCTTATTGATGATCCAAAGAGACATTGGAATACATAATTCATAAATCTCTGAAGTGTTGCACGTGCATTAATGAGACCAAAGTTTATCACTCTATATGAAGAGCATCCCCATGGTGTGATGAAAGTGGTATTCCTTTGATCTTCCTCAGCTATATATATTTGAAAATATCCTCAGTATCCATTACATACAATGTATCATTCATGGCCGACTACTTCATTTTGTTTTTCATCTTGGAAGGGTAGTGAAAACTAATCTCTTTTGGTTGCAGCATTCAATCGATTGTAATCCACACACAACCTCCATCTACCATTCTGTTTTGTATTAGAAACAATTCGAGTCACGCATTTTGAATTAGAAACTGGATAAACAATTCGAGTCACGCATTTTGTATGTAGTCAAATGATGTTTACCATATGCATTCCATAGCCTAGACCACTAGAATATAGACAAACACTTCATACAACATTGTTTTCATGTCTTAAGTCATAAAGCATACTAGAAAAACACCATGCATGTAGTCACACAATAGGACCCATTGAAAAATTGAAACTAATCCACTATGTGGTTCACACCCCAACAATGGATTATCTTGAAGTTTTAGACCTAGAATGTTTGCAAGATGTGAAACAAAAGGCAGGTTACAGTTTTGCAAACTGACATAGTTTTTTTGTTATCACCTTCCCGACTCAAAACAGAGGTTGAGATGCCTTCTAGCTTCACACCAAATTTTAAGGTAGTCTATGATAGGTTGTGA
The DNA here is from genome assembly GCA_020310875.1 of Ceratopteris richardii. NCBI lineage: Eukaryota > Viridiplantae > Streptophyta > Polypodiopsida > Polypodiales > Pteridaceae > Ceratopteris > Ceratopteris richardii. The sequence goes on along the minus strand of CM035435.1, from coordinate 27,633,106 downwards.
AGCACATTTTCTCCATGCTTTCTTACATACTCTTCATTGTCGGCCTTCTCCACGAGCTCTCTATAGCCACACTGGCCCTAATACCATGTCAAGAGAAAGGTGATAAGGAAGAGAGCTCTCACACACTTTCACAAACAAAGAGAGGAGCACATAGAGATTGAGGCAAGGAAGAATGGTCTTCTTCTTCTTATTCTATTACATAAAGAGAATATACAAGAATGATGTAATATAACAATACAACCAATACAATAGATAAAGGAAAGTACATAAGGAAAAAATGTAATGTCTATAAATGAGTGAGCTAGCAAGAAACAAATGTGCCATCACTCTTGGTAGATAAATATAGTAAAGCTCAATAAAGTGTCCTTGACATATATCTACATCACCACTATACATGTTAGTGAAATGAAAGTGATATGTGTTACTTGTGATCATCATATGTTGAGCTTGATATCTCAACAGAAAGGATCTCCTTGAGTCTTTGATATGTTTGTCATCAAGTGCCAACTAGATCAACTTCATTATCCAAAGGGAAGTGCACTAAGCTTTCACCAAGGTTTTGTGGAGCTTGGAAGATATTTGAGAAGCTTAGTGATGTTGCATATCGATTAGAGCTTCCTCTAGACTGTAGAGTCCATCTAGTGTTTCATGTTAGTAAACTTAGAAAGTATATTTCTAGGGAGGATAATCCAATAAAGGGTATTGTTTGTTTGTAGGAAATTGATAGCATAGATCATTCTCTACATATGATACTATATCATAGACAAAAATAATTGAGAAACCGTATCATCTAGGAGTGTTTAGTAGCCTATAGAGGATTATCGCTTATAGAATCTACTTGGGGATCAAAAGCTTTACTTTGCAAGTACGCATTAACCATTAAGGACAATGATCTTTAGAAGGTGGAGAGAGTGTTAGGATTTGGTCTACAGGGACCTTCACATGTGACCATGGAACAAGCACTAAGTATAGCCAAGGTCCCTATCTTGGGGGATATACTAAGGCACCTAAAGGGTAATGGAAATGAGTGTGTATTATGACCATATGTCCACACTAGAGAATTCCAGATCATTGCTATTTTTGGTGAACGTGGATATAAAGGATGTGAGGCGAGTTGCACACACACATTTTTCAAGTCTTTATTCTTAGTCTTATTCAAAGAGATTTAAGGATTATAATCATACATTCATTGCTCTTGCTCAACTGAAACTCATTGGGCCTTTGGTGTTGGAGTTCAAGGTCAGTGAAAGCTCACGAACAACACAAGGATGTAGATGTCCCTTGGAGCACAAAACAATATAGAATCAATTATGATGTGAACAAAATGTACAAAGATAAGGGATATGTTAGGCTTATAGACATATATAGAATCGTTGGGAAAAACTCCTAAAGAAGGAAAAGAACTACCCCAAGGATCCTAAGTATGTTCACACACATCACTACTAAAATATATCAACCAATCCCACCTAGGATTGATCGAATGAATGAGAGGTTGACACTCATTCATGAGGAAGTTCCAAGCTATGTGGAAAGGAATCAATCTACAAAAGGAAGCAAACCCAAAGCTTTGTAGAAAGATTGACACTTCTTCGTAGGTAGAGCCTTTGTGAAAGGTTTGCAACATAATCCTTTGTGGGCGCAGAAGATAAATTGATATCTCTAATAGAAAACATCTCCTTGAGGTAATGATAATGCACCTCAATGTGCTTTTTGCAAGCATGGAGCATAGGGTTCCTTGCAATTGCCAATTCTCTCTGACTATCAATAAAGATGGTGGTGGTAGAAGATTTACCAACACCCAAATTAGCTAAAAGGCATTTGAGCCACACACCATTAACAATCACTGCGAAAGCTTCCCTATGAATAGCCTCACAACTAGAACTGGCCATAAGAAGCTACTTCTTGCTCAACCAAGACATACATGAGCTACCAACCATGAAATAGACACCACTAGTGGACACATGAGTGTCATAACAACTAGCCCATCTGAGTCAAAAAAAGCATACAAATGTGGTAGTAATGCCCTTGGCCCTCTCTGAGATAAAACAATCCAAGCATTCTGATATCGCTCAAGGAGAGAAATATGCACTTAACTACCTACCGATGCCTTACACCTGGGCAATGCATAAATCTACTCATATGAGAGCCATGAGACTGAATTTCATCCTGATTTATACATAAGTGAATCAAGCATCTAACAACTTGTTGATAGAGAACAACATCAAATGCATCTCTAGAATCATGAAGACTCAATTGTAAACTTGCTTCCATGGGAGTGACAATAGGTTTGTAGTCCTCAATGCCGAAAATGCTACAATAATGTGTCAATATAGTTTGATAAAAAATAATTCTCCCATGAAGTTGCATAAATTGAATGCCCAAATAATGATGCAAATGCCCCATGTCTGTCATATCAAAAGAGGCATTAAAATCAGACATAAATTAATCAATATGCTTCTCATTAGGACCAATGAGTAGCATATCATCAACATATGCAAGAATGAATTACATCATCTTCACACCTAACATATAAGGTGTTGTCAGTTGGACTATTCTCAAAACCATGTGCAAGCATGCATTTTCTCATACCAAGCACATGGTGCTTTCTCCAAACCATAAAATTCCTTTTTAGCTTTTTCACTTTGTTTTCATTCCCTTTCTATATAAAAACACACATTGGAAATACATATACATCTTCATGTAAGTCACCATTCAAAAATGCAATATAAATATTTCACTAATGTATATTCCAACCATGATGAGCCGCAAGTGCAAAAATGCCACAAAAAATGGTTATTTGACATGTAGGAGAAAATGTATCATCAAAATCAATGCCTCTCTCTTCAGCATAACCTTTGGCAACATGCCTAGCCTTATACCTATCAATTGTTCCATCAAGTTTCTGTTTTCAACTTGTATACCCATTTTCACCTACGTGAAAATCCCATATGAACAAGTAACATTCTTTATAATAGCATCATATTCGTATTGCACAACAGGTATCCAACTTTCTTAATTTTGTGCTTCATCAAAAGAAACAAGCTCATTCTCATCCCAAAGTGTAAAGGAAGCCATTGAATAGCAATTTGATGCAAAGGAAGCGCCTATCAGAGCTTGAATGAGATGATATAAGAAAGCAGCATCTAATTTTCTATCTCTAAAAGTTTACAGTAGCCATTTAGGCATAGTTTTTGCCTTTTGTGTGTCATCCCTTTCATGAACAAGTGAATGATGTAAATACACATACAAAGTGTAATGATCTACATCATTTTTTTGAACATCTAAAGTTTAAGAAATTTCTTTATTTGGACCAATACTTGAGCCTCCACATGTAAAACAAGGCCAAAAATTATCATACACATTTTTCAAGCTACTTGGTGTGCCCTTTGCAGATGAAACTAAGCGCTGAATTACATTTTCAACAAAAAACAACATCATGACTAACTAGAATGAGTTTAATCTATGGATGATACACATAATTGACTTTTGTCTCACAACAATACCCAAGAAAAATACATTTCACTAATTCATCTTCATGTTTTTTGTGTTTTTATTCAGCATTAATGGATATGCCATAAATCAAGGACACGTAGATGAGCAAAAAATGTCTTGCAGTCATGGCAGACCTCATATGGAGTGATGATTGTAGTAGTTCTCTAGAGGGAAACCTATTAAGACATGTTGGATACGTAACAACCTCAACCAAGAAGCTATGTATAAAAGTGTCACTTCTGACCATACAACTCACCATTTCCATGAGAAACCTATTCTTTCTTTTTGAAAATTCATTTTGTTGAGGTGTATATGACACTACACATTGATGTTTTATCCCATACTTATCTAGAAACACACTAATATTAGAAGACGTGTATTCACCCCCTTGAACACACTAGATGATGCCCAATTTACATGTTGGAAGCTTTTAAGCCATATTCAAGAACTGTTTAAAGCACATAAACAATATAGTCTTTGCTTTCAATGGATACACTAATGCATGCTTGGAAAATTCATCAATAAAAGTCATAGTATAGGTGGTTCCCAAACGAAGATGTCTACATAGGACCATAGAAATCACTATCAACAAGGTGTTACTTATGAGCAACTCTAATTGAACCATCTTTTGGGAAGGATGAATGCTACATTTTTTCAAAAATAAAACCTTCATAGACATGTTTAGAAGCTACCTCAAGTTTGGGCAGCAAGGACACCATTTCAACTTTCTACGTCCATAGCAAATCAGTAAAATTTAAATCACCTAATCATGCATGCCAAAGCTTTGCATCTGAGATAGCCTCAGAATATCAAAATGCACATGCTAAATCATTCATCAATTTTGCACAATGTATGAGCTTATACAAGCCATGACATAAAATTCCAAAAGCAATAATAACATCACGGTTTGAGAGATCATGAATTGTACATATTTCATAAAAGAATTTGACAAGCAAGCCAATCTTGACTAATGTGAAAACTGATAACAAATTTTTCTTGATCCCTAGCACATATAAGGCATCTAAAAATGTAAAAGAACTACCATCAACATTTGTCACAATGATCTCTCCAACTCCCATTATAGGATAAGAGGAGTTGTTAGGACATGTGATAGTATTACCTAAGGAGAAAGCTCAAGTGAAGTAGAGAAATTTCACTACGAGGTAATGTGTTTCGTTGCTCCACTATCAAAGTACCAAACGTCTGAGTCTATTGTAGATATACACTAATCATGAGAAGATGGATCATATTTGCAAAGAGTATAAAGTTTATTTTTGTTCTTCAAGAAGATTAGCACACGTTATTTTTGTTGATATATTTTGGTAGTGACATACAAGCTTGGGGGAAAATAAAATCCTTAAGAGAGAATAAAGTGCTCTAGTAGTCCTAGTGTATTCACACATATCACTACCAAAGTATATCGACAAATTCCCCTCCCCCTCCGAGTGATACGGTGAACAAGAAGCTAGCACTCATGTATAAGGAAGTGCAAAGCTATGTGGTATCAATCCATAAAAAGAAGTAATCCCAAATCTTTGCACAAAGCATCAAACTTCTCCTTAGGCAGAGACTTTGTGAAAAGTTCTACAATTTTCTCTTGTGTGGGTACATATGCGAATCGTATCTCTCCAACAAAGAACTTCTCCCTAACATAATGATAGTACACCTCAATGTTCTTAGTGCAAGCATGGAACACAAAGTTCCTCATAGCTACTAGTGCACTCTGATTGTCTATAAATATGGTGATGGCACAAGATTGACCAACACCCAAATCAGCCACAAGGCATGTGATCGCCACACATGCTCAATAGTCAATGTGAGAGTTGCCCTATACTCAACCTCACAACTAAAAGTGGCCATAGTAGACTGTTTCTTGATCGACGAAGATATGCATGAGCTACCAAGCATGAAGCAAAAGCCACTAATGGACACACAAATGTCATAGCAACTAGCCCAATCAAAGTCAAAAAAAGCATGTAAATCTGGCAATAGTGATCCCCTCTTGGGATAAAACCATCCAAGTAGTTGGGTACCAGCCAAGTAGTGAAAGATGTGCTTAACCACCTACCAATGCTTGATGCCCCGGGAATGCATAAACCTGCTCATCTGTAAGACAACAAACTAAATAAGTGTCCGAGTAAGGCATAAGTAAATCAAGAATCCAATAGTGTGCTGATAGACAACAACATCAAATGCATCTCCAACATCATGAAGACTCAACTGTAAACCTATTTCCATAGGAGTGGCAATAGGTTTGCACTATTCAAGGCCAAAATGCTACAATAATATTTCAATACATTTTGTTTGACACAAAGTTATTCCACCATCAGCTTGCATAAATTGAAAGCCCAAATAATGGTGCAACTGCCCCAAATTGGAGATCTTAAATGAGGCATGAAAATAAGCCTTAAAATTAGAAATATGCTTCTCATTAGGAACAATGAGCAACATGTCATGAACATAGACAACAATGATCAGAATCACATAATTTGCATTCTTCACATATAAGGTGCTCTTAGTTGGACTATTCTCAAAACGATGTGCAATCAAGTAGGCATGTATCTTTTCATATCAAGCATGTGGCACTTGCTTCAAACCATATAATGCCTTTTTTAACTTGCACACTTTGGTTTCATGCTCTTTCTACAAAAAATCACGGGGCTAAAAAACATACACTTCTTCATGCACCATTTAGAAATATAGTTTTTGTTGGAGTTAGATGTTTGCGGAAGCACGCGAACAGCACAAGGAAGAAGAAGAAGCTTGGAGCTCAACACACAATACTGAATGTATTACCACTAGAATGTACAAAGATAAGTAACACGTAAGGGCTATAGGCGTATATACAAGCCGAGGGAAAAAACTCCTAAAGAGGGAAAAAAGTGCCCCGGCGAACCTAGAGTGTTCACACACATCACTACCTAAATATATCAACAAATCTCCCTTGGGAGCGATGCAATGAACAAGGAGCTTGCACTCATGTATAAGGAAGTGCCATGCTATGTGGAAATCACTCCACAAAAGGAAGTAAGGCCAAAGCTTTGCGAAAAGCTTCAAATTTCTTCCGAGGGAGAGCCTTTGTGAAAAGGCCTGCAATGTCCTCCTGCATGGGCACATATGCCAAGCTCATCTCTCCAGCAGTTAACCTCTCCCTAACATATTGATAATGCACCTCAATGGTCTTAGTGCGAGCATGGAACGTAGGGTTCCTCGCAATTGCCAATGCGCTCTGACTGTCACTGAAGATGGTGGTGGAAGAAGATTGACCAACACCCAAATCAGCCATAAGGCATCTGAGCCACACACATTCGTGGGCAAACTAATTTGTACAAGTGGAACAATGTATGAAGGCCTTAAGTCACGAGATTTTCCCAAAAGTAATCACTCAACAACTCCCCAAATCATTCCAATCAATTCCTCTAACTTAGAGAGGAGCAATTTTAGGAAAAGAGGTTCCTAAATTGTAGGAGTCTACTTGCTCAATTTAAAATAGGCTTGGATCATGACTTTTTGAGTGATCCTGTGTGTTTCGTTTGTGTATTAGAACTCCAGCAAGCAACCCCCTAGCTTAAGAAAGCCCCGTTCTTGCTTCCATCCCAAGTTTGGGTTAGGATATCTCACTCTCTATGCTAGAAGTGACTAGTCTCTATTTCTCTGAGTTGTATCCATTGGTTCTCCTATTTTAGAAATGTGTTTACTGTGATTTTACTCTTATTGCAGAGCTAATATAGTCCTCCAATTGTGGTTCAAATCTCGGGATCTTTCTTTGCATATTCTCTGAGTTATTGTATCTTGAGTGAAGGTGTGTCTCTGCAGACATTTCCATTTCATGTGTGAGCATCCATTTTAGATGAAATGTGTCTTTTTAGAAAGCTCTTTAAGTCTACTATGAGTGGTTAAAATATCTCGAGAAATCTCTGTACCAACTCTGAGAAATAACCAGAACACTAGAACAATATCCAGTTGAGTGTACCTTGGGAGGTCACATTATGTTTCTAGTTGCATAGGGAGTTGTCAAATCTCCCAAAAGTGGTATCAGAGCATTTCAAAGTGCTTGGAGGTCATCCATTACAAATCAAAAGGGCTATTTGAGCTGGAGTTTAAAAGGTTTCTTCACGAAAGGAAGCTGGACAAAGATTTTCATCAAGGGGGAGCACTCGATCCTCGTCAAGTGAAGCATACTTGGAGTTTATCAAAGGAGATCTAATCTTGGGGGTAACATCAGAAAGACCTAGGTTGGGGGATAATCCAACCTCAAAATCCAACAGTTTTTAGGGGTAGTGGCCTCAAAAACAATTGTTCTAGCCTCTTTCATCTTTGCCTCCTTTGCATCTAGTTTACGAGAGCTCTTTATGACATAATCATTTACATTACAATACTTAAATTGTTTCTTCATTACTCTTTTCTTATCATCTTTCTCTTCCTTCTTTGATTGTGCAACTCTTCTTACAACTAGATGAGCTTCATTTACCTTCTCCCTTCACAGTAGCTAAGAAAGCTTGATTTGGAGCACACATAATTGACCTATTCTGCCTAGAGTGATCTTCTTGCAACAAAATAGAGACAAAATTTTCAAATGTTGGATTTCATTTCATCATGAATCAAAGAGTAGAAGAAAAACTCTAATATGAATCTTGAATCTCATTAAGAACTATGTACATAAGTGAACCATTTGGTAAGATTCCGTCAAGAAAAAATCAATTTCCCCTTCACATTTTTTATCTTTGTCAAGAAAACTATCCACAAAATCTCCTTCATTCATATGCTATGTCCAACTATTTTCGGAGGGAAGCATCAGGAGCCTCATTTCTTGCTTTGTATAATGTTGTTAGAGTATCCCAAGAAGCTTTTTCTAGCTTGCAAGAGCTAACATGAGAGATCTTGGAAAGTTTGACAGACAAGGCTATCAATGCATGTGTGTGTGTGCATCTCTACCATCCCAACAAATTTTGTCTATAGTAGTTGCAACAAGAGGTGCAACATGACTAGGAAATTGAAGATCTTCATCTTCAACACCATTTGCATCACCTTCAATAACTATATTTGTACGTGCGGTAGGATGTTTTTTAACACCCGACACAATATTCCATAGCACTTTTGCTACCAATACATGATGCATCATATATGTCCAAAATGGGTAATTAGTACCATCCACTCCTTTATGCAAGCTCTAATGGTTTTCATCTCCCATCTTGTTCCTTGCACAAAGCTCGTGCATGTGTTGCATTGATCCCATATATCTGATTTTTTTGTGCATCGAGGCATATAAATAACACATGAAGTCTTCCCTTCCCACACTAGAGGTGAAAGGGAGGAGGAAAAGAGGAAGCTACTTTTTGGGTTTCTTCATGTGGGGATAGTAGCCTTTGTGTGTCTGTGTGTGTGTGTGTGTTTGCATAGTATGGAACCTCTGTTTGGTTGCATGAGATGCCTTTTTGTCCCTTGTATCCATCTCCAATACCACTGTGATAATAGCCTCCTCATGATGACCTCCATTTCTCTTTTGTTCAGAGATGCTCAGCTAAAGTGCAAAGATAACGAACCCACTCGCACATGATTGAAAGATTTCAATCCTATCCTCATAGGCACATGATGAAATGCTAAAGTTTCCCTCTTTTGCGATGCAAAACAACCCATGTGGTAGTTCACATGATTGCCACTTGGCAAGCATGTGAACTACCCTTCTAAGAAGAGGTCCACACCTCTTAGGCTTGGTCTCTCCAATATAACAATAAGTTAAGAGGTTGCATAGATCTTGAAATATTGTGATGTAGGCTAGGTTCCCATTCTTAGCCTTGGAGCACTCACTATACTCGCAACATGTACCTACATAGAAATATTATTGCTTTTGGGATGAATCTTGTAGATATTTTATACTCGTGGTAAAATATGTTTTTTTACAAAGATCTAAAAGATTCTAGATTCAGCAAGGTTTGATATTTTTGATCTATATTTATATATTCATTATTTAAGAATATTATTACAAAAATATGAAAACGTATCTATGATGGGCATGCCATGGGTTCTCTCCATCGAAATTGGACTTTTGGGCATGATTCATTTGATTTTGTCCCCCAAAGATTTAAGAAATATGCATGAACAAAAAGGTCTCATTCCTTAAAATTTAATAAAGGTGAGGTGGGGCTATGGGGACTTTGAAAAGAGTTTTCTTTCATTCTAAAAAGGGTGGGTAAGGTTTAAGTACTTGAATATTCTAGACCTCCCATATCTCTTTTGTACTTGTCCTTTATATTGAACATTTTTATTTTATTGTTTTTCATTGTAGAGGTGGTATTGCTAACAGAGCTGCTGTTTTGGATGGATATACTTGGATTTCTTGCTCTACAATAAGGTGTGTGAGAAGTACCACTTCCTTTTTAGCAATGTGATACTTCTCTAGATTTAGTTGTCCTTTAACACCATGTAATCTTTCTAATCCTTCCTCAACCTTTTGGTAATTAATTATTCTACTATTTTATATACAAAAAGTATCCATACACATTCTTATTGATGATCCAAAGAGACATTGGAATACATAATTCATAAATCTCTGAAGTGTTGCACGTGCATTAATGAGACCAAAGTTTATCACTCTATATGAAGAGCATCCCCATGGTGTGATGAAAGTGGTATTCCTTTGATCTTCCTCAGCTATATATATTTGAAAATATCCTCAGTATCCATTACATACAATGTATCATTCATGGCCGACTACTTCATTTTGTTTTTCATCTTGGAAGGGTAGTGAAAACTAATCTCTTTTGGTTGCAGCATTCAATCGATTGTAATCCACACACAACCTCCATCTACCATTCTGTTTAGTATTAGAAACAATTCGAGTCACCCATTTTGAATTAGAAACTGGATAAATAAAACTAACCTTAGGAAGAGGATTTACCTCTTTCCACAAAGCTTCTTGTTTTAGAGTCCCAATCATCCTACGCTTTTGCACCACTAGATTTGTATCTTCCTTGATTTCAATATGGTGTTGGATGGTTTTTAATTCCTAGATCTTAGTGCGTTGTTTGATGAATAAATTTGGATACCTCTTTAACATGTTGATATAGTCATTGTTTTCCTCCATTGTAAGAGCATCTGCTAACATCCTTTTGCATGAAGTTGTTCCGTCAATTCTCACTCATATTTTCCTAATTCTTCAATATGAGCTTCCATATCATTAATCTTATTGCTCATTAGGGTTACCTCATCTTTGGAAATATTAGCTCTTTTAGCTCAGTTGTCTTGTAATTTTGCATTTCGCTATGTGAGAGCAATGACCTTTGCTCGTAATTTTTCTATTTTAGTTTCTTCAAGTCAAGCTATTTCTTATTCTTTTTCCATCTAAATAGAGCATAAAGCCAATTATTTGGTTGCATCCACCTTAGTTTGTGATTTGAAAGTGTGATCTATCAAAAACTATGGATAAATACACAAAGAACAATTTAAATTTGGTAGCTGGATTCTTCTAGAACTCATTTGACATGGCTCCTTGATTTGATCATTAAAAAAGGGAAAGTAAAAAAGTTTTCTAGATTTAATAGTACAAGAAAACCTATCAGTTTCAGTTACCATAGTCTATTGTGAGATAGAAGGTGGCTCTTGATTTTGTGGGGAAAATTATCATAGTTCTCGAGACTGCACCTATCAGTCTGCATCCTCTTCTTGATGTCAGAGAACTTCTTTTTCAACAATGGCTCATCTTCATTCTACTTCCTCTATCATTGCTACTTCTTGTTATTGTTTCCTAGCTTCATCTTCTTGAAATGTCGCAAAATTTTCCTATTCTTGCATTCGTTGGAGTCGTTCTTCCTGTACATGTGAAAAGCCTCCCTATACAATGTACGCTCCTGTTCCTTTTTGTGTTTGATTAATTTTTGGTTCCTCTATAACAACTCTTTTCCCTTGACCTTTGAGCTCTTCGAGGAATATTGCGTCATCTACTATTTTCAACTACTGTCACAAGGAGGGGAACTGCCGAATGTAAGAATGAAATATTATACCAATTTTCATATCTACTTGGTGAGGCTTTTTGGAAACTCTGCAAATTTGGAAAATCTCCTTTTTGAGGCGATGAAATAAAATCTCTACCCAATTAACGTATCCTTCTGCAGTTGCTATGTCCACTTTCAATGAATGTAGAGTTTTTGATACTTCATAATGATTGCTCTGAAGGTCACCAGATGTAGGACAAATTTCCATGGATTGGAATCTAGCAATGAGCATATTTGTATTCTCCTAAACAAGGTTTGCCAAAGATCTTCTCCAATTTGTCAGTAGAAATGAAAGTTGAAGGTGCAATAATACCTTCCTTACTTAATTGTAGTGGCATTGCTATATACTCTAGATCAGTAATAATACAATCATCCAAAGCAATATAGAGTTCCATCATACCACATTGATTGCCATGCATTTCCAACTACTCGTAACACTGGGCAATGAAGGATTGGGTCATTGGATGACTATGCAATTGAGGCCAATAAATCTATGCATAATCAAGAGGGTTCTGATCCATAGACCAGTCAAAATGCATGTGTGGTAAGTGCGGCCAAATCTATAGAAGGCTCATGTCAATATGTTTCATGTTGTTGGAAAAAATTGTACCTATCATTGTACAAAAGGTTTATGAGCGGACACACATAGAGTAATCAAGCAAAAAAGGCCAAGGGTGCAAAAATTGGTAAAACAAGTAATCTATAGTCTCTGCCTTTACAATAACAAGTAGTGGAAAGATGTCGTAAATCACGTATGCATGTCCTTCAATGGCATGAAATCCTCCTAATAAAGACGAATCTACCATAACTTATCTCAAGCCTCCCTATATCATGAATTGACTACCCTACCGTATGAGAGTGAATCTAGTCAGATGTCATGTTTGATTATTCCATATTACTAATAATTATTAAAAAAAAAAACAAAACCAAAATTATATACATTATGATACAATCACATCAATACTATGTGCGATAGGGCCAAAGTTTGGATCCCTTCACCCAAGTCTGTAAAACTTCCTCACTCAATGTGACTTTAAATGAATTCAAAATGGACCAATCCACCTTAGCTTAAATTTTCCTCCCTATCTTTTCATTTTTTAATTGAAGAATAACACCAAATCACAAATCCAAAATATAGGTGTCTGTAAATGAAGATCATGCTAGCACTATTGTCCCTGTTCGAATTCTTGCATGAGGAGGAAGCTTTGATATTGGTCCTCTTCTAGTTGTCATAACATATCCAATAAAAAGCAATAGATTCTTTCGGTAACAAATGATTCTAGACAACAATCCTTAAGCTTGGCACTATAAATTCCCTAGGAGCAATAGCTTCCATACCATATGCTAATTTGAAAGATGTAAACCCAATGGAAACGTTGTAAGAAGTACAATAAGCCCATAGAAAAAAGGAAAGATATTGTTCCCATTTGGTGGGATATTCACGAAGGAGTTTCTTTAGCATCGTAAGTATCACTTTATTTGTGCTTTTTGCCAAACCATTTCCTCTACAATAATATGGAGAACTAAACTCATGTCCAATTCAATAGGAAGTCCAAAGTGTGGAAATAATTCTGTAATTAAGACTGTAGCAACAGTTCCTGCTCTAATATGTTGCAAAGTCTAGGCTCAGCCCATCGAATACAATAATCCATACAAGTAAGGATGAAATTTTTGTTGGGTGTGTGTAGAAGTGCGAGAGACACATGAGAAGCACACACAAGGAGCACAAATGCAGCAAAACACACGGAGAAGACGATGGCTAGAATAGCTTTCTCTATTGACCATGAACTAAACCGAAGTAAGATCTGAATAATATCCCTAAGTACAAAGTACCATCACATATGAGATTATCAAGTATGTGGCAACATGGGGAAAAAACCTCTAGCCAACACTAGAGTAAAAAGTGCCCATGTATAGGGAAAAGGTTCACATCAAAGCTACTCGAGGAACACATAAGTGTAACAAACCCCCCTAGAGCGAATGATATGAACACATACAAGGAGTGACAGATCAGCCCCCACAACGTAATAAGCCTAAAGCTTTGTGAAAAGCTTCAAAATTTTCCCATGGAAGAGCTTTGGTGAATATGTCTGCCACATTAACTCATGTAGGCACATATACCAAATCAATATCTCTTGCATGAAGGCACTCTCTCACATAGTGATAATGCACCTCAATATGTTTGGTCCGTGCATGAAACACTGGGTTTTGTGCAACAGCCATCACTTTGACTCTCAATGAGAATCGTAGCAGCATCAATCTCCATGCAAAGATCCATATATAGGCGTCTCAGCCATATACACTCCAATGTAGCTATGAAAACTGCCCTGTACTCAACTTCATAACTCAATGTCGCCACTGTAGGTTGCTTCTTACTCAACCAAGATATGCATGAGTCTCCAAGGAAAAAGCAATTACCACTAGTGGACACGTGAGTATCATAACAACCAGCCCAATCACTATCTCTTAAAGCATGCAAGCATGACTGAATATCTCTACCATAAAAGAGAACTAAGCTCAAAGTGCCTTGGAGATATCTAAACACACGTTTCACTGCTTGCCAATGCTTAGTGTCAAGGCTATGCATGAATCGACTCAACTGGGAAACTACATACTGTATATCCGGCCTTGTGTTGCATGCATATATAAGACATCCCATAGCTTGCTGATAAAGAGAAGTGTCAAATGCATCACTGGAATCCTCAACTGAGAACCTTAATCATGTCTCAACTAGTGTGGAGACTGGCTTGCAATCCTCAAAGTCAAAACATTGAAGTAGTTTCTCAACATACTTTGCTTGATGCATAATGATTCCCCCCCCCCCTCTCAACAGATACAAACTGGATGCCAAGATAGTAGCTCAAAGTACTAGGATAAGTGACATCAAAAGTATGCTACAAATCAGCCATAAGAATGTCAAGTTTTGCATCACATGACCCAGTGAAGAGTATGTCATCGACATAAAGAACAAGCACTATAAGAGCAGCCCCATTTCTGCATACATAGAGTGTGCTTTCAATCGGACTACATGTGAATCCAAGAGCAACCAAGTGCTTATGGATTTTTTCATACCATGCATGTGGAGCTTGCTTGAGACCATACAAGGCTTTATGCAAGGGACAAACCATATGCTCTTTCCCTTTCATAGCAAATCCAGGAGGTTGCTTCACATAAACCTCTTCTTGCAAATCACCATTCAAGAAGGTTGTTTTTATGTCCAACTGATGCACTTTCCAACCTCGATGGGTAGCCAATGCAACCATGGTACAAATGGTAGTCATGCGTGAAGTAGGTGTAAAAGTTTCCTCATAGTCAATGCCATATTGTTGTGCATATCCTTTGGCAACCAATCTAGCTTTGTAGCGATCAATGCTACCATCAGATTTTCTCTTAGTCTTATAAACCCACTTTGTACCAATGGCATTCTTTCCTTTTGGCAATTCACATAACTCCCAAGTACCATTCCTATGTATGGAATCCATTTTCGATTGCATAGCACTCACCCATTTTGGATTGTCACATGCATCTTCAAAAGAAAGTGGCTCTTCATTGCATGTTGTTGCAATAAGAGAATAATCCACAAAATTACTTGAAGCATGGTGAGAGCTTGATTTTGTTGTACCAAGTAAAGGTGCACTCAGTTTGCTATCCTGCATAGTTTGTTTCAACCACTTTGGCATAGTTTGTGCACTCTTAATAGACATGTATTCATTATGTAAAACATCTTCAATATGTACATCATGCATGGGCTAAATTTCATGCTCATTTTGAGCCATATTTTGATGCAAATGTTCAGCCATATGTGGCTGAAAATTTCCAGTAGTTTGGACATTTTTTGGCTAAAACTTTTCAGCCATGTTTGGATGGAAATTCTCTGCATTTTCAGCTCTATTTTGTTGGAACTTTTCATCCCTTTGAGCCTCAATTGTCTGATCTACATGGCCATAGTCAAGAGCACCATTTTGGAACAAAGGCATGAGTGTATCGAACATATCTTGTGAGCTAATTGTAGGCTGTTTTTTGCATTCAAGTAGACGGAAAACTGAATTTTCCGCAAATACCACATCTTGACTCACAATAATTGAGTTTGTCAATGGATGGTACAAACAATATCCCTTACTTTCAGCACTATAACCAACAAATATACGTTTCTTTGCCTTGTCATCAAGTTTGTGACGTTGTTGTGATGGCACAAGAGCATATGCCAAACAACCAAACACACGCATATGACTAACCATTGGCATATGACCATTCCAAGCCTCATAAGGAGTGATGACTCTCAATGCTTTGTAGGGAAGCGATTCAACACATAGTTTGCACACATGACCGCTTCCATCCAAAACTTATCAGGAAGATGCTTTGCTTTAATCATACATCGTGCCATTTCAATAGAGTTCTATTTTTATGCTCCACAACATCATTTTGTTGAGGTCTATATGGCATCGTACATTGGTGTGAAATACCTCTTTTAAAATCATGTGACATGTATTCACCACCACGATCTGTGCATAGAGTCAAAAGCTTTTGTGAAGAAAAATTTTCAACCATAGCTAAAAATTTCTTGAAGCAAGAAAATACCTCATTCTTTACTTTCATAGGATACACCCATGCATGGCGAGTAGCATCATCAATGAAGGTAACAAAATATACATGCTTCCCAAAAGATGGAGTCTTGATGGGACCACATGCATCACTATGAACAAGCTGCAATTTTCTTGTAATGTGTGTATGAATATCTTTTGGAAAAGAAGCACAATGCATTTTTCCAAGAATGCAACCTTCACATGCATGCTTTTTAATGGAATCAAGTGTAGGAAAACCAATAAGCATGTCCTTCTTTTGCAAGTAAAGCAAACTATTGAAGTTCAAGTGACCAAAACAAGCATGCCAAAGCTCCATTTCAGCTATGGAAGAAGTATGAGCAACCAAGGCATTTGAGCCAGCCCTCTTGTATGTATCCATGCGATACAAACCATCACATAATGTATCGAACATCACGATAACGTCTCCATTGCTGAAATCATGAACCATACACTTATCATCAACAAAGTATACATGAAGTCTAGCTTTGGCAATCAACGGAAATCAAATTAAGTTCTTCTTGATACCGGGCACATACAATGCATTTTTCAAGAGAATCACACCTCTATTTGCAGTCGTAACTGTTAGACGGCCGCCGGAGTAGGACAAATGTATGCCGGATGTAACGGAGTTCCTTGAATTACGCGCAAAAGTTGGTACGCGCACTTTGTAAATCTATATAAAGCAATGTAAGGAGAATGCTTGAGAGAGACGTCTTTTCTGGAATTGCCAATTTATTCGCCTGATTATTTGTCAGAGTATTATTACACGGTTACAAAGTTCTGAGTATTGTTAGTGTTGATTTTTGTTCTGTCTGCTACCACTGAAGTTCGCTGTAATGAATGTTGAGGAACGGATTGTGTATCTGAGTACTATTAACGTCTAGTAGTGTTGTGCGTTCTTCAGTTGTTGAAATACCTTGAGTCAGTCTGAGTAGTTATATTACTGCGTGATTTGATTTGACAACTTAATACACTATTGAGTATGTTCTGTTTGTCTTACTAAACTTGTTGCATTCAGTGATGCGAACGGACTAGTATTTTCGGTAACGTGAGCTTTTAGTTGAGATCGCTATAAAGCGTTGTGACAAACGAATCTATCAGTTAAAGTATTGTCTCTGGTAGATTACTACTGTGAAATCGGTATCACAGACTACTGCTCTATTCCAATAGCAGGATAGTCTGGAGAGTTCAGTACGCAGAAATATAGAGGTCAAATGTTGTAGTTACTGCTAGTAACTGAGCTAAGACGCGTATACATGTTTCAGATGTTATGTTGAATAATTGGGAAAAGAGTACAGGGCCTCTGTCCAACAGACCCCTACCACTCCCAAGAACCCACGTAGTTTTTCGGTGACGATACTAAAAGTTTAACACAGTTTACGGTGAATCACTGTTTTACGTCAATATTTGTTCGGTAACGATTTGCGTTTGTCAGTAACACAGCATCACTAGTTTTAACACTTTAACACTTGGCGCCATCTGTGGGAAAGTGTCATCAAGATTGCCAGAATCTCACATTTAGATTATCCTTCGATTGGAAGTAGCAACAGAACCAGATTGTTGCAAACTGTTTCGTTAGTAATACTACGCGATTAGTACAAAAGATGATACATGCCGGTTACTCGATCCGGTGAAACGTATCCTAAGAACCATCAGTCTGGAGTACTTAATGTACAAAAGACAACTCTGGAAGGTAAGAGTACAACTAGGTCTGACCTAGTTGTCAAGAAAGTTAAGAACGTTAAAACTGATTCCGGTCATATTCCGGTGGAACGTGTTATGCCTCTGGTACATTCCGGTACTATTTCGGCACAGTCTGTCGAAGATATAGTAATTCCAGAACCTACCAAGACGCAGTTGGAATCCAGTTTAACACTCGTGGAAAAAGATTCAAGTTCATCTACGATTAGAAACGCTCTAGTCAAAGAAAGCAACGAAGGCGAGAAAACGCCGAATTCGGGCATAATTTCGGTGCCTTCCGGTGATAATTCGGTAAGAGAATCACAGTTTTTCGGTGACGATTTAACATTTTCTGACGAATCTTCAGCCCAATCACTGCGCTTGGAAACAAGTTCCCATATACTGGACATCAAGAAGGAAGGAAAGCTGTTCGAAACAGAGATTCGAAGCATAATAAGCAAGATAATCGCACCGGAAAGTGCGCCATCCGACGATACAGATTCCGGTAGTTCAGATATTCAAACCCTAGATACAGAAGGAAGGTATAATACACTCACGATGAAGGGGCAACAACAACAACAGTTATGTCCACCCAGGCCACCTCCAACGGGAGTGACATACACGAAGTTTGGTGGATTTCCAGGAGATGATCCGGATGCTCACGTACGCACCTTCGAGATAAGCTGCGCAGTTCTCAACCATCCACCGGATCAGGCCTACAAAGCCATTGTCTTCCAATCTACACTTGTCAATGAAGCAGCTAGATGGCTTACAGAATATGATATTAATCATTTCGGTACCTACGAAGCAGTACGAGATGCTTTTCTGCAGCGATTTAGGTTAAAAAAAAATCCAGCCGAAAATTTTGACTATCTGCAGAATAACAGACAGAAGGCAAATCAAACCGTACAGGAGTATGCTACTCTCTTCAGAACACATTTAAGGCAGCTACCACCGGCCCACGCTAACTTGCCAGATGTCGTTATTACTCAGTGGTTCATCAATGGCTTGGTTCCACAACTTAAGCAGATCATGATCATAAGATGTGTCGGAGCTATGTCCCTCGATGCAGTCATTGCAATGACTCTGCAACTGGAACACAAAGTCAGTGGATTTACAGAAGACTTGGAATGGTTAAAAGCAAACAAAAATGTTGCAAAAGATATGACTAGACAAGTATACTGCAACATATGCATTAATTCAGGACATGCCAGTGCCAATTGTGCACTTAATCAGACATTCTGTGCTATCTGCAACATTGCCGGACACACCACCGAAAACTGCGCATACAATGCTAGAGTGCAGGGAACAGCGACTGTCAATGCAATTATCCAGGAACAAGGGCAGCCAGTCAACCACTATGTGCCTCCACAAATGAGAAACAACCAGCAGCAAGGATATCGAAATTACCGAGGACAGAGGAATAACAACTATAATCCAAACTGCTGGCAGAACGGGCCACCACCGGAAAATCCCAATTTACCACCACCACGCTGTCATTTTTGTGGTGAATTTGGACATATTAGGAGATTTTGCAAAGATGCAGCTGAGTATGATCAAAGGAAGAAGGAACGTCAAAATCCAATGACCAACATGGTAAAAATCACACCGGTGGAGACACAGGCTGCTGTAGTCCAAACTCGTTCCGGTAAACAACTGCAACCGGCAGCAGAAATATTTGAACCAGGGATACGTGAACAACACAGAATGTATAACAAGGCTAGTCAATGGACTACAGCAGAACCACCAGTCTTTCCAGAGCCTATTCCGATAACCCAGCCCTCGTTAACAAAGGAAGGAACACAACAAAGGGAGTCAGCAGCAGGAACATCGTTAGCAGCAGATACATTACCAACCATAGATACCTCCACATCAGCAGAGGCATCAACTTCAACATCAGTAGAGTC
The DNA here is from genome assembly GCA_020310875.1 of Ceratopteris richardii. Classification (NCBI taxonomy): domain Eukaryota; kingdom Viridiplantae; phylum Streptophyta; class Polypodiopsida; order Polypodiales; family Pteridaceae; genus Ceratopteris; species Ceratopteris richardii. Next base: position 27,613,453 of record CM035435.1, on the reverse strand, counting down.
TATCAATCAATCTCAACAGGCTTGGGAAATCCTATCTAAGGCATCTATCACTCTGCCTCTGGGCCAACTATTGGCATTAGTACCTGGAATTTGCCAACAGTTCCAACAACAGTTCAGTCCGGTACCTTCTTGTATTCCGGTGACAGCAGCAGTTCATCCGGAACCTGATTCTATGGTTGATCATTCAGTCCCCTTAATTACAGTATGGTATAGGAACCATAAGATTATGCAGGTATTAATTGATGGAGGCTCTGGAGTTAACATCGCCACTGCGGCATTATGCAAACGGTTAGGACAGACCGAAATCGAACCAGTTCAATTTTTTGTCAGAATGGAAGATCAATCACGAGTCCATCCTGTAGGACTTGTGCGGAATGTACCTATCACTTTACAAGGTACGACCTTTAAAATGACCTTTGTTATACTAGATCTATCGGAATCCACTTTGGATTACAACCTCCTTTTCGGCCGACCTTGGCTGAAGCATGCAAAGGTAATACAGGAGTGGTCTGCACAAGAGCTTACGTTCAAAGATGCCAATCGAAGATATGTGGTAAAATTAGATGCGATACAACCTTGCGAGCTACACGCTAGACCATATTTTGCTGAACCAGTCCATATGCTAGATGGATTGTCAGATGATGAAGAAGAAGAGTTTCTGAAGAATAACACTGATTTAATTTCCTTAGGAACTGTTGATCTACAGACCGTTGTAGATAATTGGAATGCTTCAGTTTGTACAATAATACCCATCACAGAAGAGGCTAAGAAGGAAGACATTATCTCGACACATGACAATGAACTGCAGCAACTCTTTAAACCAACAGACAACACAGAGAAGCATCAACAGTTCTATGTCCCCGAAGATCAGCTGATCACTTACAATTTAGGAGATGAAGATCATCCGCGTCCTGTAAAGATAAAGCAAAACTTACCGGAAACATTTCAAGCAAGCTTAATCCAGCTACTCCGAGAATTCACTGACGTCTTTGCATGGGACTACAAAGACATGAAAGGATTGGACCCCCGTATCTACCAGCACAGGGTCATGCTGAAGCCAGAAGCAAGGCTGATAAAGCAAACCAGTTAGCGGATTATTACCAACTGGGGTGTCTTTTCTTGTACGGTAATGTGGTTTGGATTGAGAAACGCACCAAGCACATTTCAAAGATGTATGCAGGAGATATTTTCTCCTTATCTCACTTCATTTATGCAAGTATATCTCGAGGATTTTTTAATTTTCGGTAAGATGATAGCACACCTGTTCCATTTGTGGTGCTGCTTTCAGAAATGCAGAGAGTATAGACTCTGCTTAAACCCAAACAAATCTGTGTTTGCGGTTTCATGTGGCAAGTTACTTGGCCACATTGTATCCGCACAAGGTATCCAAGTAGATCTAGATAAAATTTCGGCAGTATTAGAAGCTTCGGTGCCAGTTACTCCAAAAGAAGTCATGCGCTTTATGGGTCAAGTACGATGGCATGGAAGACACTTACGGCGGCTTGCTCATCTGGCTATACCACTAAACAAGCTAATCTCCAAGATCCCTCCACAATTTGAATGGACCCAGGAATGCCAGATAACATTTGATCATTTAAAACATTTATTAACACGAGTTCCTATCTTACAACCGCCGGATTGGGATCACCCATTTCATGTATTTGTTGATGCTTCAGATATAGCAATAGGAAGTGTGTTGATGCAACAAATTGATAAATGGTTCAGACCAGTGTATTATGCAAGTCGAAGATTAGCCCCTGCTGAGAAAAATTACTCTGTAACCGAAAGAGAATGTCTAGGGCTAGTATATTCGGTCAAGAAATTCAGACATTACTTGCTAGGCCGTAAATTCACATTTCATGTAGATCACGATGCAGTTGTCTATCTAGTTCGGCAACAGCATCTAGGTGGTCGATTAGCGCGATGGGTCTTACTCTTGCAGGAATTCGATTACGAAGTCATTCACCGGCCAGGCAGTTCACATGCCTTAGCAGAATTTTTATCCCGCTTAGATTTCGGTGAAGCTCCGGTGGGTATAGATGACACGACACCCGCGATTTATGTATCAGAACCAATTAATGAAGATTCTGTAGACCCACCTATCCCATTTTCATATTCTGATCAGATCCTGACCTTTCTTAATAATGGTTGCCTTCCATCTCAGACTTCTAGAGCAGTACGTAGGAAAATTGCAGTCTTTAGCCGCGGATTTCGGTTAATTGCTGGAGAACTATATTATGTAGATCACACTGGAATCCTACTTCCCTGTATTCCAGCGTATGAAGTTAATTCAGTTATTACTCTGGCCCACTCAATTCCTTCCGGTGGTCATTTTGTAGCAGACTTAACTCACCGAAAAATTCTACAGAGTGGTCTCTGGTGGCCAACGATGTACAGAGATATATTATAGTTTGTCAAACAATGTGATACTTGTCAAAGAACGAGTCAGCCTTTGCAACGTCATCTTTTTTCTCTGCAACCCATCTTACCACTGGAACCTTTCCAGAAGTGGGGTCTAGATTTTATCGGTCCAATTACACCTCCAGCAGTCTTCAGTAACAACCATTACATACTAACCTGCACAGACTATGCAACCAGATGGGCAGAAGCCTGGGCTTTACGGTCTGCTACAGCCGTTATAGTAGCAAAGTGTCTACTAACCAATGTCTTCCCACGTTTTGGATTACCACTGGAAATTGTATTAGATCAAGGCACTCATTTTGTAAACAATTTAATGAAGGCACTTACACAGTCGTTCCAGGTCACACATAAATTTAGTTCTCCTTATTATCCGCGTGCTAATGGTTTGGCCGAAGGTACAAACAAATCTCTGCTAAATGTACTTCGGAAATTGATCATGGAAGCACCGGAAAGATAGGATCAACTGCTACCTGCAGTGTTATGGGCATACCGGACTACCTACAAGGTAACAACAGGATTGACACCTTTCAAATTAGCTTATGGCTTAGAAGCAATAGCACCAATGGAGATAGTTATACCAAGTTTACGAGTAGCCATTACCAGAAATTGCTATCGGAAGACTCACTGCCATTTCGGTTGGACACACTCAGAGAGTTAGACGAGCACCGATGGCTCAATTTTTTAACCATGCACGAAGTTCAACTAAGACAGGCAAGGACGCACGATCGAAACCTGAAAACTCTAGTGTTTTTGGTAGGACAGCTTGTACTTTTCTATAATGCAAAGTCAAATAGATCCGCAAGCAAATTCAAATTATGGTGGTTCGGCCCTTACAAAATTTCAGAGCAAATCAGTCCAGCAACTTTTCGGTTGACTACGTTGACCGGAAATCCACTTCCAAAAGCAATCCACGGCTCGAAGCGCCGGCCGTATCAAAGCGCTACTAGTCCGCATTAAATCATTCGGTGGTGGACCGCATTTTTTAGCTTTTGTTTTTTACTTTTCATTCTGTTCTTTCTTTTCTTTTTAAATAGCCGTGTTTTGTCATAAACCGCCCTCCTTACCAATTACTCAAGCATGCACGCCAAATTAAAAGCAATATCATTCCAACACTGCACAATGATAACCATCACTTCCTACCCCCCCACCGTAATATCTGTACTTAAGCTCTTCGGTTGCGTCAAAAAACGCTATTGTGTTCTTGTGATTATGATTGTGTGTTCTGTGTTCTGTGTATCCGTGTGCTGTGTCCTGTGTATTCGTGTTCGCGTGCGCAATGGAAGCATTGGCGAACTACACAACTTTTTGTGATGGTATCCCTACCAAGGTAGGAGAATACCTACGTATCTGAGGGTTGGCCAACTTCGCTGAGCTGCCTTGGCACTCAGTGGAAGCCCATCCCTTCTTCGCACAAATTATCCCAGCCATCGCCCAATCCCCCATCGCTGAACGACAATGGCTCTTCCCCTCCATACCATCTAGAACCGTAATAACCTTCCAGGCCTTCGCCGAAGCTTTCTGCCTCACTCCACAAGGCCACGAGAATGGCCCCAGTATCCCCGTAGCCCGCATGACCGAACTCTTCCCCCGCCATATATCGAATGAATACGCCATTCTCTGCCGCCCCGAACTTGAAAGAACTGCATTACAATTCTTAGTCGCAATCCTTAACCTCCAAAAGCGCACATACGGTATCTCTCGACCATTCTATTCCGCCATCGACCTTGCCGCACGAGAACCCGTTAATTTCGCCTCATTTTTCTTTCACCGAATCCATAAGGAGTGTGTCGCCATAGTGAAACAAATCAACAAAGGAACCACCCCTCGATCCAGACTTCCCCACATTCTTTCCTTCCTCTTCCCAGCCATACTCGCTGCTCAACCACCACCACGAGGACTAGTTTTAAGGCATGAAGAGTCAGTTCAGCTACTAGAAGATGAGGAAGAAGAAGATGAAGAAGAGCTCAATCAGTTGTTCTGCCGGAAACGTATCAGAATTAGCTCCTCAGAAAGTGAAGCACAAGGGTCAGCCGGAAAAGATAACAATGACGATAAAAATGAAGAGAAGAACGAAGAGGAGACATTCCACGATACAGCTACGTCAATGCATAACGAATCATCGGCAAAACAACAAGAACAACAGGATCAAGCCGAAACAGAATCAATGTCCACCGAAAAAGAAACAGAGCACTAGGAAAATGAGCAGCAAACTAATCAAGATGCACTAAACAAGCTACTAAAGGCAGCAGAATCCACAGAAGCGCACAATGCAAAAAGGGAACAAACAAACAAGGTAACAACTACTGACTCTGCCCTCCCCAAAACACCGCCTGTTAACCCCATCTCCCAACCGGAACCACCCCGCAGCCCCATCAAGCCCAGTCACCACACAGGAACTTCTGAAGCCTCTACATCCTCCCTCAACTATTCACCTCCAAATTCACAACAACTCCTCACCGGATCCTCGTCGCAACCTCGCCCTCCTCTGCCATCCTACCCCATTCCAATTTTTTTCGGAACTAGAAAATATGGGTCACCTTTTAATTAATCTATCCCAACAACTGTCGCAACACCTGAAGCAAGCCACAGACAGTGCACGAGAGGAATTCCAAAGGAAATTGGAAATAATGGAGGCAGATATCACCCCTCTTCAAGAAGAATTACAAGCAACAAGAGCGGAAAATCATGCACTACATGAGCAGATCAAGCAACTACAGGCTACACTCCAAGCACAGGAAGAACACTCAAACCAAAGAGATAAGGCACTGGCTGAAAAAGACGAACTACTGACAGCTGCCGACACCAAAATAATTAAGTTAAATCAAACAATCAAAGATACAGACGATACAAGAATAGCACTAGGAAACCTACTGGAAGAAACAAGACTCCAGTTACAGGACACAGTACAAAAATACCAAGAGCAGCAGAGAGAAGCAAAGCAGGCAGTAGAAGAGTTACAAAGAACAAAAGAATCCTTAGACGATGTCAACAACATGCTGAAACACCAACTGAACAGAGAATCTAAATATCAGAAGGACTTAGCAAATGCCCGCAGAGAACGGGATGCTTACTACCAAACCATAGAGTTCTAGAACCAACAGTTCGGAAGATTAGATAATCAGGTACGCAACCAGAAAGACAGAATCAATGAGATGCAGAAACAAGTAATGGACATGAAGACAGCAAGAGATGTGGCATTATCAAACGATTTTTATTTACAGGTGGCCTTTTTGCACAGGCCGAAATTTTGCTTACTGAAGCCATCGCACTTAGTTTCGTTAGAATAGATGCGCAGATTTTAGAACCCAATACCCTTAAACAATTATTAGAAACCCTTAAGAAAAAAATAGCCCGCATATTTAGATTAGCAAGAAATATGTATCTAGAAGGAATCATAGATGAACAATAATTTTTGTAATAAAAAATCACTTGCGGGTTTGAGTCCACCATGTGTGCTAGTGTTAGACGGCCGCCGGAGTAGGACAAATGTATGCCGGATGTAACAGAGTTCCTTGAATTACGCGCAAAAGTTGGTACGCGCACTTTGTAAATCTATATAAAGCAATGTAAGGAGAATGCTCGAGAGAGACGTCTTTTCTGGAATTGGCAGTTTATTCGCCTGATTATTTGTCAGAGTATTATTACACGGTCAGAGTATTGTTAGTGTTGATTTTTCTTCTGTCTGCTACCACTGAAGTTCACTGTAATGAATGTTGAGGAACGGATTGTGTATCTGAGTACTATTAACGTCTAGTAGTGATGTGCGTTCTTCAGTTGTTGAAATACCTTGAGTCAGTCTGAGTAGTTATATTACTGCGTGATTTGATTTGACAACTTAATACACTATTGAGTATGTTCTGTTTGTCTTACTAAACTTGTTGCATTCAGTGATGCGAACGGACTAGTATTTTCGGTAACGTGAGCTTTTAGTTGAGATCGCTATAAAGCGTTGTGACAAACGAATCTATCAGTTAAAGTATTGTCTCTGGTTGATTACTACTGTGAAATCGGTATCACAGACTACTGCTCTATTCCAATAGCAGGATAGTCTGGAGAGTTCAGTATGCAGAAATATAGAGGTCAAATGTTGTAGTTACTGCTAGTAACTGAGCTAAGACGCGTATACATGTTTCGGATGTTATGTTGAATAATTGGGAAAAGAGTACAGGGCCTCTGTCCAACAGACCCCTACCACTCCCAAGAACCCACGTAGTTTTTCGGTGACGATACTAAAAGTTTAACACAGTTTACAGTGAATCACTGTTTTACGTCAATATTTGTTCGGTAACGATTTGCGTTTGTCAGTAACACAGCATCACTAGTTTTAACACTTTAACATAACCTCAATTTCTCCTACTCCAATGATAGGATAAGAGGCATTGTTTGTACACACCACATGTCCTCCTTTGGGTGCATCTTTCAAAGAGGCAAAAAATCTTTTGCATGATGTTATGTGCTTTGAAGCACCACTATCAAAGAACCAATCCAAATCAGCCTCACTCACAACCATACATTTAGAATGCAAAGAAGCATCATAATGAGATGTATCAACACATGCCCAAAAATCTTGAGCCATGTTAGCTTCATCATTCTTTACATTTGTTGAATTTTGATCAATAGACATGCCGGATTCATTCTTCTTTTCATTGTCTTTAGCAAGCTTTCTACATTCATCAATAGTATGAGCAACCTTTTGCCAACATTTGCATCACTTCTTCTTTTGCAAATTGTCATCATTAGAGGAATGAGTGGAAGAGGAAGCTTGAGGCTTTGGTTTTGATTAGCGCAAAGCTAAACCATACTTTCTTTTCCCCTTTTGTGACATAGCAAGTGCATGCGTTCCCTCAATCAAACCACTCCTATTCACTCTAGATTGCTCTTCTTACAAAAGAATAGACACAATCCCATCAAATGCATACATATTAGAATTCCCTTTTGCAACCAAACGGAGAGTAGTAGGAAAGCTTTGAAAAGATTCTGGTAATCCTTTCAACAATATAGAAATGAGTGATGCATCCGGAATAATCTCATCTATGTTTGCCAATTGCTCTTTCAAGTCCTTGATGCATGTCACATACACATCCACCGACTCATTTTCAGCCATACATACATCCTCAATTTTCTTCCTCAAGTATGCAACACGTGCTTCATTACGCATGGCATACAAAGAAGCAAGAGTGTCCCATGCTTGTCTTGATGTAGAACATGACCGAATGTGTGGTACTATATGACACTTCACTGAAAGCGCAATCAAAGCATGAGCTTGAGCATATTTTCCATCCCATCTAAGCTGCTCCTATGTAGGTGGAGAAGGAGAAACCACTGTACTTGAAGAAGAAGCTCCATCTATGATAGTAGATTGTGAAGTAGAAGAACCTATGGGTCTTCGATCTACATCTACCACTGCGTTCCAAAGTTGTTTAGCAACAAGAACATGCTTCATCATGTAAGACCACATTGGATAGTTGGTCCCATCAAGCTTATCTTCAACTTGACGCATGCCAAACAAGTCATTGTTGCCCACCATTTCACAAAAGAACAAGAATGTGACAAAATCTTCACTTCGATGAAAGCTGAAATGAATGCTCAAATTGGTCACTCTGATGGCGATATGAATGGCTTGAAATGGGGTTAAAACCCTAGTGCAAGTTGTTAAACGCTATTTATTCTCCTAACTTGATAGAAGTGCGTTTAAGCGGTTCTTGGGTTCTTGGGAGTGGAAGGGGTTTGTTAGACAGAGGCCCTGTACTTAGTTCCCAAACTCACTGCTCACCCCCAGCAATATACTAATGCTGAGAGCTCTATCAAAATCTGCTGTACTTAGACATCACCGTTCACAGTCTTAGCTCAACCACGTGTACCGAATACATTAAGATGCTATGTTGCATCTGCACATAACTTACTGAACATACCAGAACAAGAGTATTCGTTCAGCCTTCACAGAATGGATACCACACTCCGTCCAATATCTAGGAACACAAAGAATCCAAGTGTTCAGATACACCGTACTGAAGATTCAGTACGCAATCCAAGGAATCTTTACTGTAGCTTAAACTTTGTCGTATGGAACCTGAACCTAGATACTACAGACAACTTAAGACAACACGGATACCAGAAGAGTTATTACGATTGCACAGACATCGCCACATATTTGTAGAACATTTCAAGAAAAGAAACAGCCTGATGCGCGAACTAGTTGAGACTCACACCCGCAATGAATACCATCAGACAACCGATAAGCCGAAACATAGATACACACAGAACACTCAGAAAGTCGCCAAGATACTCTGGATTACTCAACTCAACACACAGAAATGCTACAGATCACTCACTCAGACAGATAGTCTGGTGATCTCTCGAACGTCTATGAAGTTAACAAACAGAAACAGATATCGACGGCAGACAAGACAAGAGACGAACATGAAACTCAGAATACTGGAGATTAAGCAAACAAACACTACAGTAACGACCTGCTCAGTCACACAGACAGACAGTCTGGTGATCCATCACGGAACCGTCACTGGCGCGCCTTTCTTTGATTTATATAACTTTTTTACAAACTGTTTGTAACAGCTTTTCACTCGTGCGAAAAAGATTCAGTTACATATTCCCAATCTGGCGGCCGTTAACACTCTTGCATGCACGGTGGACTCGAACCCGCAGGTTTTTCAAAACTATTGTTCATCGATAATACCTTCTAAGTACATATTCCTAGCTAATCTAAAGGTTCGGGCGATCTTTTTCTTTAGAGTTTCTAATAACTGTTTTAGGGTGTCCGGTTCTATTAACTGTGCATCTATTCGTATCGAACTTAGGGCTATGGCTTCATTTAGCAAAATTTCTGCTTGGGTCTGCAGAAAGGCTTCCTGTAAGTCACATTCATTTGCCAGCGTCGCATCTCTGGATGTCTTCATTTCTTCTGTACTCTTTCCTTCTGATTTTCTAGTTGATTCTCTCTTCTTTCAATTTCTTGAATGTGAAAGTTTATTGTCCTTGCATATGATTCTTTTTCGTGTCTGAGATCTGCAATTAGCTTCTGTGTCTGTGCTTCCTTGGTCAAATAATGCTTGAGCATATTGTTGACATCTACTAGATTTTCTTTTGTCCGTTGCAGTTCTTCTTCTGTTAGCTTAGCTTGTGTCTGCTATTCTTTGTTTTGCTACACCAGTTCGTTGAGTTGGACTCTCGTCTCTTCCAATAGATTTCCTAATGCTATTCGGGCATCTTCTTTATCCCTTAGCTCGATCTTCAACTGACTATTTTTGGCCTGTGCTTCACTTAATAGCTTGTCCTTTTGGTTGAGATCTGCTAGTGCGGCATCTCTTTGTTCAGTAATTTTCTATTGTTCTGCAAGTTGAGCTTGGAGTTGAGTTATTTGTGAATGGAGCTGATGATTTTCGGCTTTAACTGCATCTATCTCTTCTTGCAGGGGCGTGATGTCTGCTTCCAGGACGTCAACCTTGTGTTGTAGCTCATTCCGGATGTTATCTGTGACTTCTCTCATTTGGATTGGTAATTGCTGTGATAGGTTGATGAGCAATTGACCCATGTTTGCCAATTCAGAGATTATGGGAATCGAAGGAAGTGGGAGATGTTGGCGAGGTGGAGATGCGGACGTGGTGAGGAGTTGTTGTGAGTTGAGTGGTGAGTAGTTTGGGGATGAGGAAGAGGAATCAGCGGTTTCGGCAGGGTGAATGGGTTGGATGGGGATAATGGTCTCTATTGGGGGCTTCGGTGGGGGAGTGGGAAGAACAGAATTGGATTTTATTACCTTGGTGTGTTATGTAGTATTTTTGGATGTGGATTCAACTGCCTTAAGAAGCTCTTCGAGTACTTCTTTAGCAACTTGTTCTTGATCTGCCTGTTGTTCTCTTTTAGACTCTTGCTGGGATGCTTCTTCTGTAGAATTTGTGTCGACTTCAGTCTAATTTTCCTGTTCTTGTTGCTCCTGGGAAGATGATTGTGCGGAGGATTCATGCTGCATCGAAGTTGCGGTGTCGTGGAATGTTTCTTCGTCATGTTTTGCTTCTTCTTCATCTTTGTTTTCTTTGGCTGATCCTTGTGCTTTGCTCTCAGAAGAACTGATTCTAATCCTTTTTCTGCGGAAGAGTTGGTTTAGCTCCTCTTCATCTTCTTCCTCATCGTCCCATAATTGTACAGATTCCTCATGTCTTAGAACAGGCCCTCGGGATGGTGGTTGTGCTGCGAGTATTGCCGGAAAAAGAAAAGACAGAATGTGCGGTAACCTGGACCTTGGCATGCCTCCTTTATTCACCTGTTTAATTATGGATACGCACTCTCGGTGAATGCGGTGGAAGAAAAATGATGCCAAGTTTACTAGTTCTTGAGCAGCCAACTCTATGATGGAGTAGAAGGGACGGGATATTCCATAGGTTCATTTCTGTAGATTGAGAATAGCAACTAAGAATTGGAGGGCTGATCTTTCTGGTTCCGGTCGACAGAGGATTGCATACTCATTTGAGGAATACCTAGGAAATAGTTCTATCATTCTTGCGACTAGCAGACTCGGGCCATTTTCTCGACCTTGCGAAGGGAGTCTAAACGCTTCTGCAAAAGCTTGGAAGGTGATAAGTGTACGGGATGGGACGGAGGTGATCGGCCAACTCTGCTCGGTGGCAGGTGTGTTGGCGATGGCGAAAATGATCTAAGCAAAGAATGGGTGGGACTCCACTGAATGCCAAGGCGGTTCAGCGAAGTTGTTAAGCCCACGAATGCGCAGGAACTCTCCTACATCGGCAGGGAGTCCATCACGGAAGGCGGCGTAGTTAGCCAAAGCTTCCATGGCGCACACAAAGATAGTAAGCCCAAGCACGCAAAGCAGAGGGTAAGCACACAGAGCACAAATCACACAAACACAATAGCGATTTTCGGGGAAACAGAAAAGGTTAAGTAGATGCGCGTAGTGGAGAGCAATCAAGGATGACTAATCATCGTGCGGTATTGAAATGATAATTCTTATCTTCGGTGTTCATGCGTGAGTAGCTGGCAAGGGCAGGGCGGCTGTGGACATAATTAGTTAACAAAACATGGATATTTACAGACTTATTTTATTAAGCATGTCAAAAAAGAAAAGAAAATAAAGAAAAGAGAACGCCAAAAAAAACGCGGCTAAGTGAAACGTTTCAGTGTGGGTTGGATGTGTGTTGATACGGTCGCAGCTTCGAACCGTTGATGACTTTCGGAAGAGGAATTCCGGTCAACGTAGTCAATCGAAAAATTACTGGGCCCACTTGTTCAGAAATACGGTAGGGACCAAACCATCGTAACTTGAATTTGCCAGCAGAGTGATTCGACTTTGCATTGTAAAAGAGTACAAGTTGTCCCACCAAAAAAATTGGAGTCTTTAGATATCGATCATGTGTTCGAGCTTGTCTTAGCTATACTTCCTGCATAGTCAAAAAACTGTGCCATCGATGCTCGTCTAGTTTTCTGATTGTATCCAACCGAAATGACAGTGATTCTTCAGGTAGCAGTTTTTGAGTGATTGCTACTCGTAAACTTGGTATAACTATCTCCATCGGTGCTATTGCTTCTAATCCATAATCTATTTTGAAAGGGGTTAATCCTGTTGTTACCTTCTATGTAGTCCGATATGCCCATAATACTGCAAGTAGCAGTTGATCACATCTTTCCGGTGCTTCTAAAATGAGTTTTCGAAGCATATTCAACAGAGTTTTGTTTGTACTGTCAACCAAACCATTTGCACGAGGATAATATGGTGAACTAAATTTATGTGTGACCTGAAATGAATGTGTGAGTACTTTCATTAAATTGTTGAAAAAATGAGTGCCTTGATCTGTAACAAGTTCCAGCGGTAGGCCAAAACATGGAAAGACCTCCTTCAGTAGACACTTAGCTACCGCAATAGCTGTGGCAGATCGTAAAGCCCAGGCTTCTGCCCATCTGGTAGCATAATCAATACAGTCAAAATATAACGATTATTACTAAGGATTGCTGGTGGTGTAATAGGGCCAATGAAATCTAGACCCCACTTCTGAAAAGGCTCTAATGGCAAGACAGGTTGTAGAGGGAAAAGACGACGTTGCAGGGGTTGTCCAGATCTCTGACAACTATCACATTGTTTGACAAACTATGATACATGTCTGTACATAGTAGGCCATCAGAGACCACTTTGCAGAATTTTCCGGTGTGTTAAGTCTGCAACAAAATGGCCACCGAAAGGAATTGAGTGAGCCAAATTAATGACTGAGTTAACTTCATGTGGTGGAATACAACGAAGTAAAACTCCAGCGTGATCTATATAGTATAATTCCCCAGCAATCAACCGAAATCGGCGACTGAAAACTGAAATTTTTCTTCGTATTGCAGGAGAAGTCTGAGTAGGAAGGTATCCTTCAGTGAGGAAGGTCAAGATCTGATCATAATATGTAGATGGCATAGGTGGGTCTGTAATTTCATCATTAGTTGGTTCAGAGACATATATTGCCGGTGTTGTGTCATCTATACCGACCGGAGCTTCACCGGAATCTAAACGAGACAGAAAATCTGCTAAGGCATGTGAACTGCCTAGCCGATGAATAACTTCGTAGTCAAACTCTTGTAATAGTAGAACCCATCGAGCTAATTGACCACCTAGATGCTGCTGCCGAACTAGATAGACAAGTGCAGCATGATCTACATGAAAAGTAAATCTACGGCCCAGCAAAAATGTTTGAATTTCTTGACAGAATATACTAGACCTAGACATTCTCTCTCTGTTACAGAGTAATTCTTTTCGACAGGGGCTAATCTTCGACTTGCATACTACACTGGTCTGAAGCACTTATCGGTTTGTTGCATTAGAACGCTTCCTATTGCTATATCTGAAGCATCAACAAATACATGAAATGGGCGATCCCAGTCAGGAGGCTGTAAGATTGGAACCTGTGTTAGTAATTCCTTTAGATGATCAAAAGCAGCTTGACAGTCCGGGGTCCATTCAAATTATCGAGGGGTCTTGGTTATCAATCGGTTCAGTGGTATTGCCAAATGAGCAAGCCACCACAAGTGCCGACCATGCCATCTTACTTGGCCCATAAAGCGCATTACTTCCTTAGGTGTAGTGGGTACGGGTGCTTCTAACACAGCTGTGATTTTATCTGGATCCACATGTATGCCCTGTGCAGATACAATGTGACCAAGTAGCTTTCCACATGAAACCACAAACACAGATTTGTTTGGGTTTAAACAGAGCCTGTATTCTCTACACTTTTCAAAGCAGCACCGTAAATGGAACAGGTGTGCTATCATCTTACCGAAAATTGAAAAATCATCAAGATATACTTGCATAAAAGAGGTAAGGTAAGGAGAAAACATTTCCTGCATACACCTTTTGGAACGTACTTGGGGCATTCCTTAATCCAAACCACATAACAGTACATGCCAAAACACCCCAGTTGGTAATGAAGGCGGTCTTCGATATATCCTGTTCAGCAATTCTAACATGATTATACCCACTGTACCCATCTAAGAATGAATACATTTCATGTCCTGCTACTCTATCAAGCATTGTGTCAAGAAAAGGAAGCGGAAATGGATCAGGCACTGTAACTGCGTTCAGCTTTCGGTAATCTACACATATCCGTAACTGCTTATTCTTTTTAGGGACAATAACAATTGGTGAGATCCATTCAGCATGTTCTACTGGTACAATAAATCCGACTTTGAGTAGCCTATCAAGTTTTGCTTTTACCTGTGATGCGTAGTTTGGATTCATTTGGTAGCTGGGTTGCTTAAGTGGTTTTGCTTCCGACTTCAGCATGACCCTGTGTTGATAGATGCGCGGATCCAAACCCTTCATATCTTTGTAATCCCATACAAATACATCAGAAAATTCTCAAAGTAGTTGGATTAGATCTGCTAGAAATAATTCTGGTAAGCTCTCCTTTATCTTAACAGGTCGTGGATTTTCTTCATCACCTAAATTGTAAGTGGTCAATTGATCTTCTGGAACATAAAATTGTCGAGGCTTCTCTGTATTCTTAGCTGGCTTAAAAAGTTGTTGTAGATCAGCATCATCTATGGTAGCCTTATCTTCTTTCATATCTTTTTCTGTTACAGTCATCACCGTACAAACTGAAGGATTCCAATTATCTACAACAGATTGTAGATCAACAGTTCCTAGGGAGATCAAGTCAATGTTATTTTTCAGAAACTCTTCTTCTTCATCATCTAACAACCCATCTAGCATATGGACTGGTTCCGCAAAATACGGTCTAGCATGCAACTCGCAAGGTTGTATAGCATCTAATTTTACAACGTATTTACGATTATTGTTTTTGAAAGTGAGTTCCTGTGCAAACCAATCTTGTATCACCTTAGCGTCCTTCAGCCAAGGTCGGCCGAAAAGGAGATTATAATCAAGGGTGGATTCTGGTAATTCTAGTATGACAAAGGTCATTTTAAAAGTTGTACCCTGTAAAGTTATTGGTACATTTCGTACAAGTCCTACGGGATGGACTCTTGACTGGTCGACCATTCTGACAAAAAATTGAACTGGTTCGATTTTGGTCCACCCTAACTTCTTACACAGTGTAGCAGTAGCAATGTTCACGCTAGATCCTCCATCAATTAGTACCTGTGTGATTTTATGATTTTTATACCATACCGTAATTAAAGGAACTGAACGATCGACCGTAGAATCATGTTCCGGTTGCAATGTTGTTGTTGCTGGAATACAAGAAGGCACAGGACTGAGTTGCTGTTGGAATTGTTGTCGAACTCCCGGTACTACTGCAAGTAATTGGCCCAGAGGAAGAGTGAAGGATGCTTTAGATAAAATTTCCCAGGCCTTTTGTGATTGGATTGTATTTTCCACAGATTCTGAAGATGATGCGCCTGCTGAAGATGATGTGCTTGCTGCTGAATTAGAATCCTATTGTTGTGTTCCTTCCTTGGTTAACGGAGTCTGGGCCACCGTAATAGGATCTGGGAAGACTAGAGGTTCTGCGGTGGTCCATTGACTAGCTTTATCGTACATCCTTTGTTGTTCGTGTATGCATGGTTCAAATATTTCTGCTGCTGGTTGCAGTTGTTTACCGGATCGGGTCTGAATTACTGCAGCATGCGTTTCTACTGGTGTGATTTGTACCATATTAGCCATTGGGTTTTGACGTTCTTTCTTCCTCTGATCATACTCAGTTGCATCCTTACAAAATCTTCTAATGTGACCAAATTTACCACAAAAATGACAGTGCGGTGGTGGCAAATTGGGATTTTCCGGTGCTAGTCCGGCCTGCCAGCAGTTTGCATTGTAGTTATTATTTCTCTATCCTCTGTAATTTCGAAATCCTTGTTGTTGGTTGTTTCTCATTTGCGGAGGTACATAGTGATTGGCTGGCTGCCCTGGTTCCTGTATAATTGCATTGACAGTTTCTGTTCCCTACACTTTGGCGTTATATGCGTAGTTTTCGGTGGTGTGTCCGGTAGTGTTAGAGATAGCATAAAACAACTGATTAAGTGCACAAGTGGCACTACTATGGCCTGAATTCTTGCATGTAGTGCAGTACATCTGTCTGGTCGGGTCTTCAGTGATATTTCTATTTGCTTTTAACTACTCCACATCTTCTGTAAATCCTCGAACCTTGTTTTCCAGCTGCAAAGCCATTGCAATCACTGCATCTAGCATCATAGCTCCTACACAGCGTATGATCATAATTTGTTTAAGTTGTGGAGTCAAGCCATTGATGAACCATTGAGTAATAATGTCATCCGGTAGGTTGGCATGAGCTGGTGGTAACTGCCTCAAATGAGTCCTGAATAGCGCGGCGTATTCCTGTACTGTTTGATTTATCTTCTGTCTATTGTTTTGCAAGTAGTAAAAAATTTCAGCTTGATTCTTCTTTAGCCTGAATCTCTACAAAAAGGTATCTCTTACTGCTTCATAAGTGCCGAAATGGTTAATATCATATTCTGTAAGCTAAAGAGGGCTGGTACAAAGCAGGTTTTAGCAGTACCTACTCAATCTCTTGGATCATCCATCCATCTTTCCCAACAGTGGTATCAGAGCAAATAAGGTAAAATGGGAGATGGTTTTCCTTCATTTATTGACAAATTGGACAGGAACAATTATCAAGTTTGGTCTCTAAGGATGAAGACCTACTTACAAGGAAGGAGTCTCTATGGATACATCTCAAGAGATGAGGAATTGCCCTCATTCAAAGCAAGAGGTTTGCCAACCAAGGAGGAGCAAGAAAAACTCAACACATGGTGTGCAAGGGATGCATTGGCAAGGTCTTATCTACTCAACTCTATATCTGACTTTCTTTTACCTCATATCAGAAATTGTAAGACTTCCCAAGAGACTTGGGAAACCTTGTCATCATATTTTTCCTCCAATACAAGGGCTAGGAAAAATCAGTTGTGGATTGAATTCACAACACTAAGGAAGCAACCTAAGCAAGATGTTTCAGAATTTGTGACCAAGATCATAGATGTTGCAGATCAGTTAGCAAGCATATGAGAAGAGATTGAAGAGGAACAAATTGTAAGGCAGGTAATCAATGGGATCAAGGCTGATGACAAGTGGGAAAGCTTCACCACTGCAATGGATCTCTACATGGACATGCACACTCCAGATCTTACAACTCTCATGGGTCCACTATTCACACATGAAGTAAAGCTTACCAAGAGTGGAGATACTACCAAAGGTAAGAACTCTTCTGCCCTATACACTGATAAGAAATCTAAGGATAAAGGCAAGAGTAAGAAGGTGGAAGATGAATGCTCTACCTCCCAAGCCAACTATGCAGGGAGAGGTAGATCTTCAAGAGGTAGGGGCAGAGGAGGTAAGCAAGGTAGGGGGAGACCCTATAACACATCACCATGTAACATTTGTGGTTGTCAAACCACACCACAGATGAGTGTTACAGGAATTACAAAAATCAAAGAGGAAGAGGCTACCAAAGAGGTGGATACTCTCAGTCTAGAGGAAGGTTCAACCATCACCAAGGCCACAACAACAATTATAACAACAACTACAACAACAATTACAATGGCAACTACCAAGGAGGATTCAGAAACAGAAAGTACTACAACAACTACACAGAGGAGAAGGATGACTCTCTCTTGATCATGAACATGACTTCAAAGTCAGGTACAAATGATGATCACTTATTTTATATGGATTCAGGGTGTTCAAATCATGTGGCTGGTAATGTGGCACTACTCTCTGATCTTGAGGAACCAAAAGGTAAACACCAAGTCCAAACAGGTGATGATACAAAGCATTCTGTAGTTAAAGTTGGAAATGTGAAAACTTGTGATGGTAATGAGAATTTGTTGAGCATAGTACTTTATGTACCTACAATTACAAAGAACTTAATGAGTGTTGGTCAGATTGTAGAGAAAGGGTTGCAAGTCAGATTCAATCAGTATGGAGCATTTGTGGAGGACCCAAGACATGGATTCAAAAGGATAGCTAAAGGAGAAAAAATAGGTAGACTTTTCACTTTTGAGTTGGAAGATACAAAGAACATTGCATTATACAGTTATAAAGATCAAACACTTTTAGAGCTTGAGATTTGGCACAAGAGATTAGGGCACTGTAGCTCAGTGATGAGTAGCACCTCCTTTAATGTCGATCTGGGAAGACGTGAGGATGGTATGATGACCTCAAGCAAGTGAAGGCACAAGTGCGTGAGTGAGGAGCACACGAACATGCACACACATACACACACACGTGCACACAAGGTAAGACAAAGAGTGAGAAGCAATGGTGTTCATTAGATTACTTCCAAAAAGCTCTTACAAGTTCAAATCACTTACAAGCTAACTTCAAAAATGAGCTCTCTAGCTCTATTTATAGTTTTTGACTAGGTTGTGGCGTTGTCTAGACCTAGTGTCCGGCCTAGTTGAAAATTAGGTTCTCTACCCTATTTGGAGGTTCAAACGGAGTCTAAAAAATGTGAAAACTGATAGGTAGGTACTTCTAAAGCTCCTCAAGCTCAAGGACTCCTTGGCTTGCACAAAATGGAGCTACAAAAATATGAAATGGTATTTACAATGGTTTTTAGTGATGAAAATCACTATTTTTGTAGGGATTTCTTCTAACATTTTGACATACATTTCCTGGAGCTCCCTACTTGCTCCTTCTTCTTGTGTGCCCAACTCTTTGATGCCTGAAAATTTTAAATGGCCTACTTGCCAGATCTTCTTTGACTACTGTGTCTGCTTGTGCTTTCTCTTCGCTCCGACTCCCTTCGTAGGCTTCCTTTTCTTGTGAGTCCTTCAGTTCCTTGACTACTGCCAACACCCCCCCCCCCTCTCTCGCGCCTGTCGTCTCTGACAGACCCTTGTCTAGCTGTGCGTTGGACATGATATTGAACAACATCGACAGCGAAGTGGTGTTTTTCTAATCGTAGCCCCCATGCTAGGTCTGTTAACAATGCATCCCAATTCACTGGTCGTGGTACGTCCGGATGTGGCGCCCGCAATTGTTCTGAGTGGATGGTTCTTTCCATAGCAAATAAGTAGAGGAGATGTGAGGGCCTGGGTACAAATATTTCTGAGTGATATTCCCAGAATCCTGTTACGAACATCTCCTCGAATGTCTGTTTAAAGCAAGCTGGGAGGTACTTGATTCTGGCGTGCCAAGCATATACTACCTCTATTGATGGGGTGGTGCTCATGTCGTATACCAGATCTTGGTTTCCTGTAAGAAAGCCGACTCCTGAGAAGTGGGGGTCTTTAATATTCTTGAATGTCCTCAATGTGATTAGCATTAGTTCAAAGATTTTCATGCACATTTGGGCCATCACATCGGGGGTATTCCATAGTCGAATGCTCCAGTGACGGATGGTAGAAATCATATAATTCACTGTGGGAGGTCCTTGAGGACGTGCGAGATAAACATAGTTTAACCACTTTGTGCAACCTTTGATGTTCTTGACAGCAATGGTAAACTCGGGCCAGGTGCGTCTGCGGAAGACTGGAAACATAACAGGGATTGTATTTAATAAAGAGTGGCATGTTAGTCCAAGTACGAACCATCTCTGGGTAGGTCTCAAGAAGACGGATCCTCTAGGTTGGTTGATGAATGGATCCTTTTTTAGCACTTTCTGGGATATCATCGGGCCCAAATTGTGTGGCGAAAGTTGGAGGTTTGCCACATCAGCGTTGGATCTCCGCGTTGTAATCTACAAGGAGTACACAGTATGGCACATATTGATCATCGTTGGTGCCGATCCATCTATGATGAGACATGCTATGGAAATATTCTCACTTTATGATGGTGTCTTCTAATTTGGCCATTGATTGGATTTGGATGGCCACTCGATCTTCATGAGTTGTAGCTGTCTTTTCTAATGTCTGGAGCCATTCAGGTACTTCGACTTCTAAGGTGTCCATTCCTTTTGAGGTGTGCAGACCACCTGGCATCGGCATAGGAACATATGGTTCCTCATATGTTTCGTCCACCTCAATGGGTACCAATTCATCTGGCTCTGGTTCTACAACTGGAGAGGGCTGCCTTTCATATTCCAGTAACTTCTTCTACAGTTCCACCACCTACTCTGTTAATGCCTTTACTCCCGCTGAAGTCGACGTCGTTTCTATGACTTTGGGTTGTGCCTCCTGTTCCCTGAGCTGGCGATGTAGTTCATCCCGTTCCCTTTCCAAATCTTCATGTGCTTCTAATAAATCAGCATAGCTTTCCAAGATTGTTTTCATTGTTTCTGAGGGAACTGCTTTGAATTGTTCTGGGTCGATTTCATGGGGAGAGCCTTCCATGGCAGCTTCCAAGTTTTCTTCATTTTGTTTCTGCAGATGCTTGTTTTCTTCAAGGGCTGTAGCCATGTGTTTTCTGAGTAGAGTCAAATTTCGCCGAACTCTCAGATTATCTGTTTGGTAAACCTCCAGTAAGGCTTCGAGTTGTTTGACACCTGACTCTTGTAATGGTTGGGGTGTCTCTAGGAGGGTTTGATGAGCTTGCTCGAGAGTGGTGTAGCGTTGATTGAGGTCTGCATTTTCTTCTTCTATACTTGTAAGTCGTCTCTGTAGTTGTTGATGATTCGTCGTCAGTTGATGATGACGGTCTTCGAGAGCCTGATACTCACTCTGAAGTTGATACACGCATTGATGTAATGTCATGAATATACTATTTACATTAAACGATGCAGGTAAAGATGAAGATGCAGGGGGAATGGGGAAGGGGAAGGGAGTTGTGAATGTTGTGGAGTCAAGTGGTGAGGTAGGTGGAGGGGGTATGGGAGATTGAGGTTGCGTGGGGGGTGGGAGTGGTGTTGTGGCTGGTGATGTTTCCATTGCGTCGAACGTGTGTGTGACTATGTAGATGGGAACAGTGGGTGGGGTGGCTGTGATATTTGTGAAGAGTGTTGTGAAGGTGGGCATGGTAACTCCTCCGAATTGGATGCCGGGAGAGAGAGGAATTCCCATGACGACTGTGGTAATGGCAGAAATAGATGTGGTGGTACCAGGTGGTGAGGTGACATGTGTAGTGAGAGGTGAGGTGGGTGGTGAGAGTGGTTCCTCCTGATGTTCTTCTGTTTGTGTGTTACCTCCTGGTTCTGATACATTGATGTGTATTTGTTTGCCAGATCACATGGGACGGGTAGGCACTCGCTTCTCAAATCGATGAATATAAGTCATGGCTGCATGAACAACCTCATCTAAGCCCACTACGTCAGCGTGCAGGTTCATTGATTCGATGAACATGTCATCCACACCTTCCTCGGCTAACATTTGGCTCATGATCATCTTTCCTGTTTCGAGCGACAGTTTGTGTTTCTCTTGGACCCGCTTCATGGTTTCATATAATCTTTTTATTTGGGCCGAGTATGCCGGGGCACTTGCTAGTTCTGAAAGTTCTTCATATTCTTGATCATACTCTTCGTGTGCCTCTTGTTCTTCTATCTCTTCTTCATCGTCTTCTACTTCTACTACTCCCGGTTGGGTCGGGGCTGAAGTTGTAGTCGTGGGTTGTTGTCCTTGGGTCTGCTCTGCTTCTGTCTCTAGGTTAGATTCATTGATCAAACGGGCGATTTCTTCATCTGTTAGATCAGCAAGGGTGTAACCTTGAGGGAACTCCAAGTCTGAAGGAATAGGAGGGAACACCAGGTTGGGTCCTTCTGCACTTGGTCTGGGTAGGCGAATGGTAAATGGTCGGACACGCCTCGTTTGTGGAGGGGTCACCTCTGGTGTGGTAGTGGCTCCCCTTGGTTGAGCGCATGGTAATTGAACTCCCCCTCTCATCTTCTTCGATGGAGGGCCCGCTGTTGATAGTCGTCTTTGGAACTCTTGGGCCCTGGACCACACTAGTGCTCTTTGGATGGGTACGTCGTACGCTAAGCACCGGTAAATTATTCTTGTGAGAGCACAGCATCCATGAAGTACATTTTTTTGTTTCTTATTCCACCGTTGATGGGCTAGGTGTATTTGATCAATGATCCAGTGCGGTATGTTGATGGTGAGATTCTCTGTCTCCGCCAAGTACAAGCTGAACCATATCTTTTTTGGTGGTATAGTGAATCGTTCTTGGGCGGGAAAAGCAAAATGTTGCATAATAGTGCGTAAGTGTAGAGCAATTGTAGGTGTCATTGCTACCATGTGTTGAAGCTCAAGGTCAAGGACAAAGCATGGAAGCACATCAAAGAAGTGGACATAGAAGAAGAGAGAGCAAGTAGGGAGCTCCAAGAAGTGTATGTCAAATTTTCAGAAGAATCCCCTACAAAAATAGTGATTTTCATCACTAGAAACCATTGTAAATACCATTATCTATTTTTAGTAACTCCATTTTGTTCAAGCCGAGGAGTCCTCGAGCTTGAGGAGTATTAGAAGTACCATCGTACCAATTTTCATAATTTTTAGACTTCGTTTGAGCCCTCAAATAAGCCCTGGAACCTAATTTTTAACTAGGCCGGACACTAGGTCTGGACAGGGCCAAAACTAGTCAAAAAACTATAAAAAGAGCTAGAGAGCTCATTTTTGAGGTTAGCTTGTTAGAGAATAGAACTTTTGTAAGAGAACTCTTTTGCAATCTAAGCTTTCCATTGTTCCTCTCTTTGATCTTACTTTGTGCGCGTGTGTGTGTATGTGTGTGCATGTTTGTGTGCTTTCACTCACGCACTTGTGCTTTCACTTGCTCGTGGTCTTCATACCGGTCCTCACGTCTCCGCGGATTGACAAGTAAAGGAGGTGGTGCTTACGCTTGAGCTACACCAAATTTTGGCGCCGTTGCCGGGGAGAGAGCTTCGAGGACGAGCGTTGTGATGGTAAGATCGTAGATTTGCGACGTTGGAAGGTAAAAAAACTGTCATTTCAGTTCATTTTCTGTTTTTTCCTCTTCATCTTCATCATCATCATCATCTCCACCTTCTTCCATCTTCTTCTTCATAGAAAATTCTTGTTTTTTAGTGCATTTTCACCATCTTCATACCATTTTTCATGCATTATTGTGTGGGAAGGAGTTAGGAGGTGCAAGGGAGAGCAAGCGCTGTATTTTTTCATGATTTTCTGCTCATACGGAGCTCGCCATAGCCGGCGCTCAGAAATTTGAATTTCCCGCCAAAAAACGCGATTCTGTGTTTTTCTCAAAAAAACACGATTCTCTGCTCAAAATCGCGATTCTCTGAAAAACACGATTCTCTGCTCAAAATCGCGATTCTCACCAATCACGATTTTCAGCAGAAACACGATTTTGTGAAAAAGGCGATCCTGTGAAAACACGATTTTGTGAAAAAGGCGATTCTGTGAAAACACGATTTTTTGCTCAAAATCGCGATTTTCAAAAACACGATTTTGTGCTCAACATCGCGATTTTCAGGTGAAAAATACGATTTTCAAAAAACACGATTCTCTGCTCAAAATCGCGATTCTCACCAATCACGATTTTCAGCAAAAAAACACGATTTTGTGAAAAAACACGACTTTCTGCTCAAAATCGCGATTCTCACAAATCACGATTTTCAGCCAAAAATACGATTTTGAGAAAAACACGATTCTGTGGGACAAAATTGCGATTTTCAAGTCAAAAACACGATTTTGAGAAAACACGAATTTTTGCTCAAAATCGCGATTTTTTTTGTCAAAAACACGATTCTGAGAAAACGCGATTTTCAGAAACACGATTTTGTGATCAACATCGCGATTTTCAGAAACACGATTTTGTGATCAACATCGCGAATTTCTGAAACACGATTTTGTGATCAACATCGCGATTCTCTGAAACACGATTTTGTGATCAACATCGCGATTTTCAGAAACACGATTTTGTGATCAACATCGCGATTTTCAGAAACACGATTTTGTGATCAACATCGCGATTCTCTGAAACACGATTTTGTGATCAACATCGCGATTTTCAGAAACACGATTTTGTGATCAACATCGCGATTTTCTGAAACACGATTTTGTGATCAACATCGCGATTCTCTGAAACACGATTTTGTGATCAACATCGCGATTCTCTGAAACACGATTTTGTGATCAACATCGCGATTTTCAAATCACGATTTTCTGCTCAACATCGCGATTTTCAAATCACGATTTTCTGCTCAAAATCGCGATTTTCAAAAACACGATTCTGTGCTCAACATCGCGATTTTTTGACTTCACAGCATCGCGATTTTCAGAAAGTTCACAAAATCGCGATTTTCTCCAAGGTCCTGTTTGCCTGTTTTGACCCCCAAGAGCCTGATTTGACATAACTTTCTCATCCAAAGTCCATTTTTTGAGCTCTATAGCTTGTTGGAAAGCTCGTTTCAAATCCTACACGATCTCAACTGTTTTTTTCAAGAATAATGCGTTGATTTTGAGATAGGATAATTTGAAGTTGACCCTCAGGTGGGACTAGGGAACCAAGGGGACTCCAAAGAATTTTGAACCATACCAAGGGGAAATTTTGGACTCCTGACTAAAGCTTATGAACCTGAGATCTGGTAGACACTTAGGCAAGGATAAACAAAGCATTAGATCTTCTGAGGCTAGTGTCAACCATACATCCAAGTCTTGGGCACAACAACTAAGTGGTCATCTGTTACTCAGATCGGACACAAGTGATTCAGAAATGTCTTTTAGTATGGGAAAACCTGCAGGTGGCTCAGGGACTGCCCATCTACAAACACCGGAAGGTCCCTATAAGACACAGTTGGAATATATTCGGACCAACCAATTAGGTGCTCGCATCTATGAGGATGGTCTGAGGCGATCAGTGGTCCAACTCAAAAATCCAGATCAATCCTTTGGACTTGAACACCCGGTGGTCAAGTTCGAAGAGGGTTCATACATTGATAAGGAAGGAACCATGTATGTGGTTACCAACCAACCAGATAGGACCGATGAGTTTGGAAATATCATTCATGAGAATGAGATAGGAGACCTAGAACAAGGAAACGTAGGACAAGGACCCCAGACTCCTAGAGGTAAGTCAGTTTTGACCCGAGTGATCACTCCGGACTGGATCCCTCAAGACAACAAAAGCATAGAACTATTTTTGAATAGAGAAACAGAGGAAGCCTTTTGGAGGTTCAAGCCAGATCAACCTAGCCAATTGGGCATAGTTATCATCTATGAATTCAAAGATCCTGAGATACCAGGCAAAGTTGTCTACCTGGATAACACATCAGAGAAAATTTTCTTGGTAACGGAACATGATAGACATGCATATACATGGAAGAATGACATGA
Source organism: Ceratopteris richardii (assembly GCA_020310875.1). NCBI lineage: Eukaryota > Viridiplantae > Streptophyta > Polypodiopsida > Polypodiales > Pteridaceae > Ceratopteris > Ceratopteris richardii. The sequence goes on along the minus strand of CM035435.1, from coordinate 27,588,371 downwards.
TTTTCCCCCCACCAAGATCCAATGTTTCCCATGGCCTCCAAGGGGTAGGATCATCCCAGGCTCATGAAGCCCAGAGAGAAAGAACTAGAGAGAGACCTGAGGTAAGTTTTGCACACACCATGGGCAGGAATAGGTTAGGATTTGAAAATGAAAGACCTGAAAGAGAGAGACATCAAGCACATAGGCAACAAAGAGATGAACAGGAGTTTCCATTGCTTAGACCCCGGGAGTACCCAAGAACCATTAAACCCAGTCACGTGATCAAGGCAATGAAGAACTATTTCGATGGGACAGGGGATCCTTATGATCATGTGGCCGAGTACAAACAAGTGCTGAGAGCCGAACAAATTGAGGACTGGTTCACCCAGTACGAGGCATTTGGTTTGACCCTTAAAGGCACTGCCTTAGCTTGGTTTCAACCATTGAGTAGAAGCAGCTATCGCGATATAGGTCAACTGCTAGACGAATTCATTGTAGAATTTTCCAAGAGTGGTATCAGGCATAACACATCGTCCCTGATCCATAGTTTCAAGCAGACACCCCAAGAAACAGTGCGACTAGCAGGTAGAAGGTTCAGACAGTACCTAGAAAGATGCCCTGCTCCAGAGCTACCCACACCAGCCAAACAAGTGGCTTTGTTTTTAGATGGCTTATTGAGCACAAAGTTAAGATCCTATGTATACTTGAAAGATCCTAGATCCATAGAAGAGTGTGTGCGGACGTGCATAGACATAGAAGATAACTTGGGTGAGGAGTTAGGATTGTCCAAACTCTACAAAGATTCGGATAGTTCTACTAGTCATACTTCAAAGACCTCCACAGAAATAGAAGAGATAGCTGAGCAAGTTGCCAAGAAGCTGGGAGTCCAAAATAAACAAACACAGAGAGTCACTTCATTGAATCGGTGCTATACTTGCGGAGGTGACCACATGGCTAACGTATGCCCAATGCAAAACCAAAACATTAGAGAAAGGAATGCTCCATATTGCACTATTGAGAGAAAATACACAAACCACACGGCTCAAGATTGTCCCTACAATAGGCAAGCTGTTAGACAAAATTATCAGCAACCTTACCCACAAGGTAGGTATCAGAATCAATACCAACAGCCATATTACAGACCACAACAGCAATATCAGGTACCATATAGGCCACAACCTATCTTGGTAAACCAACCACCAGCTCCAGCCAACGTGATTCCAGTCAAGTATGCTGTGGGAGAGGAAAATCCAAATAGAGCTTTGGTGCCACTAACCCCATTGATACCAGATAATGACTCTCATGCTCATAGTTCAGACTACTCCCATGAAGGTAGTCCACATGCTTATTACACAGAGTCACCTGAACATAGTGAGATTTACTCGTATCAATATGAGGCACCGCCTATGGAGCAAAATTGGGAGCCAGAATACTCCAATGTCATGTACACAAATCCTAACCCTAGGCCCCAGTTGAGACAAATGAGACCACAAGCCCCTAGAGGATCTTGTTTCAGATGTCATGGTGACCATTTCATTTGTGACTGTCCCCACCCACCATCTCCGAGTCAAGGACAGGCTATCACAATACAGGCTTTTTGTCCTGATTGTGGCAAAGACCACCTCCCCAGAGATTGTCCAAGAAACCCCTCTAGTGCACCCAAGATTACACCCATTAATGTGGTAGGCTTAGTGGCAGATCCAAGTTCAAGTAGTAGCAATGTGGCTCCTATACAAGCTGTCACTAGAGCACAAGCCTTAAAACAGGATAAACCAGTAGAACAATCAGAGTCGAGTGAATCGGGAGAGCCTAGTAAGAGGAAAACAAGAACATGGAAGGATACCAGAGAGAAGGCCAATCGCAAGTGGAATAAAAAGTTATCGGAACTAGAAGAAAGCTTAAAAGAAGCGAAAACAAAAATAGAAGACATTGCATCTCAAAGCCCCTCGCATGCCGAAACTCCATCCACTCCACCTCATCCCACCCCACCACCCATTGTAAATAGACCGCAACCAGGGTCTGTTCTTGCAGATCCAACCCCAGAAGGCTTGGACATGATGTTCAAGGCCTACCAGGCTCGACTTCAAGAAGGGCCTACAGCGGCAAACCTAGACAAGAGTTACCCTAGAGCAGATTTAGAGATTGAACGGATGAAAATGTGCATGAAAATGGTAGAACAAGCTCAAGCCATACTTGAGACTAGTCAAAAGTTCAATCAGACAAACTCTATCAAATCGGATTTGCATTTCCAGGGCTTACTAGAACGATTAGAGCAGTTGGTAAACAAACCACAAGTTTCTTTACCTCCACAGGCTCAACCAGTTATTGAAAGAGGAAGCTCACCACCCAGGGGAGCTTATGTTCCTAATTCCACGGATGCTGGAATACCTCCTTCTATTCAACAGTACTCTCAAGAATTCTTGCGGGAAATACAAGAAGAGAAATGGGCCAAGGAGAAGGGTAATTCCCCTCCTATTCCTGAGATTGATGATCTTCATGATCAATTTCCCCAAGACATCCCATCTATTTACGAAGATGAAGCAGAACAACAAGAGGACGAAAGGTTAGATTTTGAATCTAATACCTTAGAAGAACTGCCTCAATTTCTAGGCCCATGGGAATCTGAATCACTCCAGATTAGAGCTCCCACAATACTGGTAAGAAATGAAGACTCAGTGGTTCCAAGGAACACTGATGTCGTGAAGAACACTAAGGTTCAGTGTCATCTCACTGTAGAAGAGCTGCTCAAAGCAAAACCTGAGCTCTGGAATCATGTGAAGGATCAGGTTCCAGAACTTGATTCCAACATGCCAAAAGCAGGCTCCAAGCAAAGGGTACCAGAGATACCTCTAGACAAAATAGGGGACATGTGTGAGGGTGAAGAAGGTAATACTTATCTTCCCATCACCTACCAAGGTTACACAACCAAAGCAATCATAGATTCAGGTGCTGGTGTTGCTATTGCGACCACCTCCTTGTGGAAGCAATGGGGCAAGCCCACATTAAGACCAACTAGAATGAAGCTTCAAATGGCTGATGGTCATTTTGAAAGACCTCTAGGATTGCTAGAAGGGATCACTCTAACCACTTGTGGTGTAGAATTTGAGCACACATTTGCTATATGTGACTTTGAGAAAAATAATGTCTTTGAGATGATCCTAGGAAGACCCTTCCTACGACAATTGCAAATAGTACAGGATTGGGGAACTAACTCCTTGTACTTACAGCACTTAGGGGTCACCACTAAGGTCAATTTGAAGGATTACACCTTCAGAGATGTACCACCCCTACAGTGGAATTCTATCCACAAAGCGAAAGAAGATTCCATCTCTGTGCATTCTGAAAGTTCACCTGATCCATCATGGCTGCATGAAGATACTCATTTGTGGATGTGCAAGGTCGCAAAGGAAGAGGAAAAACGTTTAAAGGCAAGAGAAGAAGGAACTTCGCTAGGAGATAGACCAGTTAGGGACCCAGCCTACACACCGATGATCTTTCCAGATGAGGAGTTTGAGCCTCATGGCTGGCCAGAAATCTTAGCCACCATGGACATTGCTGTCAATGAGGAACAATGGACACCTCATTGTGATGAGGAGGGTTATGATATCTCAGTGTTCATGTGTCAACCTTTGCTAGAAGAATGTGACCCTAGTGATGTCATAGAAGAAGAAGAGAATGACGATGATTTGGAGTCTATTGTGATGGATAGTTGCTTTAACTCAGAGCAGCACTATCTAGAAGATATAGGAGTGTTCACCCAGAAAGAAGAAGAACCTCTCACAAGTATTAAAACAGTAAACTCAAAGGATGGAAGTGAGAGTAGTCAAAAGAAAAAGAAAAGAAAAGCAGTGAAACAAGAAAAGGAGGAATCATTGTTTGAAGTACCAGAAAACTTCAAGAAATATGAAGTTGACGACCGCAAAATTTTGGTACGAATGCCTAAGAGAGAGGCCATCATAGGAGAATCATATGATAATAAAGAAAAGACCAAGAAGATTGTAGTGACCATTGAAGAGAACGAAGAGAGATGCACATATATAGGAGATGACCTAAGTGCAAGAGAAGAAATGGAGCTCATAGCTCTATTAAGGGAATATAGGGATGTGTTTGCATGGCACTATAGAGACTTGAAAGGGGTAGATCCAAGAATTTGCTCTCATACTATCCCCATGACTGCTGATGCTAAGCCCACCAAACAGAAGCCCTACACATATAATGATACCTATGCAGCCAAAATCAAAGAAGAAATTGATAGGTTGATTGAGGCTGGATTCATCTATGAGATTGAGCATACCGAATGGGTGTCCCCCATTGTTGTGGTACCCAAGAAGAACGGGAAGTTGCGAGTGTGTATTAACCTTAAAAAAGTTAATGCCGCTACGATTAGAGATAGTTATCCACTTCCAATCACAGAACACCTATTGGAGCGTGTTGCAGGCAAGGAAGTTTATAGCTTCCTTGATGGATTTTCAGGTTACAATCAAGTAGCCATTGCTCCAGAAGATCAACACAAAACAGCTTTTGCTACAGAGTGGGGAATCTTTGCATTTCGGGTGATGCCATTTGGGCTCACCAATGCACCTGCAACATTCCAAAGGCTCATGTGTCATGTCTTCAAAGAGTTCTTGCGAAAGAGCTTAGAAGTGTATGTGGATGATTTATGTGCTCATTCCCAAGAAAGAAGGGTTCACATCCCTGAACTCAGACAAATCTTCAACAAGTGTAGAGAATATCGAGTGTGTCTGAACCCAGAAAAGTGTGTGTTCATGGTGCGTCAAGGTAAAATCCTCGGTCATATTGTTTCTAAGAATGGAATCTCAACGGATGAAGATAAGGTACGAGCCATTGCGGAGCTGCCAAGGCCAAGGAATGTTAAAGAGGTACAAGCCTTTATGGGCCATTGTGGATATTACCGTAGGTTTATCCACATGTACGCAATCATAGCTAGACCCCTTTATGCCTTGTTGTCTAATTTTGAGTGGAACGACGAATGCGAGAATTCTTTCAATGAACTGAAGAAACGTTTGTGCACAGCACCAATACTGACCACTCCTGATTGGAATAAACCATTCCATGTCCATGTGGATGCATCCAATCATGCCATAGGATGTGTGCTGGCACAACCCACAGGTGAAGGGAATTTAGATTTGCCCATAGCATATGCTAGTAGACAACTAAACCCAGCCGAAAGAAATTATACCACCACCGAGCGAGAAGGGTTAGGCATGGTATATGCTGTAAAGAAGTTTAGACACTATTTATTGGCCAACAAGTTCAAGTTCTTCACTGATCATCAAGCTTTGTTATATTTGGTCAATAAACCTTGCAATACTGGACGCTTAGTAAGATGGTTCCTCTTACTAATGGAGTATGACTTTGAAGTTGTTGTCAGGAAAGGTAGAACCCACCTTCGGGCAGATCACCTTTCTCGCATTACTTCAGGAGAGTCACCACAAGGAGTGTCTGATGAACTACCTGATGCTTACCTGTTCAATTTGGAAGTTGTTCCTAAATGGGCAAATAAGTTGGTACCAGTCCTAACCTTCGGCCCTGCAAATAAGAATGTGAAAACATCACAAGAAGAAATTGTAAAATCACAAAAATATCACATATTGGCAGGAAGCATGTACAAACAAGATACTGAGGGTGTATTAGCTTGTTGTGTCGAGGATGATGAACATAGTAGTTGGTTGCAGCAAGCTCATGAGGGATTGCTAGGAAATCACTATTCTAAACAACGAACATTGCAGAATTTGAAACGTTTAGGAGTGTATTGGCCTAGCATGGACAAAGAAATACATGAGTGGATCAAGAATTGTCCAATGTGTAGAGAGAAACCACCAGTGGAGCATGCGACCCTTTATCAAGTATCATTAATTCCAGATTGGAGTACTCCATTGGTAGAGTTTATGAGATCGGGAAGATTACCCAAAGAGGCCAGTCTAGCAAGAAGACGAAATATGGAGCAAGAGGCTCAAGGCTATGCCTTAGTAGGAGAAAACCTATACCGAAGAGGTAAAGATGGTTACTTAAGACTGTGCGTTCATGAATCAGACTATTTAAGGGTCTTAGAGACTGCACACAGTGGTGTTGCAGGTGGACATTTTGGCCCTGACCGAGTGATTAAAACCATTCTATTCTCAGGACTTTGGTGGCCCACTCTTCATATGGATGCACATACCTATGTGAAGAAATGTGACACTTGCCAACGTGCACAATATCCAGTGAGAAAAGACGAGATGCCCTTGAGGCCAATGATGGGAGGACGTGCATTTTCGAAGTGGGGCATAGACTTCATAGGTCCTATTAACCCCCCAGCTAGAAACTCCCATGCAGAGTACATCATTGTAGCCACAGATTACCTTACAAAGTGGGTAGAAGTCAAAGCCACAACAAAGAATGATGCTCAGACTACGGCTAAGTTCTTATTCGAGAATGTGTTCACGAGATATGGACTACCAATAGAGTTGGTGAGCGATAGAGGCACACACTTCTTGAATGAAGTCATTGAAAATCTTCTCCAAGAATTCTTGGTGATACATAAGAAATCCGCCCCCTATCATCCACAAGCCAACGGACAAGCCGAGAGTACCAATAAGATCCTCTGTAACGTATTGACAAAATTGGTAAATAATAAACGCTCTGATTGGGACAAACAACTTCATCATGCTGTTTGGGCTTATCGAGTTGCCTACAAAACGGTACTCAACGCCACCCCATTTCAGATGGTCTTCGGACAGAACGCTGTGCTACCATTAGATTTCTTAATCCCTGCCTTAAAAGTAGCACAAGAGTATGAGTGGAATGGGCATGAATTGTCCTCTAGGATCTTTGATCTCGAACGCTTGGGTGAAACGAGGCTACGAGCGGCAGCAGGCATCTACGCTGCAAAGAAGAGGCAAAAGGCATACTTTGATACACACATCAAGGATAAGGGATTGAAAGAGGGAGATCTAGTGTTGGTATACACACTAAAACAACATGCCCGTAAGTTGGAAAAAAGAGGTTATGGACCCATGATCATTAATAGAATTTCCACTAGTGGTGCAGTTCAGTTGGCCACTCTAGAAGGAGATATCTTGCCAAACTATATTAGTGGCTGTAGAGTCAAGCTATATCAAGAACCTCTTACTGAGGATATGCTAATGAGACTCAACACTGCGAAGAAGCGAAAAGAAGAAGAGTTAAGAGTGAGAGAAGAAGCACAAGAAGAGGCCAGAGAGCGTATTAGGCAAAATAAGTTAAGGCGATTAGGCCTAGATGTCAACTCAAAAGCCCCAAAATATCACATGGATATGTGTCAAAAGTCAGGCATTGCGACTTCTCAGGTCATTGACCGAAGACCCTTTGTGACCATAGAGATAGGACAAGGGAAGGGTGCAAGGACGGTGAAAGCATTGATTGACTCAGGTGCAGCAAGTAGTGCAGTTAAACTTTCCTACTGCCAAGACTTGGGGTTGAACATCAATCCCATAGAAGCTTATCTCATAGGATTGGGAGGTGTGGAAACCCCTTGTTTGGGCGAGGTGGAACTTCCCATCTACCTTCAAGATGTTCCAATGAAAGTCAAAGCGCTAGTATGTCAAGATGAGAACCTTACAGAACCACTTGTCTTGGGTCAAGATTGGATCTATGACCATGCAGTTAACTTAAACCTAAGAAGTCAAATTCTTCAAGTTTGGGTACATGAACAATGCATTACATTAGAATTAGAGAACTGCATGCTCCTAGATCATGGCACCACACACTCTCTTAGTTCTTCCAAGACTAATCATATGAAAGAAGATGTTGTATGTGTCAAAAGCTCTATGATGCAGAAGGAGTCAATCGTGGAAGACCAGGTTCGAAGGCGGGTGGATCTTTCTTCTTCTCCAAAGACTCAAGTAGCCACAGTAGTGAGCCCACCACACAAGCAAACACAACCGTTCACGACAACTGCTACATCAAATAGAAAGACACCATTCGATAAAAAAGCGGTTCCGGGCATGAAGCAGATCTGGGTACGCAAAGGAGAGCAACCACCAGCCTTACCCCCACAAATCCCATCCATGCACACTAACCAAGCCAGAAGACGAAGGAAGCAGCTCAGACAAGCTCCGTCACAAGATATCCAACAAGTTTGGGTGCCTAAGAAGTTAGCTGCAGCTCAACAAGGGCAATTACAGATGTGGGTACCTAAGAAGATCCTACACCCACAACAACCTTTGTTCTCCCACATGCAAAAGGTTTCAACAAAGAGGCCAAAAAGAGAAAAGGGTAAGAACCACGTACAGAGACCAAAGGAAGATCAAATCAGCTCTTCAACATTAGTAGGAAGACATGCAAAAAGGATATGGGTTTGGAAGCCAAAAGTGCAAGTAGCCTCCACCGAACCAAAGCATCAACCACACTGGATACCACAGTTCAGAAAGCATCCAAAGAGAAAGACGCCTGAAGTGACCTCTACAGTGCCAAATGATGTTCTAAAATGGACTCCAATAAGGAGGATTACATCAGTTCGAGACTCATAGATACCTCCACTAAGGCCGGCATCAACCTCCACAAATAACATCGAAAGCCTCGAACGAGCAACAACCATGTGCTCCTTGCACAACCCTGTCTTTTGCACCATTTAGGTCATGCATTTCCAAAGTATGCATTAATATAGGGCCACATTACACGGCCGTGCATAGACACACTTGAGAATCCCATGCACAAGAGCACAGTGACATATGTCGAACATTTCTATTGATACTAACTTTTGTGTTCTTGTTTTGTGATATCCTGTTCCTCAAAAAAAAAAAAAAAAAAAAAAAAAAAAAAAAAAAAGGAGAGAAGTGGGAGAGAGCTTGTTCCCAGTGTGTCTCGGCCAGCAGTGAGATTATTGCTGCCTTATCTGGTAGAGGACAAGCATTTGGCATGAACATGGCATCTATAGCTATGATTTTCTCTTACCATGGTAGGAATGATGAGCTTGAAGGTCCGCAACTTGCGTGATGCTTAACTACTTCATGTACCAGAGCATCCAAGGAGATATCTGCAAAAGGTAGTTCTGGAGGAGAAGACTCCTGCATATGGTGAGCTAAAGAGTATATGTGAAACACAGCTTGGTGTAGTTACCCGATGTTGCTTGCCAAGGAATATAAAGCAATTCAATTCTCAGTATTTCCTGAACCAGTATGGAACAGTAGCACTGGTGAATGGTCTATGTCAATCAGCATGGTAATCTCTTAGAAACCGGCACGTGTCCAATATTCCTCTGAGTGTCAATATAGGGAAGTGAACGTGCATGAGCCCAAGCTCAGAAATGCACATTGTTAGTGACAAATGTTGCTTTGAAAAGAGGAGAGGGGATCCACCACTCAAAAGATCTCATCAGTGGACAATCAACATGGACATTCATCAACAAGGTTCCATCCCAAAGGCCGAGTGTACCACACGAAGAGGCAAACATCCATCAACCTTCGCCATGGTAAGTATCTTTACTCTGGAAACACCATAACCATGATAGTTTAGGAAACCTCTTCGCCAGCATACCCTTGAGCACTTAGCTCAAGACCCGCAATTTTTGCACCATACTTCTTCCAATGCATTTTCCAAGTAAGCATGCGTAGGGCTACATTACAAGGCCGTGCACAAGGCACATACTTTTTTCAACCCATGCACGAACACACTTACCCATCACTCAATATGGGTTATGAGTACTTGGCTTGACTACTATGAAGATCAACTTTCGAAGATCTAGAAAACATCAACGGAGACTCACAACGACACAGTCATGCTGGAATATAAGGCAGAAGCACATACCAAGAGACTACAACCTGCAAAGACTCACAGTGATAGATGAAGAACGTCGGACGACTTGTGTTCATACAGAAGGGACACTCCCTCTCAAGGCACTACTTGGAACAATCACTACAACAAGGGTCTGTCAGGGACGACAGACTCGAGAGGGGGGGGAGTGTTGAAGCTCAAGGTCAAGGACAAAGCATGGAAGCACATCAAAGAAGTGGACATAGAAGAAGAGAGAGCAAGTAGGGAGCTCCAAGAAGTGTATGTCAAATTTTCAGAAGAATCCCCTACAAAAATAGTGATTTTCATCACTAGAAACCATTGTAAATACCATTATCTATTTTTAGTAACTCCATTTTGTTCAAGCCGAGGAGTCCTCGAGCTTGAGGAGTATTAGAAGTACCATCGTACCAATTTTCATAATTTTTAGACTTCGTTTGAGCCCTCAAATAAGCCCTGGAACCTAATTTTTAACTAGGCCGGACACTAGGTCTGGACAGGGCCAAAACTAGTCAAAAAACTATAAAAAGAGCTAGAGAGCTCATTTTTGAGGTTAGCTTGTTAGAGAATAGAACTTTTGTAAGAGAACTCTTTTGCAATCTAAGCTTTCCATTGTTCCTCTCTTTGATCTTACTTTGTGCGCGTGTGTGTGTATGTGTGTGCATGTTTGTGTGCTTTCACTCACGCACTTGTGCTTTCACTTGCTCGTGGTCTTCATACCGGTCCTCACGTCTCCGCGGATTGACAAGTAAAGGAGGTGGTGCTTACGCTTGAGCTACACCATGTCCTTTAATTTGTTGAGATCCTTATGCTTCATCCTGCCTGGAACCATTGTTTCTTTCTCCGTGGGAATATGCATTCCTTGCATGTTCAATGCTGCTCGTACCAAATTGAGGGTCAGTTTGAATCTCTTGAGCTCGTGGTCTGACAATAGTGAGGGTAGCACAAAAGTGCTATCGCCTCCCTTGGCCCTGATAGGAGTGATGGTACTGATGAAATAAGAGCAGCGAAGGAAATCTGGCTTAGGCAAATGTGCTCTGAAGTAACTATCCAATCCCGCTTTGGTCCAAACCGATCGCATTACTTCTGCACTCTGATAGTTTTCAAATTCGCGAGTGAAGAAATGGTAACGTCCCCATTTGCCATTGAACTCAATTTCCGCTTCCCAGAAGTAGGTGCCATCACCCAATGGCCATGGGACATCACTAAACCAATGAGCGTGTTTCCCCACTTGAGAAGTGTGTCCCTGAGGAGGGTCCTAAATCGGGAGAACATGCACCGCTTGAAGTTCTTGAGGCCTTTCGGTGAGTGGTGGTTCTAGGAGGAGGGTTTCAATGTCCACAATTTGTGCGCTAGACCCTGCCTGGGAACTGGTGCCTCCTGCTTCTGCCATTGTTATTGCTTGCTTGCTGGTTCTGTGAGAAAAATAGATCATGCGTTAATATTGTAATGGACAAGATATAACACTTTTCGTCCCTGTTACAACATTATCATGATGTGAGTAATGGGTCAGTGGGTCAGTGAGTGCACGATGACTATGTGTGTAGTTAATGAATGGAGAGTCCTAGGAGCTAGATGGAAAGATGCAGTGTATGAGTGATGTAGTTAGCAGGTGGAGATGAATTTACAAATGGGGGTCGGGGTTTTATTACAAGTCTTAGGTTTCCAAACACAAAGGATGTCTTTCGGTTTTGGTTTTGTGGAGACTCTGGAGGACTTTATGAGTATGTCTGTTTGGGGATGAGGCGTTTTTGGGACCCATTTACAAGTGAGTATGTGCGTGCTTCTGGGCGACTGTGTGTTTGTGCGTATTAAACAAGAGTGGATAACGGCTCCTTGAGTGAGTGAATCCTGTCGTGTATGATGTGATTCGTGTGGGACTAGTTGAGCTCGTAAGCAAGCCTTAGGCACCCAAATTTGTCTTGATTATGGGCCAGCCTTCATCGACTTCTTGGGCACCCAGATAGATTTCACTCTCCCAAAATAAGTTTTAGAAGTCCTCTTATTAGTATCATGTCGTTGATTACTAATAGGAAGTTGAGATAGTTATTGTGACTTGACTGCAATAGGCAGCTCGCTTTTTCGCACCCACAATTGTTTCAATGGCTGAGTCATTCTGCTTCGCACGTTCTTTTGGCCTCCAACATAGGTAGTCTTCAGTGATTGATCTGCCTTTGGTTGTTGCCTCCCTCTGGTCTTTGGAAAAGAAGGGAGTTCCGTTGAGGCCTTGACTTCTTTATTGAGATCACCATTCCTCTGCATCACATAGCTTTGGACAAGAACAGCATAGTCAACTTCATGTGTACCCCTGGAAGGACCAGGAGTCTGTGCCTTTTCTAGTTCCTTGAGTGCTCCATTATCTAACTCAACTGTAATTCGACTCTGATTTATCCATACCTGAAGAAGTCCACTTCTTAGGTTTAAGTTGACTGCATGGTCATAGATCCAGTCTTGACCCAAGACCAGAGGCTCAGTGAGATCCTCATCTTGACACACTAGTACCTTAACTGTCATTGGAACATCTTGAATGGAGAGGGGAAGTTCCACCTCGCCCATGCAAGGGGTTTCCACACCTCCCAATCCTATGAGATATGCTTCTTTAGGATTGACTTTTAAATTCAATTCTCGATAGTAAGAAAGTCTCACCGCACTAGTGGCTGCACCTGAGTCAATCAATGCTTGCAAAATTTTTGCACTAACTCCTTGTCCTATCTCTAAGGTCACAAAAGGACGTCGATCTATTATTCTTTGGGGACTTATTCCTAAGACTTCACACACGCCACATGATATCCTAGATCCTCATAGGCACCTGTCCTAGGTTGATCCCTACCTTGCCGTCTCAACTTCATCCTTCTGCTGCGTTCTAAAGCTTCTGTTTGAGCTTCTTCTCGAACTCGTTTTTCTTCTTCTTTGCGTTTCTTAGCAGTGTTGAGTCGACTGAGCATTTCTTCTGTGAGAGGTTCCTAATACAACTTGACTCTGCATCTGCTGATGTAGCTCGGAAGAATATCACCTTCTAAGGTGGCTAGTTGTACTGCTCCACTCGTTGAGATTCTATTTATGATCATAGGTCCATAGCCACGTTTCTCTAATTTTCTTGCATGTTGCTTCAAAGTGTAGACTAAAACTAGATCTCCGGCCTTTAATCCTTTATCCTTAACATGGGCATCAAAGTACGCCTTTTGTCGTTTCTTAGCTGCATATATTCCTGCTGCAGCTCTTAGTCTGGTTTCACCTAATCGTTCAAGGTCAAAAATTCTTGAAGAGAGTTCATGGCCCGTCCACTCATGCTCCTGTGCTACTCTCAATGTGGGAATCAAGAAGTCCAAAGGTAGCACCGCATTTTGGCCAAATACCATCTGAAAGGGTGTGGCTTGGAGTACCATTTTATAGGCCACTCGGTATGCCCAAACTGCATGATGTAGCTGTTTGTCCCAATCAAAGCGTTTATTATTCACCAATTTGGTAAGCACATTGCATAGAATCTTGTTTGTGCTTTCGGCTTGGCCATTAGCTTGTGGGTGATAGGGGGCAGACTTCTTGTGTACTACCAAGAATTCTTGGAGGAGATTTTCAATAACTTCATTCAAGAAGTGAGTGCCTCTATCACTAACTAGCTCTATAGGTAGCCCGTATCTCGTGAATACATTCTCGAATAAGAACTTAGCTGTCGTTTGGGCATCGTTCTTTGTGGTAGCTTTCACTTCTACCCACTTGGTTAAATAGTCTGTGGCCACAATGATATATTCAGCATGTGAACCCTTGGCTGGGGGATTAATAGGACCTACAAAGTCTATTCCCCACTTAGAGAATGCACATCCACCCATCATAGGTTTCAGTGGCATCTCATCTTTGCGTATAGGATACTGAGTTCGCTGACAGACATCACACCTCTTCACATAGGTATGTGCGTCCATGTGAAGGGTTGGCCACCAGAAGCCCGCAAATAGTATTGCCTTGATCACCCGATCTGGTCCAAAGTGTCCTCCTGCTACACCTTGGTGAGCTGCTTCCAAGATCTTGAGATATTCGCTCTCATGGACACATAGCCTCAGGTAACCATCTTTACCACGCTTGTATAGATTATCACCAATGAGTGAGTAATCTGGGGCTTCTTGTTCTAGACTTCTTTGTCTGGCCAGTTTCATATCTTGAGGGAATGTTCTCATCCTTAGGAAGGTTACTAATGGTTCACTCCAATCTGGCACTATGGAAACTTGATAAAGAGTGGCATGTTCCACAAGTGGTTTAGTGCAACAGATTGGGCATTCTTTACACATCTTATGTACATCAGCTTCCATAGTAGGTCAATGCACTCCGAGTCTCCTTAGTGTCTGTAGGGTTCATTGTTTTGAGTAGTGTTGCTCTAATGCACCTACATGTGCCAATTGCAACCATTTAGCGTACTCATCCTCTTCCACACAACAAGCTAGGATCCCTTGATCTGTTTATTTGTACATGCTTCCTGCCATGATATGGTACTTCTGGGCTTTTACTACTTCTCTACCTTGAGTGTTTATGACTAGGTTGTTGGGCCCGTATGTCAATACTGGCACTAATGGCTTAGCCCACTGAGGTACAACTTCTAGGTTAAACAAGTAAGCATCAGGAAGGTCATCTGATACTCCTTGTGGGGCTTCTCCCGATGTGAGCCTAGAGAGATGGTCTGCTCTTAAGTGGGTCTTCCCTTTCCTTACCACAACCTCGAAGTTGTATTCCATTAGTAAGAGAAACCATCTTACTAATCTACCTGTATTGCATGGCTTGTTTACCAAGTACAGCAGTGGTTGATGATCAGTAAAAAATTTAAACTTATTTGCAAGCAAATAGTGTCTAAACTTTTTAACTACATATACCATGCCTAATCCTTCTCTCTCAGTAGTGGTATAATTTCGTTCAGCCGCATTCAACTGTCTACTAGCATAGGCAATTGGAAGATCCATATTGCCTTCGCCCGTAGGTTGTGCAAGTACACATCCAATAGCATAATTGGATGCATCCACATGAACATGGAAGGGCTTATTCCAATCCGGTGTGGTCAAGATTGGTGTTGAACACAATCTTCTTTTAAGCTCATTGAAGGAGTTTTCACATTCATCAATCCACTCGAAGTTAGTCAAAAGTCCATACAGAGGCTTTGCTATGATGGCATACATGTGTATAAACCGTCGGTAATAACCACAATGCCCCATGAAAGCTTGTACTTCCTTGACGTTCTTTGGCCTAGGTAACTCTGCTATGGCTCTTACTTTCTCTTCATCAGTGGATATGCCATTCTTTGACACTATGTGTCCTAAAATCTTGCCTTGCCTGACCATGAAAACACATTTCTCTAGGTTCAAGCAGACTTGATATTCTCTGCATTTGTCAAAGATTTATCTGAGTTCTGGTATATGTGTCTGTCTAATGTTGGAATGAGCACAGAGGTCATCAACATAGACTTCCAAATTCTTCCTCAAGAACTCTTTAAACACGTGGCACATCAGTCTCTGAAAGGTTGCAGGAGCATTGGTAAGCCCAAATGGCATTACCCTAAAGGCAAATATGCCCCACTCTGTGGAAAAAGCTGTCTTATGCTGATCTTCTGGAGCTATGGCTACTTGATTGTAGCCCGAAAATCCATCAAGGAAGTTGTACACTTCCTTGCCTGCTACTCTTTCTAAGAGATGTTCTGTGATAGGAAGCGGATAGTTATCTCGAATTGTGGCTGCATTGACCTTCTTCAAGTTAATGCATACACGCAGCTTTCCATTCTTCTTGGGCACCACTACAATGTGGAATACCCACTCAGTGTGCTCAATTTCGTAGATGAATCCAGCTTCAACCAGTCTATCTATCTCCTATTTGATCTTGGACGCATAATTATCATTATAAGTGTATGGCTTTTGCTTAGAGGGTTTTGCGTCTGAGGTCATGGGAATGGTGTGTGAACATATGTCTGGGTCAACACCCTTCAAATCCTTGTAACTCCAAGCGAATACATCTCTGTATTCTCTTAGCAAGGCTATCAATTCACGCTCTTCTTCTTCTGTCAGGTCATGTCCTATATAAGTACATCTCTCCTCTCCTTCTTCTAGGGCTACCACTATTTTCTTGGTGGTTTCTTTGTTATCGTAGGCCTCTCCTGATTGTGCCTCTTGCTTAGGCATTCTTACCATGACTCTCCTGTCGTCTATCTCATACTTTTTAAAGTTTTCAGGGACCTCAAACAAAGATTCTTCCTCTTTTGGTGTGACTTCTCTCTTTTTTCTTTTCTTTCCTTCTTCCTTCGGGGTCACATGTGTGGCTAGCCTTACATCATTTGTAAGCTCTCCGTGCCTCTGGGGGTGAAATTCTATTTCATAGAAGTATTCTTTATCTGATGCAAAAGGTGGGTCCATAATGATTGACTCTAGATCGGAGTTGCTCGCATCCTCAAATGCATCAGGGCTAGGTTCACACTCTTCTAAAATTGCATCTCCCATGATTGGCTCTATGGAGAAAACTGAAATGTCATAGCCATCCTCATCACAGTGGGGGGTCCATTGTTCTTCATTGATGGCTACATCCATGGTTGCTAGGATTTCTGCCCAGCCGTGGGGTTCAAATTCTTTGTCAGGAAAGACTACAGGTGCACAGGCTGGGTCTTGCATGGATCTATGTGTTTCTTTTGCACCTATTTCTCTGGCTTTTTCTCTCTTCTCTTCTTCCACTGCCACTTTACACATCCATAAGTGAGTGTCTTCATGCATCCATGAGGATCCTGATCCTATGGAATGCACAGACTCCGTGTCATCTTTAGCTCTAGGGATGGGATTCCATTGGATAGGAGGGACATCTCTATGAGAGTAATCTTTGAGATTGACTTTGGTCGTGACACCTAGGTGTTGCAAATACAAGGAATTGGTTCCCCAATCCTGGACCACTTGAAACTGTCGCATAAATGGTCTTCCCAAAATAATCTCATAGGCATGATTCTTGCTAAAATCACATATGGCGAAAGTATGCTCGAACTCAACACCGCATGTAGTGAGAGTTATTCCTTCCAGCAGTCCTAAAGGTCTTTCTATGTGGCCATCAGCCATTTGCAATTTCATCCTCATAGGCCTAAGTGTTGGCTTGCCCCACCGCTTCCATAGGGAAGTGGTAGCCATAGCAACTCCTGCACATGAGTCCAGAATTGCCTTGGTTGTGTACCCCTAATGGGTAATGGGAAGATAGGTGTTTCCTTCTTCACCCTGACTCATGTCTCCTATCTTGTCCACGGGTATTTCTGGCACTGTTCTCTGGGATCCTACCTGGGAACGATGTTTTTCTATCTCTGGTACTTGTTTGGCTACATGTTTCCATAACTCTGGCCTAACTTTGAGTAGCTCTTCTAAAGTGAGATTGCACTGCACTTTAGTGTTTTTCACTACCTCCATGTTCCTAGGTATGACTGAGTCCTCATTTCGTACCATGACTATGGGTGCTCTCATACAAGTAGACTTGGCTTCCCATGGGCCTGTGAAGTGGGGTAATTCATGTAAAGAATTAGACTCAAAGTCTAATCTCTCTTGGGACTGGGTGCTCTCCTGCTCTCCATAAATGGAAGGAATATCTTGTGGGAATTGATCCTGCATGTCATCCACCACTTCAATGGGAGGAGGGGCTTCACTTTCATTAGCCCATTTGTCTTCTTGAATCTCTCGTAGGAATTCTGGAGTGAACCTATTCATAGAAGAGGAGGTGTCTGGTTCAGTGGAATTGGGCACATAAGCTTCCTGTGGGGGATGGCTTATGTTTTTGCTTGCCTCATCTCTTTCTTGATTTTTTTCTTCCTTGGCAGATCTTGCAATTATGCTCTCTAACTTCTCTAGGAGTCCATCCAAGTGCAATTGTGTCTTAGCTGAGCCTGAGTAGTTGAAAAGGCGACTGGCTTCAAACATGGTCTGAGTCAATGCGACCATTTTCGCACATAGCTTGGTTCTCTCTATCTCTAGGGTAGCACTTGTCATGATCTGTCACATTTGGCCTTTCTTGGATTCTGGCCTGATATGTCTTGAGCATCATTTCTATGTCTTCCGGAGTGGGGTCAGCTAACACTGATCGTACTCTAGGGGGTGGTGGGATGGTCTTAGATAGGTGGACAGATGGTGGGTTAGATGGTGATGGAAGTGAGGGTGGTGGTGGTATGTGAGAGTTTGTTTGAGAGGTGAGTTCGACAATTTTGGCTTTTGTTTCTCTTATGCTTTCTTCTAAGTTGCTTATCTTTTTAGAGCATTGTCTTTTCATTCTCTCTCGGCTATCCCTCCAGGCTCTTGATCGTTTCTTGGCTATGCTCTCACTTTCACTAACCTCTGCACTCTTCTCTTGACCTATTCCTGGGTTCTGTTGCAAAGCCTAGGCCCTAGTGACCACTTGCACTGGTGCAGTGGAAGTGACACTTCTTGTTGAGTCTACAACTAACCCAATAACGTTAATTGGAGTTATTTTTGGCATATTATTGGGATTCTTTGGGCAATCTCGTAAGAGATGCTCCTTCCCGCAATCTTGGCAAAAGCCTTGAATCGTCACTGACTGGGGTTGTGTAGGTGGAGGTAGGAGGCAATCACGAATGAGGTGATCTCCCTGACATCTATAGCATGGTGCTCTAGGGAATGAGGGTCTTACCTACCTAGGTTGAGGTCTAGAGTTGGGGTTTGCATACATGAAGTTTGCGTAATCTGGCTCCCAACTAGGTTCATTCGGTTCTTCACTGTAGTAAGACTCACCATGTTCAGGCGACTGCATGTAGTAAGCATGTGGACTATCAATATGTGTAGAATCAAAGCTATGATCACTTGGGTCACTTGTGCCATCGAAGTAATTCTTCATGGACTTAACTAACTGAGTCGGTCTCAAAATCCTGGCGTGCTCCCTAGGCCTTGGCAGAGGGAAATCATCAGCATTCCTCCGGTTCCTTGGGGCTCTAAGTCCCTCAGGTTCCACTCTATTTGTTTCTGTTCTAGTTATGTCTCTTCCCACTGGGTTGGCAAAGCTTACCTCTGGTCTATCTCTATGTCTATCTCTTTGAGTTCCATGAGCTTGGGATGTTCCAGCTCGTGGGTGACCAAAGGACACATTTGATCTTGGTTGCGGGAAAATAAATTCACCTTTCCAAGTGTAAGCATGCCTATCATTTTCTGTAACCACAAAGATCCTCTCTGAAGCGTGATCTAAGTAGGTTACTCTACCTGGGCTATCAAGATCTTTGAACTCATATATCATGATTGTTCCTACCTCACTCGACTGATTAGATCTATATCTCCAAAAGGCTTCATCAGTCTCTCGGTTCAGGATTAGATCTATGCTCTTATTGTCTTGGGGAATCCACTCTGGTGTGATAATCCTAGTGAGAACAGATTTTCCTCAGGGGGTTCTAGGTTCTACACCCATGTTTCCTTGCTCTAGGTCACCTAAGTCTGTTTCTGAAATCACATTCCCAAATTCATCTGTCCTATCTGGATGACTGGTGACTACATATATTGTCCCTTCTTTGTCCAAGTATGCTCCATTTTCAAACTTGACAGCTGGGCGCTCTAGCCCAATGGATTGGTTAGGGTTTTTAATCTGGACCACAGATCTTCCTAGGCCGTCCTCATAGATGCTAGCACCTAATCGGTTGGTCCTAAGGTATTCGAGTTGCGTCTTGTAAGGGCCTTCCACCCTATGCAAATATAGCACTTCGGAGCTCCCTCTAGGTCTCTCCATACCGTGGGACATCTCAGACTCGCTAATCTCAGAGCTAGGGTAATACGAA
The DNA here is from genome assembly GCA_020310875.1 of Ceratopteris richardii. Taxonomy (NCBI): domain Eukaryota; kingdom Viridiplantae; phylum Streptophyta; class Polypodiopsida; order Polypodiales; family Pteridaceae; genus Ceratopteris; species Ceratopteris richardii. The sequence continues at coordinate 27,568,861 of CM035435.1, read as the reverse complement.
TGATGGCTCAACTGCTGGGCCCAAGACCTAGCAGTATGATTGACACTAGCCTCTGAAGATCTAAGGCTTTGTCTATCTCTCCCTAGGTGTCGTCCTGATCTAAGGTTCATAAGCCCAATTGAATGATCTCAAATTTTCCCAAGTACACTTTGCGTTGCTGAGTTCTTTGGTATCAGTCACTTATTCTTTTTTAATTGCTCTTAGGGTGTCACTTCTTGTCCAATTAATCTTCGTCGCAAGGAACACTTAAGTTTTCATCGTACTTTGAGTGCGGTCGCTCGATTTAATTTCTTTTCCCTTGGGTTGTTTCGCAATTGTAATCTCCTAGCACTTGCACTTGAGTGATTAGAGTTCTTGGACTTGGTTGTTCTTAATGTGTTCCTAATTAATCAAAACCTCTATCCATACTTAGCCTATGCTAGGGATTGACAGAGGGTGTTGAGAATTTCCAACCTTAAGTTTCTTCCCTTGGTTGCCCTTGTATGCCTAGGAAGCATGTTCCCAAGCTCGCACTTACTCTTGCTTTGAGTACCCTTCGATGCTCTCAACGAACCTGAAAAAGGCCACAGTTAGCTCAAGAATTGAATTCAGTTGACAGACAGATCACTTTCATGCATGTAATTCACAGACCCAATCAATCCCAAGGGAAACTTGGTTTTCCTACCCCAGGATATAGTCACTTCAAATTACCCTATCTAATAATCCTGACATTTATTCTACCGTAACAAAACAAAAATCACCGCGATCGGATTTCATATGAGGAAGTTATGTCCACTCAGGTTTTTGGGGCCAAATCAGGATATTAAACAGGTTAGCAGGCAGACAGGACTTCTCGAAATGCTTTGGGTATAGGCCTCACAATGCTCTACTAACCCTTAAAAGTTCCCCACAATTTGCCAGAAAATTAGACCACAATTTCTTGCCCTAAAAAATTGGCCAAATTTGCCCGTCTATCGCGTTCGCAAGCTCTGTCAGTCGCAATTGATAGGTCAATCGCGATCGACGTGTTGGTCACGATTGACAGGTCCGTCGTGGCTGTCAGTCGCGATTGATGGGTCAATCGCGATTGACACGTGGCCCAAATTTTCAGTCGATCGTGGTCAAAGGGTCGTTGACTCTGTCAGTCGCAATTGATGGGTCAATCGCGATTGGCAGGTCCGTCGCGAGGGTCTGTCCGTCGTGGTCAAGTAATCGTTGACTGTGTCGGTTGTGATTGACAAGTCCGTCGGGGCTGTCAGTCACGATTGACTGGTCGATCGCGATTGATGGCTCGATCGCGATTGACACGTGTCATGCGTAGGTTCTGTTTGTCGTGGTTAGTCGGTCGTTGACTCTGTCGGTCGCGATTGATGGGTCGACCGCGATTGATAGAGTCGTCGGCAGGTGTCCGTCGTGGTTTGTCGATTGCGATTGATAGAGTGATCGCGATTGACAGAAATCTGAGGAATTTAAAATTTTAAACACACATTTGGGAAGCTATAGGCCTGTAGATTATGGTTATGTACTTTGTTTAGCAAAAAGATCATTTTTTTTGTTGGTCGCGATTGATAGAGGTCAACGCCTCAAGACCTGCACAGTCAAATTTTTTACCTGCTGGAGCTGGTGCAGCTACTAGGGATGCTGATTCCTGCAGAAAATCTCAAAAAACACAAAAAATCACAAGCACACAAACGCTCTCTCGCTCTCTCTCACAAGTGAAATGAGGGGAATGGTATGGGTGGGGTGATATGACCAAAAACTGAAAATTTTTTGTGATGATGGAGATGGATGTGGGAGATGGTGAGGATGATGATGGTGATGAGAAAACAAGAGAAAATAGAAAAAAGGTGAAGAAAATACCTACAACTCTAACGCGTCAACTTTACGTCTTACCATCACATGCTCGTCCTCAAAGCTCGATCCCCGACAACGGCGCCAAAATTTGGTGTAGCTCAGTGATGAGTAGCACCTCCTTTAATGTCAATCCAGGAAGATGTGAGGATGGTATGATGACCTCAAGCAAGTGAAGGCACAAGTGCGTGAGTGAGGAGCACACGAACATGCACACACATACACACACACGCGCACACAAGGTAAGACAAAGAGTGAGAAGCAATGGTGTTCTTTAGATTACTTCCAAAAAGCTCTTACAAGTTCAAATCACTTACAAGATAACCTCAAAAATGAGTTCTCTAGCTCTATTTATAGTTTTTGACTAGGTTGTGGCCTTGTCCAGACCTAGTGTCCGGCCTAGTTAAAATTTAGGTTCTCTACCCTATTTGGAGGTTCAAACGGAGTCTAAAAAATATGAAAACTGATAGGTAGGTACTTCTAAAGCTCCTCAAGCTCAAGGACTCCTTGGCTTGCACAAAATGGAGCTACAAAAATATGAAATGGTATTTGCAATGGTTTTTAGTGATGAAAATCACTATTTTTGTAGGGATTTCTTCTAACATTTTGACATACATTTCCTGGAGCTCCCTACTTGCTCCTTCTTCTTGTGTGCCCAACTCTTTGATGCCTAAAAAATTTAAATGGCCTACTTGCTAGATCTTCTTTGACTACTGTGTCTGCTTGTGCTTTCTCTTCGCTCCGACTCCCTTCGCAGGCTTCCTTGTCTTGTGACTCCTTCAGTTCCTTGACTACTGCCAACAGGCACATAGGAGAAAGGACCTTGAAGCAAATGTGCAGGGACCAATGTGTGCTTGGGATACCTAATATATCCAAACAACATATGATTTACAAGTGTGGTGCTTGTCAATTTGGTAAGTCTCACACGTTACCTTTCTCCAAGAAAGGATATATGCATGAAGACTATCTAGAGCTTGTACACACACATGTATGGGAACCTAGCAAAGACCCCTCAGTTTCAGGTTCAAGGTACTATGTGTCTTTTATTGATGATTATAGCAGATGGACTATATTATACTTTATGAAGCACAAGGATGAGGTATTTAATTGTTTTAAGAAATATCTTGCATTAGTTGAAAATTAGACAGGAAGGAATTTGAAGAGGCTAAGGTCAGATGGACGAGGTGAGTACTTCTCCAATGAATTTGAGGACTTCTTGCAAGACAGAGGCATCAAAAGGGAAATAACCACAAGGTACTCTCCTGAACAGAATGGGGTAGCTGAAAGAAGAAATAGGTTAATTGTTGAGACAGCTAGATCTATGCTTAATGAGAAGAAATTACCTAACTATCTATGGGTAAAGAGTGTTTCTATTGCCACCTATCTCATAAATAGGTTACCATCAAAATCACTTGATGGTATGACACCTTATGAAGCTTGGCATGGTAAGAGACCATCATTGGATCACTGCAAAATTTTTGGGTGTGTAGCATATGTACACATTCCTTCACAGGTAAGAGGAAAGCTAGATCCAAAGGCTGAAAAATGTATTTTCATTGGATATGATTTAAATAAAAAAGGTTACAGGTTTTATAACCCTACCAATAAGGGATTTATTGTAAGCAGAGATGTGATTTTTGATGAGAATGATTCTTGGTATGAGAATGAATGCAGAAAGGTCAAATTACCCTATGATTTGGAAGAGGAATTTCCAAAACTTACAAAGGAGGAACCAACTCAGAAAGAAGACTCAAGTTCAAATGATGAAGATACAATCAATCTTGAAGAGTTCAAGGCATGGATCCAAAGTCAAAATGAAGATGAATAAGCTTGAAGACATACCTGAATCTTCAGCTCAACCCTTTAGGAGATCACAAAGGGAAAGTAAAAAACCTATCAGATATGGGTATGATACATCTCTTGTTACTAAACATTCAGTTTATCTTGCCAAGGATTTGTTAAATGAAGAACCAGGATCATATGAAGAAGCAATCACAAAATCAGAATGGAAAGAAGCTATGGATGAGGAGATTGAAGCACTCAAGGAGAGTGATACATGGGAGCTAGTACCCAAGAAGGACTCCATGAAGGTAATAGGATCTAGATGGATCTATAAGTTGAAAAGAAATTCTGATGGCACAATTAACAGGTACAAGGCCAGGTTAGTAGCCAAAGGTTTTGCACAAACCCAAGGCATTGACTATGAAGAAACATTTTCTCCTGTGGCCAAGATGCCAACAATCAAAGTGTTGGTGAGTGTGGCTGCATCAAAGAATTGGAACATGTACCAATTGGATGTCAAGAATGCCTTCTTGAATGGATGGATCTCAGAAGAGGTTTATATGTCACAACCTCCTGGCTATGAAGACCCTAAGAAGGTAACTTATGTCTGCAAATTAAAGAAGGCTTTATATGGATTGAAGCAGGCACCTAGGGCATGGAATTATAGGTTAACTACATACCTCCAAGACCAAGGTTTTGTCATGAGCAAGGCTGACACCTCTCTGTTTATTAAGAGAAGTAATTTAGAGGTAATCTATCTCTGTGTTTATGTTGATGACATCATCATTACAGGTAATGATGTCAGTGGAATCAGAAGTATCAAAAGCCAAATGATGAAGGAGTTCAAGATCAACGATCTTGGGCTATTGAAGTATTTTTTGGGACTTGAATTAGTTTACACTAATTCAGGGATATACATTACTCAGAAGAAGTATGTGCAGGACATGTTGAAGAAATGTCACTTGCAAGATGCTAAAGCAGCTAGCACTCCAATGGAGGTGAACCTAAAGCTAAGTGCCCATGAAGCTGATGAAGTCCAAGACATTACAAGTTATCGAAGTATGGTGGGTAGCTTGAACTATGCTACCTTAACTAGAATTGATATTACATATGGAGTTAGTGTGCTAAGTCAATTCATGCACAAACCAAGGATACCTCACTTAGAGGCTGCCAAAAGGATCTTGAAGTATCTCAAGGGTACATAGAACCATGGTTTATACTTTCCTTACACATCAGATATTGATATAAAAGTTTATTCAGATGCAGATTGGGCAGGATGCAAGGATGATAGAAGAAGCACTTCTGGATACATTTCTTTTGTAGGTGACAAACCAATTTCATGGTCTGCAAAAAAGCAACCAACTGTTGCATTTTCTTCTACAGAAGCAGAGTATAGAGGGCTAGCTAATGCCACTCAAGAAGCAATTTGGATTAAGCTTTTGTATACAGAATTGGGCTTATATACTAGGCCTCCAATTATCTTTGGAGATAATACAAGTTCTCTTCACCTTGCAGCTAATCCTATCTATCATGCTAGGACCAAACACATAGAAGTTCATTATCATTATGTGAGCGAGAAGTTGCTAAGCAAGGACATTCAGCTGACCTATGTGTCAACCAATATGCAATGTGCAGATTTGCTGACTAAAGCTTTGGATGGGACCAAACTTTGTAGGTTCAAATCTATGATTGGATTGTAGGATGTACTTGAAGATTGAAGATAAAGACTTAAGCCAAAATGTTTGGCTTGAGGGGGAGCTGTTGGTGTAAATCACAAGCCTCCACATTTGGCTTGGAAGATATCATGAAGACTCTACATGCACGAAGAACCATAGGAACATATGCTAGTGATTACTTACCACTTTACCTCATTGTAAAAGTCAATTTGACTTAGAATGTTTTGTAATCACCTACCCAAATGATTCGTGGAAAAGTTAGTTCACTTGATTGAGAGAATATATCCAAGTTTTTAGAAGCTTGATTAGAAGGAGCCAAGAATTTGAATTTGAATTCAAAATTCTTACACATTCCATATAAAAGGTGAACTTGAAAAGTCGTGGAGAGAGACATCACTCCCGAGCTTCATTCTACTGTCATTGAGTGTGTGTGAGCACTACATCATATTCTACACCTCTCTACACCATTAGGCAATGCTATCCATGCCAATTGGATTGTACACAAGTGTTAACTAATAGATACATTTATATCATTCATCTCTGTGTTCTCTACTAGTCTACTCAAAAGTCTGTCAACTTGTCAAGGGCATATCTCAGTCAATACTACTCCAAATTCAGTGATTCAAAGCTTTTTGGATTCAGCTCAAAGTCATCTACATGCTGACAAAGTTTGAAGTGATTTCATTCAGCCAATTCAGAGAAATCATCATCGAGGTTCTCAGTGGTCTATCTCTACTACAGTCCTAAAAAGTCGGGGGTATACCAAATCTTGCTAAATTAATTTCTCTTAGCATAGTTCATTATTTTACATCATTCGACTTGCAAATGTTAGCTTACTAAGCTAATTGAATACCCCTAGAAGGAATTTTATCAATTGCTACTGTGCTGGTCACACTGAGCAAAACATTCAGCAGGTGTCAAGACCAAAATAGAAGGTTTTCTTGAGTTTGTGACTTCCAAAATTATCTGTTTTGATTCAATCATTGCACACATCATTTCCCAAGGACATAGGCCATTCCTTGGTGTCATTGGAAAGCTAAGAGAGTCTACTAATCAAGTCTGAAGCTAAAGATGGCTGGTACAAAGCAGGTTTTAGCAGTACCTACTCAATCTCTTGGATCATCCATCCATCTTTCCCAACACCTACTACACTGAAAGAAGTGATGAGATTTATGGGGCAAGTCCGTTGGCATGGTTGTCATTTACGGTGGCTCGCTCATTTAGCCATTCCACTCAATCGTTTAATCACGAGTACTCCTAAACAGTTTGAGTGGACTCAAGAATGTCAAACAACATTTGATCATCTAAAGTGTTTATTAACGCAGGTCCCAATTTTACAACCACCTGATTGGGAACGCCCATTTCATGTTTTTGTAGACGGATCAGATATCGCCATCGGCAGTGTGTTAATGCAACAAACTGATAAGTGGTTCCGGCCTGTTTACTATGCGAGTAGAAGACTTGCTCCTGCAGAAAAGAATTACTCTGTAAGTGAAAGAGAATGTGTGGGTTTAGTGTATTCTGTAAAAAAATTCAGGCATTATTTACTTGGCCGCAAATTTACTTTTCATATAGATCATGCTGCACTTGTTTATCTAGTATGAGAGAAGCATTTAGGTGGTCGATTAGCACGTTGGGTTCTACTTTTACAAGATTTTGATTTCGAAGTAATCCATCGGCTTGGCAGCTCACATGCCTTAGCAGATTTCCTTTCTCGCTTAGATTCCGGTGAAGCTCCCCGGTGTAGATGACACCACACCAGCGATTTATGTTACTGAACCAACTAATGATGAATATGCAAAACCACTTATGCCATCTACATATTATGATCAAATATTAACTTTTCTTACTGATAAATGTATTCTTGCTCAGACCTCTCCTGCAATGCGTAGGAAGATTGTAGTGGACAGTCGCAGATTTCGGTTAATTGCTGGAGAATTATACTATATGGATCACACTGGAATTTTACTTCGTTGTATTCCTCCGCATGAAGTTAACTCAGTCATTACTCTGGCTCACTCAATTCCTTCCGGTGGACACTTTGGAGCAGATTTAACGCATCGAAAAATTCCGCAAAGTGGACTTTGGTGGCCTACTATGTACAGGGATGTATCTCAGTTTATCAAACAATGTGATACTTGTCAGAGGTCTGGACAGCCTCTACAACGCCATTTTTTCCCTCTCCAACCTGTCTTGCCGTTGAAGCCTTTTCAGAAGTGGGGCCTAGATTTTATTGGACCTATTACACCTCCAGCAATCCTCAGTAATAATCGTTATATTCTGACATGTACAAATTATGCTACCAGATGGGCAAAAGCATGGGCTTTAAGGTCCGCCACAGCTGTTTCGGTGGCAAAGTGTATAACGAAAGATGTTTTCCCGCATTTTGGCTTACCTCTGGAGCTTGTTACAGATCAAGGCACGCATTTTGCTAACAACTTAATGAAAGTACTCACCCATTCTTTTCAGATAATGCATAAATTCAGTTCTCCTTATTATCCTCGTTCCAATGGTTTGGCTGAAAGTACAAACAAAACCTTGTTGAATATTCTTCGAAAACTGATTCTGGAATCATCGAAAAGATGGGATCAACTATTACCTGTAGTATTATGGGCATACTGGACTACCTACAAGGTAGCAATAGGACTAACACCTTTCAAACTAGCTTATGGACTGGAAGCCATAGCACCAATAGAGATTGTTGTGCCAAGTTTACGTGTGGCCATCACTCAGAAACTACTACCTGAAGAATCTCAGTCATTTCGGTTGGATACACTCAGAGAACTGGATGAGCATCGATGGCAAAGTTTTCTGACTATTCAGGAAGTACAATTAAGACAAGATCGAACTCATGATCGATATCTAAAAACTCCAGTTTTTACGGTGGGGCAACTTGTACTCTTTTACAATGCAAAATCGAATCGCTCTGTTGGAAAATTCAAGTTACAATGGTTTGGTCCCTATCTGATTACTGAACAAGTAGGCCCAGCCACTTTTCGGTTGACTACTTTGACAGGAATTCCTCTTCCGAAAGTCATCAATGGTTCAAAGTTGCGGCCTTATCATCTGGCTCTCGCTGACGTGTTCAGCGTTTTTTTCATTTTATTTATTTTCTATTTTTGCATACTTAATAAAATAAGTCTGTAAATATCTGCCTTTTGATACCTAATTATGACTAACAGCCGCCTTGCCTTATCGATTCTGCTCATGCATGCCCACAGAAGTTATGAGGTTATCATCTCAATATCGCGCGATGATTCACGAATTTAATTGCTTCTCGGTATCAAGTATCTACTTAACCTTTTTCGTTTCGCTATTAATCGCTATTGTGTCTATGTGATTTGTGTATTTGTGCTCTCTGCCTACCCTGCGCTTGTGTTACTCTTCTTGCTATTGTCTGTGCGCCATGGAAGCTCTGGCAAACTTCGCCGCCTTCTATGAAGGACTCCCTGCTGATGTAGGTGAGTTCCTGCGCATCCGCGGGTTGGTCAATTTCGCTGAATTGCCCTGGCATTCAGTGGATTGCCACCCTTTCTACGCACAAATAATCGCCGCCATCGCTGCCACACCTGCTACCGAGCAAAGTTGGCCTATCACTTTCCTACCATCCCGTACTGTAATCACTCTCCAGACCTTCTCTAAAGCATTCCGACTCTCTCTACATGGTAGGGAGAATGGCCCGAATTTGCCAATAGCAACAATGATCCAATTGTTTCCTAGGTATTCATCCAACGAATATGCAATCCTCTGTCACCCCGAACCTAAAAGATCAGCCCTGCAATTCTTGGTAGTCATCCTCAACCTGCAGAAATCCACATATGGAATATCTCGTCCCTTTTACTCCGCTATAGATTTAGCTGCCTGAGAACCTGTCAACTTTGCTTTGTATTTCTTCTGCCGCATTCACAAAGAATGTGTGTCAATCATCAAGCAGGTCAACAAAGGAGATATGCCAAGGTCCAGACTGCCGCACATCCTATCTTTTCTATTTCCGACCATTCTAGCAGCACAACCGCCACCTCGAGGACCTGTTCTACACCATGAAGAGTCTGCACAAATCTTGGACGATGATGAGAAAGAGGACGAAGAGATTTTCCACCTTCTCCGCCGGAAAAGAATCAGAATTAGTTCATCAAATAGTCAGGCACAAGGCTCTACCGCCAATAATCAAGCAGATGACAAAGAAGAAGAAGGACAGGACGAAGAAACCTTCCATGACACCGCAACATCAATGCATCATGAAGCATCAGCAGAGTCTTCTTCAAAAAGGCAACAAGAACAGGATGCTACCACCGAATCTGAAACAAGCTTGTCAAAAGAAGCATCTCAATAGCAATCTGAGGAGGAAAAGCAAGAGGATGCAGAACCTATCATTAAAGAGGTTTTCGAAGAATTGCTTAAAGTAGTGGAATCTACAGCTACCGGCCCTGATGACACTACACAACCAATAGCCGAAAAGGTAACCAACACAACTACTATTCTTCCTACTCATCCACCCGAACCCCCAGCTGAACCCATTATTCCTATTCCACCCATTGTCCCCGACGAACCCACTGTTTCGTCATCCTCATCACCGAATTACTCTCCATCGAATTCCCAGCAGCTCCTCACCGCTTCTTCATATCAACCCCGTTCTCATCCTCCAATTCCTTCAATTCCTTCAATTCCCTTATTTTCTGAGTTAGCATCCATGGGTCACCTATTGATCCACTTCTCACAACAACTACCTGCACAACTGAAGCAAGTGACAGATACTATCTGAGATGACTTTCAACACAAAGTTGATGTGCTGGAGGCAGATATCACTCCTCTCTAGGAAGAATTACAGGCAGTCAAGGCAGAAAATCATGCGTTAAACGGACAAATTCAGGAGTTGCAGGCCAGACTTGAAGAACAAGAAACAATTACCAGTCAACGAGATGCGGCATGACAGCAGTCCAAGAGAAAGATGAACTACTAAGTGTTGTAGATGCAGAATTAGTCAACTTGAAGCAGTCAGTCCAGGATAAAGAAGATGCATGAGTAGCTTTAGGGAATCTGTTAGAAGAAACCAGACAACAGCTACATGAAGCAATACAACAAGGACAAGAAATGGTAGATTTGCTCAAGAAGACTAATGAAGAACTCCAGAGAAACAAGTCCAATTTATTTGAAGTAAACAGTATTCTCAAACATAAATTGACCGTGGAAGCTCAACTACAAAAAGTGATAACAGATCTTTGAAGAGAAAGGGATGCCTACTCCAAGACAATCCAGTTTCAAAATCAGGAGATAGAAAGAAGGGAGAACCAGCTGGATGCTCAGAAAGATAGATTAGCCAAAATGGATAAGCAAGTTGCAGAAATGAAAGTGTCCAGGGATGCGGCATTATCAAACAATTTTTATCTATAGGAAGCTTTTCTGCAGACGCAGGTAGAAGTTTTGATGACCGAAGTCATTTCCTTAAGTTCTGTACGAACAGATGCCCAATTAGTCGAACCAGATATTTTGAAACAGATGTTAGAAGCCTTAAAGAAGAAAATCGCCCGAAATTTTAGATTAGCCCAATCGATGTATTTAGAAGGCATTGTAGATGAACCATAATTTCTGTAAACCTGCGGGTTCGAGTCCACCATGCATGCCAGTGTTAGTCGGCCGCCGGATTGGCAATTGTAAAAACTGAATCTTTTTCTAGTCCGCACGTACGAAAGGTTGTTACAAAGATGTTTGTATCTTTATATAAATGAATGAAAAAGAGACGCTCGGTGACGATCAGTGGGATCACCAGACTGACTGTCTGGGTGATTGATCTGCACGTTACTGTGGTGTGTGTTTGCGTCATTTTGAGTACCTTGTTCTCCTCTCTGCCTTGTTGTTATCAATACCTGTTCGGTTGGTGAATTACCCAAAAGACGTCTAGAAGATCGCCAGACTGTTTGTCTGGGCGAGTCATTCTGCAAAGTTTCTGTTGCGATTGTTCTGCTAATTACGCGTACTGTGGTATCTCTCTGTCTTGTGATGTTCTGTAAGTTGTTTGATGAAGTCTATACTCTAGTAATGACGAGTCCAGTACTGTGTGTTTGAGAATCCTGAATCGTTCTGCGTCTGCTGCCCTGCTTGATTATCTGTACCGTTCGGTAAAGATTAAGTCACTGTTATTGTCTCTATTGTTACAGTAGTTTGTGTTCGGGACAGTTCTTGAGTTAATCAAGTAATTCTGCATTACGGTACTAACTAGTTCTTGCATTGTACGTTGAAGAGAGCATTAGCTAGTGTGTGTTTGGTAAACTTTGGAAGAGTTTGATTGCGTACTGTAAGATTGTAAGTGTAACAGATTCTTGATAGAGTTCTTGAGCATTAGTACATCACTGTGTGTGAAGTGGTTAGTTTGGGAAACCAAGCATAGGGCCTCTGTTTAACAGACCCCTTCCACTCCCAAGAACCCACTAATTGTTTAAACGCGTCTCTGATGGTTAGTTGCACGTTTAACACTTGCAATAGCCTCACTATGTGACTACACATAGGGTGTTTCATTGCATACTTGACGAGCTCAGATGTGTTTTTAGTATGTTAGTCGTGATTAACTATAGTTTAATACACTATTTAAGATTAGCCTAAGAATCTATGGTCCGTAAGGTTTTGCAACTCTATACCTAGAAACCATGTCTTGATATGATTGCAAAGTTAATTATTCATCAGTTATACGATCTTTGATAATTTCAGCCACGTCATTTTTTGTTTGCTTAGGTTGAGTACTTATTTTTAGAGGTGGAGGTAGCAAATTCTCACTACTCTCAGGTTCTAGTGATGCAATTGAACAGAAGGCTAAAGATCTAGATAAGTAGTAAGCATACAATGGAGAGAGTAAAGATTCATTAACAATACGATCTTTAATTAATTCGCCTACTTCTATTTCTTCATTAGTTTTGCTTTCGTTAGATTGTGTAGTAGAATTCTCAATAGGAGTAGGTAATAAAGTCTCTAAAAGAAAAGAGGTATATATGTTATGTTCATTAGAAGATTCATTTGAAGATGCATTGTTTGCAGACATGAGAAATAAAGTGTAATGTAACGTTTTGATTGATAACTGAATTGTTTAGTAATAATGCTAAGACCTTTTGATTGCAATAGTATCTTTAGAAAAGTAATTCCTATACAAATGCCTTGATAAAATTCCTATACAATACTTTGCTGAAAAAGTCTAATACAAATAGTTTGATTAAAAATCATAACACAATGTCTTAAGTTTCAAATGAGATAAAGGAAAACTAGGAGAAGCAACATAAATGCAACTCCAAACTCCTAGTCAAAAGCTCGTAGCTTTCGTCAATTCGTCACTTCTTGTCGATCTTCTTCAAATGGTCTGCAAGAAGAAGCAATCAAAGAAAAAACATAAGTATGTCTTTATCAAACATAAAACTCACAGTCATATAACGCGCTCATACATTTTCATACATTCTTTATACTCATAGATGCATGTTAACATATGCTAACTCACTCTCTAGTTTCTATATTAATTTACACTCACATACATGCTCATACACATACCCCTATTCTTGATGCATATGCATCTAACATTATGCATTCACATGCATACATGTTCACTTACACTTATCTTTATGCATAAATACCTATATGCATACTCACATCCATATACTTAAACACACGTGGATGCATATTCATACAAACTCATCACTCATGTGTAAATGCATCTACTTATGCATGTCTTAATCATTTACATTCCTACTTACATTCATGCACATGTATACACTACATAAACATGCATTCATGCACACATGTATTTATATGCATATTCATGCAATCTTTCTTATGTTCATGCATATTCATGTATAGATACGAACATGCATACATATAAACACTCATAACTCTTGTACATACAAGTACTCTAATGCATTGATCTATATCATACATATGCATGTTCTTATCTCCTTACTTATATAGGCTTAAGCTTAGATTGACATGCATTACTATTCCATTCACATGCTCTAATGCACCTGCACACTCATACTATACATTCATACATTCATACTTGTATATGCATGTACTCTATGCTTATGCATAGGCACACATGCACTCTCACAATGCATACATTCATTCATGCATACACTTATACACATGCACTCTTGCACACTTATGCTCATGCATATACATTTATGCATACATGCATTTACATATGTGCATGCATACTTATCCATGCACATGCATACACCCCTCACTCATATGTACATGCATAAATCTCTATGCCTATGTACTTACACATACATTAGCTCTCATATGCACATACACAATCACATGAATGTCCACAGTCACTAGTTTATGTTAACTCACATTCATAGACCTAACACACATATAAACTTAACATAGAATTAAACACATGTTAGCACATGCTAATGAACTCCCTTATGCTTATGTTATTTCATACTTACATACATACTCATACACATACATCTCTGCTTGCATACTATTTTTATATTTATACAGTCATACATGCATCCTCTCATTCTTCTTATGCATTCATGCATGAGCATTTATACACATGCATCTAAAACCCACACATGCTTATGAAATCATATCTACATATGCATCCAATGCATTTTTAGAACTACATTAATTTACCACACATACGTCATATTCACGCACACATACAACCTCCATTATTCTTATGCATGCACATGCATCGAACATTATGCATTCACATGCATACATGTACCTGTGAAGAGATGGATAGGTATGTGCTTGAAGATGAAGAGGTGTTGCAAAATCCTTGATCTACACCAGCCAAATGAACTCCAGAAGTATATGGTGGGCCCTTTTAGCTTGCCAATGGATGTATTAGACACCCTATGTACCTTGGAAGATCACTCTCAAAAAGATAGATCAAAACAGATAAGTTGGAGTTAGCTCAGAGGTGAAAACTTCCTATTCTTGGTTCAAACACCTGTCCAGTGTTTTACATAATTCTCTGAGCACAGCAGCAATTAGCTTAATTCCTCTTGGGGAAGTCTAGTTAGCTTAAAGAGCTAACTTTCAAGAGTAATCTCATCAAAAATAATGAACCACACACTGAGAATGAGTTTTAACAAGTGATGACATCATCCCGATTTTCACGGGCTGCTACAGAAATAGACCAGTGAGCAGACAAATCAACATAACTCAAAATGTAAAAATCAAATGATTATGAAAATTTGTATGGTTATACTAGACAGTAAGCGGAATTCAAAAAGCTTTAAATCACTGAATTTGGATAAGTAACCACTGAGAAATGGCTCTCACAAGATGAGTGAAAAAGTCGGGTACCTGACAGAGAAGTGAAGATGAACAGACCCTATTGACTTCAAATGAACATAACTGAAGATTGCAACATCCAAATGACATGAAAATTTGTGAGCATATAGTAGACTTATAGAGCTAACTTTACCAAGTTAAATCACTGAAAATTATGCACCAAGCTCAGAGAAAACATCTCTGCAAGCTGACTGAGAAAAACTGAGAGTAATGGCAGTGAGTAGTACACTTCACAAGAACATGGAAAGATGAAACCAAATAATCATGAAAATGAAAGTATATTTCTTGTACAATACAATGACTTACTGATACATATGTGTGCCTTGTAATCACACCTTGATATGGCATAAAGCTCAGCTCTTGGAGGTCTTCACATAGGTCTCTCTAACCACGACTAAAACTGCCATCTATTTATAGTTGAGTTTGGGAGGCTAACTTCCCTCAATCACTCTCCAATCAATCAATGATTGATTTGATTCTCTACCTACCACAAATCACGAATTCGTGGCTCCTCTTTCCATTCTTGATCAAGTGGACTCAACCACTTAAGATTCTCTTACTTTTACATTAAGTAAACTCTTCAAAAGTTATAAGAGGTAGTTCACAAGTGAACTTTACATAGTCTTCTTTTTAAAGCTTCTTCTAAGACTTTGTGAGACTCAAGCCAATACTTAGGCTTGTCATAGACTTGCTCCAACAGTACCTCACATCATGCATATACTTCCACATCATCCATACTCTTCATGCATACATATATGCACTTATAACTCTTATGCATACTTACTATTATGCACAGGCATCTCATCTATATCATTCATCATACATAATAACATCACATACACATACTTTCATACTTTCTATCATGCTAATACACATTTCATATATGCAAATATATACTCATGCGCATGTCATACTATCACACATCATATGGTATCACGAATATTCATACTCCATCTATAACTTTGTACATGCTCTTTCATATTATACTTATATTACATGCATTCTATATACCTCATGCATACATACATGTACTAAATATCATGCATACACATGCATTCTTAAATTCTATATTTATGTATATGATCATGTACTTTCTCTCTCCTTCCCTCCCTCCCTCCCTCCCTCCCTCCCTCCCTCTCTCTCTCTCTCTCTAGTGGTCTTTCTCTTTCTCTCTCTCTCTCTCTCTCTCTCTCTCTCTCTCTCTCTCTCTCTCTCTCTCTCTCTCTCTCTCTCTCTCTCTCTCTCTCTCTCCCCTTCTTGGATGCTGCGTGCCTGCAGCAAATCTATCTCCCTCTTTCAATTTGATCATGCAGCACCTATATGCCTCTCAACAAGTCTAGAGGAGGGAGGAAAGTCTCTGTCGTGAAATGTAGAAGTCAGCCGAGAAGGAAGAGGGGGGCGCTCGTCTCTTCCTCTCTATTTCTTTCTCCAATCCTCTATGCATATCGTGATTCTGAAGTTGATCCTCTTGAGAAAGCCTCTATGTGCAATCAGTTGGAGTACTCTCTCTCTACATGATTGTAAATCTACAGCACCTGTCTGGTGGAGGGAGGGAAGATATTTGTGCTCTCTCTCTCTCTCTCTCTCTCTCTCTCTCTCTCTCTCTCTCTCTCTCTCTCTCTCTCTCTCTCTCTCTCTCTCTCTCTCTCTCTCTCAACTCCGCTCACTGTCGATCTTCCTCCATCTCTCTGTGCAACCAATTCACCTATTGCCATCACTTCAAGAAGTTGATTCCCCTTTCCCCCTCTCTCTCTCTCTCTCTCTCTCTCTCTCTCTCTCTCTCTCTCTCTCTCTCTCTCTCTCTCTCTCTCGGTCTCCTTCATCTTTCTCTGTGATCGGTACTGTGAAGGTTTTGAGAAATGGTGAGGGGCAGAAGTCAGAAGAGAGTCTCGCGTAAAGGCGGCCTCCCGCTATGGAAGATCCTACTCTCTATTTCCCGGCTTACTTTTTTTGCTCATGTTCACCATCTACTCCCTTTGCGCCATCACATTCTCTCTCTCTCTCTCTCTCTCTCTCTCTCTCTCTCTCTCTCTCTCTCTCTCTCTCTCTCTCTCTCTCTCTCTCTCTGTGGCTTGCAAATATCCTCAAGCTCACATCAAAATAGATCTGTGTCTCCAAATTGCTAGACCTCGATACAATATCTTCGGGATTTGTGAAGACTAAAGGCATGCCTAGTGCCACCGCAAGACCATCAGCCACCCCTGAGTTAGAATGGCCACAACGCCTTGCCCCTCCAGTTGGAGAGTGAACAGACCAAACAAAGAAACATCAACAGTTCTCTTCACAACCTTAATCTTCTGTGTTATATATGGCTCTAGTGGAAGAAAATCGTCGCTCTTCACTGGCAAGATATTGATGCCTTCTCAGAGCTGCAAGAGGGTCATATTCCTTCCCTCTTCAAACACGAAGAGCTAGGATGGTGTCTCTTTAGCTTGCAGCAATCGAAGGACTCTCTCTCTCTCTCTCTCTCTCTCTCTCTCTCTCTCTCTCTCTCTCTCTCTCTCTCTCTCTCTCTCTCTCTCTCTCTCTCTCTCTCTCTCTCTCTCTCTCTCTCTCTCTCTCTCTCTCTCTCTCTCTCTTTCCCCCCCCTTTCCCCCCCCTTTTTGCTCTCTCTCTCTCTCTCTCTCTCTCTCTCTCTCTCTCTCTCTCTCTCTCTCTCTCTCTCTCTCTCTCTCTCTCTCTCTCTCTCTCTCTCTCTCTCTCTCTCTCTCTCTCTCTCTCTCTCTCTCTCTCTCTCTCTCTCCCCTTTTTGCTCTCTCTCTCTCTCTCTCTCTCTCTCTCTCTCTCTCTCTCTCTCTCTCTCTCTCTCTCTCTCTCTCTCTCTCTCTCTCTCTCTCTCTCTCTCTCTCTCCCTCCCTCCCTCCCTCCCTCCCTCCCTCCCTCCCTCCCTCCCTCCCTCCCTCCCTCCCTCTCTCTCTCTCTCTCTCTCTCTCTCTCTCTCTCTCTCTCTCTCTCTCTCTCTCTCTCTCTCTCTCTCTCTCTCTCTCTCTCTCTCTCTCTCTCTCTCTCTCTCTCTCTCTCTCTCTCTCTCTCTCTCTCTCTCCCCCTCCCTCCCTCCCTCTCCCTCCCTCCCTCTCCCTCCCTCCCTCTCCCTCTCTCTCTCTCTCTCTCTCTCTCTCTCTCTCTCTCTCTCTCTCTCTCTCTCTCTCTCTCTCTCTCTCTCTCTCTCTCTCTCTCTCTCTCTCTCTCTCTCTCTCTCTCTCTCTCTCTCTCTCTCCCCCCCCCTCTCTCTCTCTCCCTCCCTCTCTCTCTCTCTCTCTCTCTCTCTCTCTCTCTCTCTCAGACGTAGCTACAGAGAGAAACATTAGAAAAAACACAAGATTACTTACTTCATATATATACATACATATACACTCGTACAAGTTCATGCATGCATGAAGTTGAACTAAAACATACCACATACTATTTCATGCATAATAAAAGCTAACTAATGCACACTTAGAGTAGACTAATACACACGTAATATTCGAGGATTAAAACATATATAGAATACAATGGTAGAAGTTATAATAATTTAATATAATTCAATAGGAAAAGCACTTTTAATTTTTAACGCAACTCAACTTCTTAATGTATATAATAAATATATTTTAAGTAACCATATATATATATATATATATATATATATATATATATTACTTACTTATACAAAGATAATACTTATTAACCATACATTAACCATATATAGATATATTAAGCTTTATATTTTTTTTTAATATAGATTCTAACATGAAATAAATCAAAGGTTTAAATAAACATACATAGACACATGGTTCTAAATATGTGCTTAGGTCAAAGTATCCTTTTTAAGGAATGTTTTAAAGAGAGTAATTACATAAGTTTAGGATGATGTTAGTGTAACCTATAGAGGTGTACTCATAGTAGTTGGTACATTCATAATAGAGACATTAGACTAAAAGCTCATACAAAATAAGACCCTTAAATTACAAGGCCATATGCAAATAATGAAGAACCATAAGATTGAATAAATTGAGAAGTAGGGATAAACACATATCTAAACACAAATGTTTCATAGCTATTTAGCAACGTGAATTCAACATCAATGCGCATGCATACATATGGCACATACCCATGCACACATACACATAAGTATACTTATAAACTACTTATTCATAGTGCTTTTCAAGTACATATGACTTTATAAATGTAAGGATTTCAAATAATGAGATCTTTGCTTAGTGGAGCTCTTCATTGTTATATTGCTTGCAGTTACTTAAAAGAGATTAATCAACTCAAAGAAGTTAATCAAAAGATTTGAGAGAGATAAAAGTTAATCTTCTTGACGAAAAAATATTTTTATTTTTTTGCACGTTAATTTGGATGTGGAATTCTCTCCAACATCTGCCCCCACCAAAACTGCACATCGTCCCGATGGGCCAACCTGTAGATCATGGAAAGCAGCATCAAAGTCTTTAGAAAAAGCTTATGAATTGACTTTAAATAAGATGATAAAAAATGCTTCTAAATTCAGATTAAGTTTTTGATAATAAAGAAAATCCATAAAATTATGTAAATGTGAATTGGAAATAATTTTGTTCAATGCATGAAGTCAAAAGACAAATTTAGAAAATCCTATAATAGTCATTTCGATAGTCGTAGTACTTACTGTTCCATTAACCCTGTTCACAAGTAATATTTAATTTATATAAGTTTTCTATCTTTTATCTCTTAGTTGTTTTCCAGAAGATACATCTAACTAATTCTTTTGTAGCAGACCTCCGCCTCATATAGCCCGCAATACATCTCAGGAGTGATTTCGAGACCATAATTGAATCATAATTTCTTTTTCTTTTTTCTTTTCTTTTTTCTTTTTCTTTTTCTTTTTCTTCTTTTCTTTTTCTTTTTATTTATCTTGCAGCAACCATTAATGTATTGCTTGATGTAATCATTTTTTTTCTTCGTAATGTTTTGTTAAAGGGAAAAAGCTTAACCCCTAATCAGAGATGAGGTTCTAGAAGCATGCTACAGTCAGAACTAGGATCTCATTTGCTAAATGTTTGCAGAAAATAAAGAAGCCTACTTGTATAAAATAAATTTACCTTTACTTCGCAAGTCAAGTGTTCCTCTCTCCTATCCTCATAACAAATTATAAGTTCCCTAAATTGGACCTTCAACTTGCATACACATTCCTACTTTGATTTCTTTTTCATTATCTACATAATTCTAACCAGAAACGAATCAATTCCTAATTATGAAATGCATAAAAAAGAAATTTTTATAAACATTAAAGAACAATTAGAATTATTTTACCTGATTATTCTTCATCTTCATCTTCATCTTCCAAGAAGTCTTCATCGAGCTCAAACTCAGTGCTTTCCCTTCTTTTAAATAGCTTTATCCTCTTTCTTGCAATCACATTTCTTAAAACAGTACCATCAAGCTCTCGTAACTTATATGTACCTATGTCAAAAACACAAACAACAACATATGGCCCAAACCAACATTTAGTTAATTTATGGCATGCATCATATCGAGTCTCAAAAGTACTATCATATACAAGTACCCAATCCCCACTCTCTATCAATTGTGGCATGATTTGATGTTTCTTGTCAAAATAAATTTTATTTTTCAATCGTGCTGTTTTTAATTTTTTTATAGCTTCTTTTAAATTTTCATTACCTTGTTTTAATTGATCAATTCTTAATGCTAATAATCCTTCTCGTGATAAATTATCTTCCGATTTTAAGATCATCTAGTTTACTATCTGAGTATGTAGAGGAAATATCAACTTTTGATAGTACATGAGTTCAGCCGGCATAAAGCTAGTTGTTCTCATCTACGTCATCCTATCAGCCCATAGAGCAAATGGTAAGTATTTTGGCCATTGCCCAATATCTCCATGACATGCGTTTGAAATTGCCTTTTGAATGGAATGATGTCCTCATTCAATTTTTCCATTTGCCTCTGGGTTGTAGGCTGTCGTAAGAGATAATCGAATCCCATGATGAGCAAAGAACTCTATTACCTCTCTAGCGTCCAACTCTCATCGATCTGCTACTACTTTCTCAACATATCCAAATTTGGATAATACTTCTTCTAAAAGCAATAAGCATACATTATAAGTAGTATTAGAATGAAGTGCTCGACCTTCAATGTTATTAGTTAAATCTTCACGTGCACGTACTATGTATCTCATACCACTATTGCTTTTAGGCATAGGCACAAGGTCGACTACCCACATGTATGAATACAAGGTGGATAGGTCTGATGTAAAGGGTCTCTATGTTTGACTGAGGAATGTAACTGGTATGTAATACAAGTGCTCACAAATTCTTTTACAGTTACATACATCCTCAGCCACCAATAACTTTCCTGAATCTTCTCATACGTAGCTACAAAACCCTTATGACCAGCCCATAGGCTTTCATGCATATCTCTCATAACTTGCACTTGAAAATTTCTTAAGCCTAACACTCTTTGCTGGTTTCTCACCTTCCCTTTAGCATGTCTCCAAAGATATCCATCTTTCAAGAAGAAGTTGAAAGACTTCTTCCTGATGTTCCGGAATCGACTTGAGGACCAGCTTGGAATAGGTTGAAACGTACTTAGATAATATCCTATATCTCTCCATTCTCCTTCATAGTCATCTTCTCTAAATTTCTCATACATAAAAGTAGATGTTTTATAATTAATTATGTTTATATGTTTATCCATTGCTTCTCTATCATCATCAAATTTTCCTCGTGAGAGCATATCAGCAACGAAAGCTGGATTAATAAACTTAATAAAGGCAATCCATCCTAACATAGCAATTTCAGGAGATTATCAGTTAGCAATTAATCCTATTAATGGAAGACAATCAGTCTCAACTATTACATTAGCTCTTATAAAATATTCCTTATCTTCTTTTAAAGTAGTAACTAATCCCCAAAGCTCTCTTTTAATATGAGGATAATTTCTCTGAGTATCATGCAGGATTTTTGCTCCAAAGAAAACTGCATATCTTTGCTCCTTCTCATCATCATGTCGAATGACCCAGCCTATACCAATAGGACTAGTATCAACGATTAGGATTATAGGCTTATTTCTTGAATAATCAATGCCTTTCAAGATCGGAGCATTGATAAGCAATTGCTTGAGTCGTCTCATCGTTCTAGTATGTTCTTCAATCCAATAGAATTTCTTTCTTTTTCATAACAAATCATAACGTGGGTTCACAACATAAGCAAAGTGAGGGATCCAAATGACATAAAAAACGCATGCTCCTAAGAATCTCCTTACTTCACTAACATTGTGACACTTCTTGAAATTTCTACTAATGGCATCAATTTTTGTTAGGTAAGGCCTACGACTATAATGTCCACATAAATGTCGAACTATCAGCACTTCATTAACACCAAAAGTAGACTTCTCTAAAGAGAAAGTCAGTCCAACCTTCTCAAACCTTTTAAAGATCTTTTCACAATCACAAATGTGGCTGGAAACAAACTTTCTACAACCAGATGAATCTAAAGTCTCATCTTTTTCATCTTCCAGACACCCTTTTATTGGAATATCATCAATAAAAGACATTGTTACTTTGGGGATAAAGTCATGTAAGACTAGGTTCATAGCATTCATCATGTGTGCCACAGAATTCGTCGCTCCTTGTGGTCACATACTTGTGAAGAGATGGATAGGTATGTGCTTGAAGATGAAGAGGTGTTGCAAAATCCTTGATCTACACCAGCCAAATGAACTCTAGGATTATATGGTGGGCCCTTTTAGCTTGCCAATGGATGTATTAGACACCCTATGTACCTTGGAAGATCACTCTCAAAAAGATAGATCAAAGCAGATAAGTTGGAGTTAGCTTAGAGGTGAAAACTTGCTATTCTTGGTTCATACACATGTCCAGTGTTTTACATAATTCTCTGAGCACAGGAGCAATTAGCTTAATTCCTCTTGGGGAAGTCTAGGTAGCTTAAAGAGCTAACTTTCAAGAGTAATCTCATCAGAAATAATAAGATGTAGGCTTGGGCAAAATGCACCAACAGCTCCCCCTCAAGCCTAACATGCTTGGCCTCCAAATAAGTCTTCAATTGTCCTTGATTTCCTGCAAGCCAATCATCAACTTGAATCTACTTAACTTCGTACCATCAAGAGCCTTCGTCAACATGTCTGCACATTGCATATCTGCAGAGACATAGGATAGTTGAATATCCTTGCTCAATAGCTTCTCCCTTACATAATGGTAGTGAACTTCAATATGCTTGGTTCTAGCATGGTATACCGGATTAGCTGCTAGATGTAGTGAGCTTGTGTTGTCACCAAAAATATGAGGTGTTGAAGAATGAAGTCCAAGATCTGTGTACAAAGAATTTAACCACATGATTTCTTGAGTTGTGTTAGCCAAACCTCTATATTCGGCTTCGGTAGAAGATAATGCCACGGTTGGTTGCTTCTTCGATGACCAAGAAATGATTTTTGAACCTGCAAATGATATATACCCTGATGTGCTTCTTCTATCATCTTTAGATCCGGCCCAATCTGCATCTGAGTAGACCTTTAGCTCAATATCTGAAGTATATGAATAGAACAAACCTTCATTCATGGTCCCCTTTAGGTACTTGAGAACTCTCTTGGCGGCTTCCATATGTGGTCTTCTCGGCTTATGCATAAACTGACTCAATATGCTAACACTATAGCATATATCCACCCTTGTGAGTGTTGCATAGTTCAAACTTCCAACCAAGCTTTGATAGCTTGTGATGTCTTCAATTGGCTCTCCTTCATAAGCACTAAGCTTATGATTTTTCTCCATAGGTGTACCTGCACACTTGGTATTTTCCATCTTGAACTTGACGAGCATGTCATGGACATACTTCCTTTGTGTGATGTATATACCTAAATCTGTGTAGATCAACTCCAATCCAAGAAAATAAGTGAGTGGTCCGAGGTCACTTATTTTGAACTCCTCCTTCATTTGACTCTTTACCTGTTTGATTCCTTCAAGATCATTGCCTGTGATAATAATATCCATTCCTCTTTATGAACAAAGAGGTATCCGCCTTGCTAGCTTTGAATCCTTGGTCCTACAAATAAGTCACCAATCTGAAATTCCAAGCTCTTGGAGCTTGCTTCAATCCATACAAAGCTTTCTTTAGTTTGCATACATAGTTAGGATGATGTGCATCCTCATATCCAGGAGGTTGTGCCATATACACTTCCTCAAAAATCCATCCATTCAAGAAAGCATTCTTTACATCAAGTTGATAAAGATTCCAATTTCTAGATGCAGCAAGACTAATGAGAACCCTAATTGTAGGCAATTTTTGCAACAGGAGAGAAAGTCTCCTCATAATCAATACCATGGGTTTAAGCAAACCCTTTAGCAACTAACCTTGCTTTGTGTCTATTTATACTTCCATCTCGATTCCTCTTGATTTTGTATATCCATCGAGATCCGATTATCTTCATAGATGGCTTGTTAGGTACAAGCTCCCAAGTGTCATTCTCCTTCAAGGCTTCCATTTCTTCATCCATTGCATCTCTCCAAGCTTTCTTGCTTTGTGCTTCTTCAAATGTGGTAGGTTCTTCATTGGTTGAATCCTTTGCAATGTAGATTGAGTGCTTGGTGACCAAAGAAGTATCATAACCAAACCTCTCTGGTTTCTTCTTCTCCCTTGAAGACCTTCTAAGTGGTTGATGTGAGCTCTCGGGTCCATATGTAGCATCCTGCATCTTTGCTTTTCCTTTGTTCTTCCATAGCTTTAGTCTTTCCAAGTCTTCTAGGTAAATCTCCGAATCACTTTCTTCAATCTGCTTTGGCCCCTTTGGTTGAAGTGATGGAAAATCTTCATCCAAGTCATAAGGCAGCTTCACTTTCCTGTCATCATCAAACCATGATTTGTTTTCACCAAAATTTACATCTCTACTCACAGAAAATCCTTTATTGGTTGGATTGTACAATCTATATCCTTTTTGGTTTTGATCATAACCAATGAATACACACTTCTCTGCCTTGGGATCCAATTTCCCTCTTACTTGAGAAGGAATGTGAGCATAGGCTAAGCATCCAAAGATTTTGCAATGCTCTAGACTAGGTCTTGTTCCATTCCACACTTCATATGGAGTGGTTCCATCTAGTGACTTAGATGGAAGTCTATTTATGAGATATGTGGCTGTAGACACAGCCTCTACCCATAGGTAGTTTGGCAATCCCTTTTCGTTGAGCATGGACCTTGCTGCTTCGACAATAGCTTTGTTCCTCCTCTTTGCTACACCATTGAGTTCAGGTGTATACCTTGTAGTGACTTCCCTTTTAATGCCTCTTTCATGCAAGAAGGCATCAAATTCAGAAGAGAAGTATTCTCCTCCACCATCTGATCTGAGTCGTTTCAAAGTCCTACCTGTTTGGTTTTCAACAAGAGCAATATACTTCTTAAAGCAATTAAACACTTCATCCTTGTGCTTAATGAAAAACAGAATGGTCCACCTGCTACAATCATCTATGAAAGACACATAATATCTTGAGCCTGATATAGATGGCTCCTTACTTGGACCCCACACATCCGTGTGCACTAGATCCAAAGGATTTTGATACATATATCCTTTCTTATTGAAAGGTTGTCTATGAGCTTTGCCGAGTTGACAAGCTTCACACTTATAAATCATGTGTTGCCTTGTGGTATTAGGCAAACCAAGTACACTTTCGTCCTTGCAAATCTATTTGAGTGTCCTCTCACCAATGTGAGCAAGCCTTTTGTGCCATATCTCCAACTCTGTTAGGGTTTGAGATCCATAGCTAAACAAAGCTATGTTCTTTGTATCTTCCACTTCAAAAGTGAAAAGCCTTCCTGTCTTTTCTCCTTTGGCAATCCTTCGAAAGCCTTGCCTTGGGTCTTCAACATATGCTCCAAATCGATTGAATCTAACCTGCAATCCTTTTTCAACAATCTGTCCAACCCTTATTAAATTTTTGGTAATTGTAGGGACATACAAGACTTTGCTTAAGAGGTTCATATTCCCATCTGATGTCTTCACAGTACCTATCTTCTCCACTGAGTGCTTTGTATCATCTCTTGTCTGCACTTCATGCTTGTTATGAGGATCTTTCAAATCAGAAAGTAGAGCCACATTTCCTGCTACATGGTTTGAGCATTCCGAATCAATGTAAAATATGTGATCATCATCCTTACCCTTCTTCGCTGATAGATTCATAATCAATAATGAATCTTCTTGACTTTGGTCCTCTGCATAGTTATTGTAATCTCTTCTTCCTCTATGGCCACTTTGATAGTTGTTGTTGTTGTTGTAATTGTTGTTGTAGTAGTTGTTGTTGTTGTAGCCTCCATTGTATCTACCTCTATTTGATCCATAGCCACCTCTATTGAATCCTCTTCCTCTTGAGTTCCTCGGGTTCCTCAAACATTCTTCAGTAGTATGGTTAGATAAGCCACATATTTTGCAAGGTTGAGATGATTGGAATCTCCCCCTGCCTTGCTTTCCACCTCTACCTCTTCCTCTAGCTCTTCCTCTACCTACAAAGTTTGCTTGGAAAGAGCTTCCTTCATCTTCATTCTTCCTATTCTTTGACTCGTCCTTGACCTTAGCTTTATCAGAATATAAGGTAGAAGTTTGATTACCTCTTGAGGACTCACCACCTTTGCTAATCTTTGCTTCATGAGTGAAGAGTTGGCCCATGAGTGTGTTGAGGTCGAGTACATGCATATCCATGTATAAATCCATGGCTGTTGTGAATGACTCCCACTTGTCGTCTGCTTTGATTCCATTCATGATTTGTCTTATGATTTGCTCCTCTTCAATTACCTCTCCAATGCTTCCAAGTTGGTCGGAAATCTCCTTCATCTTTGTGACATAATCAGTCACATTTTGCTTCGGGCTTTTCTTCATTGTTGTGAACTCCATCCACAATTGGTTCTTCCTTGCTCGAGTGTTGGAAGAGAAGAAAGAAGCAAGTGCATTCCAGGTCTCTCTTGATGTCTTGCATCCCTTGACATGAGGTAAAAGAAAATCAGAGATTGAGTTTAGAATATAGGACCTTGCAAGTGCATCCTTCGAACACCAATTCGAAAGTCCTTCCACTTCTTCATGTGATGGTTGCCCTTTGTTCCTCATGGTTGGCATTGCTTCATCTCCGGATATGAATCCATATAGATTCCTCCCTTGAAGGTAAGCCTCCATCCTTAGAGACCATTCCGGGTAGTTTTTTCGATCCAATTTGTCAATTGTTGATGGAAATCCATCTCCCATGTTGCTTGACTATGCTCTGATACCACTGTGAAGAGAGATGGTGGATGCAATCCAAAGATGAGTAGGTGCTGCTACAACCAGCTTCACACCAGCCAACTGAGACTTCAGAGTTGATTAGTAGACCCTTTAAGCTTCCTAAATCCACCAAAATATCAGCCAAGTACTTTGGAACATGTATCCCAAAAGTTTAAGTCAAGACAGACTAGTTGCGAAATGACTAGCTCCCAAAACTTGCTATTTTTGGACATACACCTGCTAGAAAAAATGAACAGTGCTCTCAACCTGGTAGGAATTAGAAACATTCCTTTTGGGCATAGCAAATAGACTTAGCAAGCTTCCCAATCCAAGTTAAAACACTTCAAATGATGGACTGAGCACTGAGAACAAGATTTATCAATTTCTGGAACATGCCCACCATTCTCGGGGCTTTGCAGAGATAGACCAGTGAGCAGTAAAATGCAGATATCTCCAAAACTATAAATCCAATGACCTTGAAAATTGATATGCAAAAACTAAACAGTAATAGCTATCCAACGCACGTTAAATCACTGAAAAAAAATCAGTAGAACTCGAGATATGACCTTCGTAAGGTACTGCTCTAAGTGAGTATAGCAGAGAACAAAACAGAGAAGTAGGTGATGATAAATGTATAGATTCACATATGATTACAACCACATTGGCATTGAATCTTTGCACAATGGGAGTAGAATGATAGAGCTATGGAGTAAGCTCTTCAATCTCTACAAAATGACATGAAGTGGTCACGTACAAGGCTTGCTAATCGCCTCTTCCTTCTTGCTCCTTTTATAGCTATTCTTGGAGGGAGTTTTGAATTCGAATTCGAATGGCTCCACCTAAAAGTGATCCCCAAAGTTAGGAGATATGCCCTCAGCTGAAAAAGTCGTGGGTTTTGGTAGTTAGAGCCACGAAATTGCTTTTACATCATGCATGAGGTAAGTCATCCTTTTCCTTTTTTCTTTTTTCAATTACAAGAGATAAAAATGAACTCTTTTACAAGAGGTGTTCACATGACTACTCATGTGACTTACAAATGAGGATAATATCAAGCATATCAAGCACGTAGGCTTGGGCAAAATGCACCAAAAAATAGTTTGTGTAAATGTATGTGCATATGATTAGGAATTTAGAATCTAGTGTGATTGTCTGATACAACATTGATTCTTACTTCACAATAGTATGTGTAAGTGTATGTGCATATGATTAGGAATTTAAAATGTATTGTTGTACATTAAATTTGTTATTGAAAGATATATGTATATTATGTTTGACTCAACATTGATTCTTACTTCATAATAGTATATGTATGTGTGTGTATGAGTATGTGTATGCATATGAGCGTATAGTTGTGAATGAAAAATCTATTGTGATTGTCTGACTCAATATTGATTCTTACTTCACAATAGTATGTGTAAGTGTATGTGCATATGATCAGGAATTTAAAATATATTATGACTGTTTGACTCAATATTGACTCCTATTTCACAATAGTATGTGTAAGCATATGTATGTGTAAACGTATATGTGTGTATGATTGAGAATTAAAATCTATTGTGATTGTTTAACTCAACAATGATTTTTGATCAAAATATCTTATTTGATATTGATTTATATTATTTTTTTTGTAGGTATAGTCTTCATAAAGAAATTTGCAAGCACTATAGGAAAGCGAAAAGAATGGTCATATGTGATTGTTCATCAAGAGGGTAAAATAGTATCCACAATACAATGCAAATGTTATGGGCATCATCATGTAGGAAATGCAACTCGAATAAAAGAGCATCTTTTTAGTACAGGTAATGATGTGCCATGATGCTCTAATCCAAATAGTGATATATGGTAATGCAACGAGATGTTGCCTAGATGGAGATCGTTATGGAATATATTGCAAGTGTGTATGTTTGTAATAAGTCGTTGAT
This sequence comes from Ceratopteris richardii, assembly GCA_020310875.1. Taxonomy (NCBI): domain Eukaryota; kingdom Viridiplantae; phylum Streptophyta; class Polypodiopsida; order Polypodiales; family Pteridaceae; genus Ceratopteris; species Ceratopteris richardii. Next base: position 27,540,135 of record CM035435.1, on the reverse strand, counting down.
CAACTTCCAAATGTTTGTTTTCACAGTTGTTATGTCTTCTTCTGTGTCCTTCACACCTCTGCTTCTTGCTACATTTAGGTATTCCTTCTTCATTCTTTCTAGCCATATGTCCAATGTACCACCATTCCAAAAATTGAAAATAAGGCAGAGGCTTTTCTTATGGTGTCTAGCTAAACCAAGTGGACTAATAAACATTGTGGATTCATTCATGGCTTCATTCTCTCGTGTTTGTATGTCAACACCATGTAATTTGAATAACTTAGCAACAAATACTTCATTGTTGAATCTCAAGTGGGATATTTTTACTTTATGGATCATTCCATATTGTGATTCCCCCACAAGAGCTGCATCTTCAAAAAGAATAGAGGAATATGGGAGCAAACAAAGATTGTTTGATGTTTGATCTCCCATATTCACATATGCATTTCTTGTATTTGGATCTATGTGTGCTCTCACAAGGTGTTCAGTCATGTCTGGCTTTAATTGGTTTCCAGCTCTCATCATTGTGTGATAATGTAAATCGATAAGTTTAATTTTATCGATGAGTCTAGACATACTGATGATATCCACCGCCAATGAGTCTGCTACTTTGATGATTTGTCCAAAGATAAGTGTAAGCTCTCTCGACATTTGCCCATCTAACACATGTGCTCCACCGGTTAATAAATGTTGTTCTAGATAATTGTGCAATGAAATCTTTGTAAGTAGATGTGTCCATGGCTATAGTGATTTCATCTTCTCTCATTCAATACATGTAGGAGCACACAAATTCTTCTAAAAATTTTTGCTCCTACTTGTTTATTTTTACCTACCATCTATGCAAAAATAAAAAAATAGACTATCAGTAAGTGTATGGATAAATAAATCAATAGTATGTGTACACAAATGATAGACATATGCATAGTTAAATAAGTAGATTTATAATTAAATAGAAAGTGTATTTATAATCTTGAAATGAATTTGTGTAACTATTAAGAATGTAAGAGTCAAAGAATTAGACATTTATAATAGTTCATATACATTCACTTTACTATGTATGAGTTTTGCCACATAAATGTATATAATTATTTTGATAGTAAGAGTCAAAGAATCAAACAATCACAATAGTTTCTATACACCTTGTGACCTATACTAAGTATTCTCATCAAAATCTAAGTGACTATTGTGATAGTAAGAGTTAAAGAATCAAACAATCACAATAGTTTCTATATAGCTTGTGACCTACAGTAAGTATTCTCATTGGAATCTAAATGACTATTGTGAGAGTAAGAGTCAAAGAATCAAAAAATCAGAATAGTTTCTATACACCTTGTGACCTACACTAAGTATTCTCACCGGAATCTAAATGACTATTGTCAGAGTAAGAGTCAAAGAATCAGACAATCACAATAGTCCCTACACACTCCCTATACTATTGAGAGAGTAGGAATTAAGGTGGGGATTCAAAATATCTCAATAGATCTATTGTTGTGTCCTATATTGTTATGAGAGTAAGAATCGATGTAGCGAGCCAGGCAATCACAGTAGTGGTTTATTTTTAAATGTCTTTCATTGATGTGTACAAGTAAGAAATGATTTCGCGAGTCGAACATGTATATGGAACTTGTAGGCTATGCATTCTTGGAAGAAGTTTTTCCTAGTACATGTAATATGGATGGAAAGAAGGGGTCTTGGCTAATAAGTTTGGTGGGGATGAATGGATTTTGAATGACAAAATGAGTAAATTACTTCCACAATCCGCAATTATTTTGGGTTGATGAAAAACAAAGAAGGAAGATGGAAGGAATAGGTAATGAGATGAGAAGAAGAGAGGATGGAGAGGATAAAATAAGGGACGGTTGAGGATACTAGACATAGGAAGAATGGGAGAAATGAACTCAATTAAAATAGAGATTTTACGAGAACATGAGGACTTACAAGTTAGGATCTTTCATAGCTCTCTCAATATTTTGACCTGGGATAGGCTTCTACTCTTTGCCTTGGAGTGCTCATTGTACCTAGAACATGTATCTGCATAAAATTCTGCTTACTTTTGGTAGGAGCCCAAGGGGTCCTTTAATGAGCCTTTGGGAAGATATTCTAAATATTTAGTGAGAATGGAATAAATAAAATTAAATGGAAATATTATAAATAGAAAAAGATATAAAATTAAAATGAAAAATAGAAAGATAGAAAGATACAAAAATGCTATAATAAAAAGTAGTAAAGTTGGAAAATATATCAATATAATTAGAAGTAGAGATTATTAAATAGGAATTAATGAGTGAAAATTAGAAAAATAACAATAGAAAACAATAGAAAATGGAAAAACTAAAAAAACCACTCCTGTTCTGTGGGATTTGGGGTCTCGTGGGCACTAGTCCCCTTCATTGTACTTTTCTTTCCCTTTAATTAATACAAGTCCGGGAGAGTAGGCTAAGGCCAAATATCCTTTATTTTAAAAAAAATAGAAAACAATAGAAAATGGAAAAAGTAAAAAGATCTAATAGCAATTGAAAAGTAAATGCGGTAAAATATATGAATGAAGAAAGTATGAAAAAAATAAATAATTAGGAAATTATATGAAAATAAATAAGAAAAAATAGAAAATGAAAAACAAAAGCAAATCAAAAGAGTGTATTTTTTGTAAAACTATTGTACTAATAGTGTTCTGTTTTTTAATTTTTCTTCTTCTTCAAAGCTAATTGAAGATCTCTTGTTTGAAGATTCAAGTGTGAAATATCTTTGACTGAAGTGGAAGTTAGGATACACTTTGCCATTTCTTTATCTCATGTATAGATATATTGTGAGTAAAAATGAAGCTTTGAGTAAACGAAAAATGGAGAAACTTTGTAGACCACCTCTATCTGTCCATCTGTTAGCTGAAAGGGACTTGATACACCATATATGCACCCTCTAAATGTTTCTATTTTATTGTTGGCAATAGTTGTTTTTTATGACAATAACATTTGAATTAAAGTACAGGACTAGTACATAGATGCATATGATTGTATGAACTCATTTTACTTGAATAAAATTTTCTTTGGAGTTATTTGAAGAATAGAGTGTAATGCATTGTCTATCTTAGTGTGATAGTTGTGTGTACAAATAAGTCATCAATCAATAATTTCAGCCACTCTACCCTAGGCACCTAAACCACAACACAACAACTTGCATGACCATGTATAGGCATGTTAACTTCCAAAACATGTGCAAAAAACATTCCAACTATATGTATCTATCCATGTATGTATGTATGTATGCATGAATGTATGTCTGTATGTATGTATGTATGGATGTATGTATGTATGTATGTATGTATGTATGTAAGTATGTATGTAGGTATGTATGTATGTATGTATGTATGTATGTATGTATGTATGTATGTATGTATGTATGTAATAACTTTTTTTGGAGTGCTACAGCACCAAAAATTTGAAAAATGCGGATTGATGTAGAAGAAGAATCTACAATCACTTGGATAGTAGGTCAGTGTTTTGGCTATAAGTTGAGTTTTACAAATCACAATGAGAGGATTCAACTTGCTATACATAGCTTGTAATATCTTCTAGTTTGTAAAAGACCAAAGATTTAGATTATGAATGCAAGGTCACCAAAATTGCAGAATACAAGGCAAGAGTGCTGCAGGTGAAAGTGAAATTGATAGTTGCTGCTTGTTTTGCGCATATCGTGAGCTACGTACCTTTGATTGAGGTGCTCTTTATATCTTTACATAGCTAAAAATGCGTTCTTGAAGTTTTTTGAACAGCAAAAGTTCAGATTCGAAGTTTATCACCTCTAAAATATCAAAACATAGAGTAGCATATTTTTACCAATAGAACCCTAGTTGCTTTTGGAGTTTCATTTTGGTTTGGAACTTCTTTGAGAGAGATTTTTTAGTGTGCAAGCTCTTATTTTTAGAGCTTGATGGCCATGTATGATCACTGTGGTAGCTCCTCCATATGAGAGTAGAGCATAATCTTGTCATGTGTTTAGCATGTGAGATGACATTGTGGTATACTCCTTTTTTGAGGTTTATGTCATCGTGAGTGTCATCATGGCATTGTCAGTGAATGTATAATGGCATTGTGGTCTCTATCTCCTTTGTGCCACTTGGATAGGGTGTCTAACGGTGTGAAAGGAGGTAGCCGCTCATCAGAACTGACTCGCGTTAGCCTCTCTAAGGGACTACACGCTGGGTGTTTCGTTGTGTACTTTAGGAACTAGGATGTGTTTTTAGTGTGTGGGGAGTTATTAGCTATAGTTTAATACTCCATTTAAGTTAAGCCTATAAATTTAAGGTCCATAAGGAAGTGCAGCTCTATACCTCAAAATATCATCTCGACACGCTTGCAAGACTAATTCTTCGTCAGTGATATGATCTTTAATGAGTTTAACCACATATTTTCAGTTTAAATAGATTGATTATTCCTATTTAAGGTTGGAGGAAATAAATCCTCATTGTTTTCAGGTTCAGGTAATATGATTGAAATCCAAGGTAAAATTCTAGATAAGCAACAATCATATTCTAGAGAGTGTAAAGTTTCATCTACAACACGATCTATAACTAATTCTTCTACTAATTCATCATTCGATTCATTCTGATTGGATTGAGTAGTAGAATTCTCTATAGGAGCAGGTAAAAGAGTCTCCAAAATAAAAGAGGAATGTATGTTATGTTCACTAGAAGATTTACTTGAAGATGCATTGTCAACAGACATGAGAAATAAAGTGCAATGTAATGTTTTGATTAATATTTGAATTGTTTAGTGATAAAACTAAGATTTCAGAACCAAAATATTCCTATACAAGTGCTTGAGACAAGTTCTAATATAGATACTTTGAAGATACCTCTATACAAATCTTTATATAAAAAGCCTAACACAAGATTTTATGTTTCAAAATGTTATAAAATGAAACTAAGATAAGTGGCAAAAAATGCAGCTCCAAGCTCATAAATTTTGTCAAGTCATCATTGCTCATCAATTCTTCTTCAAATGGTCTGCAAGCAGCAACATTAGGATTTGTGGTACTCACAAGTGGGCAAACACATAGGTTTTTAACCCTCATATACTTTAGGAATTCCTGCCCTTATCTACTATACTCATAAAGCACTTGAACCTTTTATAGGGAAAATAATCACATTATTGTTTACAACTCATGGAGCACATTATTGACTACCCATATACATATCTTCTCATCTATATGAAAGTTCACATACATAAACATAAACATTAAGACCAATTAACATCAAAAAACATTTTTACCCATTCATCTAAATCAATGCATATACATACATATGGTTCATATCCATGACTTACACATATATGAGCATGTTTTTATAGCATTTTACTTATTTATTGTCTATAACTATATCAAACTTTATATATATAAGGGTTTTAGATAATGAGATCTTCAATCGGTTCCAAATCTTTAGAGCTTTGCTGCCTGCAGGTACTAAGAAGAAAGATCAGTCAAATCAAAGAAATGCATAAAAAACATTTGACAAAGATAACAGGTTAATCAGTCTGGAAACAAAACATTTTTATTTTTTTGAATGTTTTTTTGGATGTGGAAATCCCTTCAATATCTGCCTCCACCAAACCTCCACATTGTCCCGATGGAAGTAGCATCAAATCCTTTGGAAAAACTTATAAATTGACTCTAAATAAGATGATAAAAAATTATTCTAAATTCAAATTAAGTTTCTGATAATAAAGAAAATTCATAAAATTATGTAAATGTGAATTGGAAATCATTTCGTGCAATGCACGAAGTCAAAAAGACAAATTTAGAAAATCCTATAATTGTCATTTAGACAATTGTGGTACTTACCATTCCATTAATCCTATTCACAAGTAATATTTAATTTATATAAGTATTCTATCTTTTATTTCTTAGTCGTCCACCATAAGATACATCTAACTAATTCTTCTCCAGCAAACTTCTGCCTCATATAGCCCGCAGTACATTTCAGAAGTGATTTCCAGACCACAACTCAATTTTTTCTTTTTCTTTTTCTTTGTTTTTCTTCTTCTTTTTCTTTTTCTTCTTTTCTTTTTCTTTTTTTTCCATCTTGCAGCAACCATTAATGTACTGCTTGGTGTATCCATTTTTCTTTCTTTTTTTTTCTTCTCAACTTTTTTGTTTAAGGAGAAAGGCTTAACCCCTAATCAAAGCCGAGGATCTGGAAGCATGCTATAGTCAGAGCTAGGATCTCATTTGCTAAATGGTTTCAGAAAATAAAGAAGCCTACTTGTATAAAGTAAATTTACCTTTACTAAGGATCACAGGTCGTGTTTCTCTCTCTTATCCTCATAACAAATTATAAGTTTCCTAAATTGGACCTTCAACTTGCATACACATTCTTACTTTGGTTTCTTTTTCATTATCTACATAATTTTAATAAATTTCCTTTTATACCACAAACAAATCATTTTCAATTATGAAATGCATAAAAAGAAATTTCTATATTAAAAATAAAGAGCAATTAGAATTATTTCACATGATTATGCTTCATCTTCATCTTCGTCTTCCAGGAAGTCTTCATCCAACTCGAACTCACTGCATGCCCTTCTTTTAGATAGCTTTATTCTCTTTCTTGCAATCACATTTTGTAAAACAGTACCATCAAGTTCTCGTAACTTATATGTACCTGTATCAAAAACAAAAATAACAACATATGGCCCAAACCAATGTTTAGTTAATTTACGGCATGCATCATATTGAGTTTCAAAAGTACTATCATATGCAAGCACCCAATCCCCACTCAAAACTATTGGTTGTGGCTCAGTCGATGTTTCTTATCAAAATAAATTTTATTTTTCAATCATGATGTTTTTAATTCTGTAATAGCTTCTTTTAAATTTTCATTACCTTGTTTTAATTGTTTAATCCTTAATGCTAATAATTCTTCTCTTGATACATTGTCTTCCCATATTAAGCTCATCCAATTTACTATCTAAGTATGTATAGGAAATATCAGCTTTTGATAGTACATAAGTTTAGCTGGCATAAAACTAGTTGTTCTCATGTACGTCATCCTATTAGCTCATAGAGCAAATGGGAGAAATTTTGTCCATTGTCCAATATCACCTTGGCATACTTTTGAAATTTCTTTCACTATGGAAGGATGCCCTCGCTCAATTCCCATTTACCTTTGAATTGTAGGCAGTCGTAGCAGACAATCGAATTTATGTATGAGAGATGTTGAAGTATTTATGATGCATATTTGTATGGAAACAAATATATGTTTACATTTATATAAGTAAATGTTTACATATGCATTAAAGTTAGGAAGTTAGAAGTATTTGTTTACATGTGTTAGCATAGAATTAAAGTATGTTAAGTATTAAATGATAAATTATTAAATGAGTGTTTTATATTTACTAAAAGCATACTTATTTTTTCTAATGTTCATTTGCAGATCATTGCAAAGGAGATTACAAATTTATGAGATTGCAACATTTGAAGATTGAAGCATTTTATGTTCATTTAGAACTATTAAGTTGTATAGGATTATTCACAAAGAAAGTCACTTAAAAATTAATTTTGAAGTTCCTCATTCTATTACTCTGCAAATCAAATTGAAAACGAAGTAGTTGACTTAGTTAAAGATAAAATAACAAGTGAGGAATTAGTTTTGCCTTCTTACTTAGAAGATGTAGCTAGATATAGAAACACTCGTCCTTACGTCTCGTAGTCCTAAGAATCTAGTTGTTAAATTACACTCCAATAGATTAGAAACCTATAGCTTTTATCACTCCTAAACTGAAAATTCAATCTAAGACCCGAAGCATACTTAGAAGCACCCCGCGTGCAGTCACATGGTTAGGTTAGCATGAATCTTTTAGATGAATGTCTGCCTCCCTTCACACCCCTCTATGATAACGTATGACCTATCTTAGATCAGTCTCTAAGTATATGATCCTCAGTTACTCATTGAAATATATCATGACTATCCTTAGGTAAGGGTTGAGCTATAGGCTTAATTTTCTTTTCGATTGTCTTATATTTAGTTTCAATGTTAACTTCATGTTCTAGGATGAATTCAGTAATAAACTCATATTCTTGAATAGAGTTAAGAATAATCAATTTTGATTCTAAATTGTCTTGGGAACTAGTTTCAAGCTCTTCTATCAAAGTAGTACTTTTTGAGAGTTCAATTATACACTCAATTATTTCATCAGGTAAAATTAATCCTAATTTTCTAAAATATTTTTTATTTTTTTTTCTGAATGTTTTTGAAAGGTTTTGTTTTGTAATATGATGCAAACTAGTAGTACGAGTACAAATTAAAAAATTTTCAGATTTATATACATCGTTAGGCAAGACATCAAAAGAATGTCCACTATTGTCTCGCTCAATAGTAGAATTTAATAGAAATTTTGGTCATAATATGCTCCATATTCTCTAATAGCCAGTGAATCTTCACATACATGACTCTTCGAGTCAATGGGGTTTCTCTGTAATTTCTTCCTATTTCTTGAATGATTTGGGCAGATTGTCATGACTTGCAAAGAATCCATCCCAGATTTGGATCGAATTCTTGCATAAGCTGACCCATCATTCATCACCTTTGTTTCCATTCTCATCTCAGCTATAAATGGTTGCCTGAGAATTACTTCATATGAACAATTATCTTGAACAAAGAAGTGAAATTCTTCTCGAACACCACCTATCATTATAGGCACATGCGCACATGCACCTAATAAAATTCCAGAGCCATTGTCGGTTGTTCTCATCCTCCAGCAATGCGCTTTGTCAATTGACCATCTAAACTTATCAAAACATTTCTTCGAGATATTGTTTATCTCTGAGCCCAAGTCAATCAGGGCTAGAGCTAAACATGAATCTTTTTCATCTCTAATCCTAATTTTTACTTCTGGCGTTCCTCGTGCCCAGAAGGTTGTGTTAAATTTACTTTCATTTTTCAACATTTCCTCATCAAGTTGAATTGGTCCTAAAAAATTTCTATTCACACTCCTAGTCGTAAACTCTTCTTCTTCTTCATAATCACCATCACTTAATGTTACAGCATCATCTAATGCTAGAGTTTCCTATGCTACATCTTGCATATCCTCGTCTTGTGGCAGTGAAAATCCTCTCCTCCTAATTAGTCTAATAAAACTATCCTTGAACCTAGGTTTTTCTATTGAAAACACTTGTTCAAGGGACATTGTTACTTGACTTTTTAAAAGTATATCATTCACGATTTTCTTAGCATCATTCTTTTTCTCGAGCTCTGAAATCATTATTGCACGTGGAGCTCTTCTTCCTTTCTTTTTCCCTTTTTCTTCACTTTGTTTTTTTTCATCTTTTTGTTCAATTTTAGTATTTTGATTTTGAATATTTTCATTTTCAGTTTTCTTCTTTTCATCCTTATTAGGAGTAGTCTAATTAATCCTGTGATTGCATATTTTTCTTTGTTGGTTTCTTCCCTTCTTTAATTATTCTTCTTTTCTCTTCCTGAGATAAGTCTTCTTGCCTCAATCGAATAAGGATTTTGGCTTGCCGTAGAAAGAGGTGTATCATCTACTGGCTCTAATCTAGCAGCTGAGGTACTGGCAGTTGCATTAGAGATCATTAAATTTTCACACAACGTTTTCATACCTCTTATGCCCTAGTTAACAGTTAAAGGAAGATCTGACCTAAAGTCACATAATTTCTTATCAATCTCTACTACTAAATGATTTACTTTTGCACTCTTTAATTTGTCACAAGCATAAGTTGCATGTTTTGGCTATCACACCAAACACACCGTTTTCCACCAGTTCCTTTTCTTTCAGTGTTCCTTTGAAAAGCTGGCTGAGCAGTGAACTTAATAGGTGGAGCTGGCTGAAAAATTGGCTGAGGAGTAATGTATTGTGGCATAACTGGCTGTATGGGTGTTGTTTGTCCTATGCCACTACTGCTAGCTCCAGGCTCATTGAAACTCATGGAATATACTTTATTATTTAATTGGGAAACCTCTTTGGAAAGAGATGCATGCATATTCATAACATTCTCCATTTGTTTACATAAAATGTATAATTGAAATTCAATTGGCAGTAGGTGACTCGCTAGGTTGAGAAGAATTGGGCTTTGCATACGAAACTGATTTTCATTGCTTCATTTGGGCGACAACCTCTATTTCTCGTTTCACTTTTTCCCAATCATTGGTAAGACCATATCTTTTTTTTGGCCCTTCTATTCTTCTCTCTACCTCAGCTCCATCCTCAGGACTCAATATCTTCAGGAAATGAATAATTAAGTCCGGATTTAATGTGTTTCTATCCTCTTCAGGAATTTGGGCAAATCGTCTCATAAACTCACCATGAAGATGAGTTAGAGATTCATTGCTCTTTGAGGAGTTTACCCGTCGCAAAAATCCGTCACGGTTGTGTTGACTAAAGTCCTCAAGATAAAACTTCTTGTGTAATTCTTTCCTTAACTCCTCCCAAGGTTTATTGGCATGAACTTGAATTTCTAGTATAGAACTAGAAACTACACGACCAAATTATTTTACTAAACTCTCATTAGGTAAACCTTGGATTTTCACTTGCTCTTCAAATGCATCTAGGCACTCTGTGATATTTAAGTAAATAAATTTGCCTTTTTCTCTTAAGATGTATTACACTGTGCGTGTTCCTTCTTTCTCTATCATCATGTTCTTAAACATTTTCTCCATCTTGCATTCTTGATAACACTTAGAATGGAGTAATAAGTCTATAATGGCAGGCTCTAATCATTCTCTAAAATGTCTAAATATATCCCTAGATGATAAAGCCAGGAATATTGGCTTTACCAAATCCTAGGCTTTACTATTAATACTTTCCTTTATCAAATATATATTCAACTCTTCTTTTACTTTAACCTAAGCTTGAGCTTGATATATCTCTTGATTTGATATTTTGGTTTTATAATTTGATTTCTTTTTTATTTTTGAGCTTTTAATTCTAAATTAAACTTTAAATTCCTAACCTTTGAGTTTTAAATCTCAGAAATTATTTTAATGAAAATTATATATTAGATAACTTTTATAAGTTTTCTTATTTTGAATGGTTTGGATTTTAATGAAATAGTAAAAACAAGAAATACTACCAATTACTTAAATAAAGTTTCTTAAATTTATTTTTTAGATTTTACTGGAGTAGGAAAGAAATAATAACAACTACTTAAAGCTAAAACTTAAACCTATCAGTTTTAAGAAAACACTCTTTTTGTGCAATAAAGTAAGTGTAAATCAAAAAACCTAAGTCTTTCTGTTTTAGAATAAAACTTTTCTTTTCGTGCAATAAAGTAATTCTTTTCAAGTACTTTATAAAACTATCCTTTGTTCTAATATGTACTTGCTTGTAATGCTAAACAAAACTAATCTTTCTTGATGTAATGATGTTTTAATGCCTTACAAATGCAAGTGTAAGATGACTAATTTCTAATGCAATGAAAACAATCTTTCTTTTATCCTGTGAAGTGATTGTAGGAAAATAAAGGAACTTGAATAAACACCTTACCTTTAGTGGCTTGATGCAAAAGGTTCTAATGTGCACTATGATAATTTTTTACAAACTTTCTTAATACATCAAACCTAAGTACAAACTAAGAAAAGAGTAAGTAGCAGCAGGTTCTTCACCTGTCGTTGCTTAGGTTCTTCACCTATCGTAGCTTCTTCTTTCTCCACTCACCTGCCAACAAGAAGAAAATAAAGATTAACTTTTTTAATTAAGACTAAAAACATGACCACAAATCCTAATCACACTAACATCACGTTTCATGTCAAGTTTACCAAATTTGTTGAGGGGTGTGAAAGGAGGCAGACACTCATCAAAACTGACTCGTGTTAGCCTATCTAAGTGACCACACGCTGGGTGTTTCGTTGTGAACTTTAGGAACTAGGATGTGTTTGCAGTGTGTGGGGAGTTATTAGCTATAGTTTAATACTCTATTTAAGTTTAGCTTATAAATTTAAGGTCCATAAGGAAGTGCAGCTCTATACCTCGAAATATCATCTCGACACACTTGCAAGACTAATTCTTCGTCAGTGATACGATCTTTAATGAGTTCAACCATGTCGTTTTCAGTTTGAATAGATTAATTATTCCTATTTAAGGTTGGAGCAAACAAATCCTCACTGTTTTCAGGTTCAAGTAATACGATTGAAATCCAAGGTAAAATTCTAGATAAGCAACGATCATATTCTAGAGAGTCTAAGGTTTCATCTACAACATGATCTTTAAATAATTCTTCTACTAATTCATCGTTCGATTCGTTCTCGTTGGATTGAGTAGTAGAATTCTCTATAGGAGCAAGTAAAAGAGTCTCTAAAATAAAAGAGGAATGTATGTTATGTTCACTATAAGATTTACTTGAAGATGCATTATCATTAGACATGAGAAATAAAGTGCAATGTAACGTTTTGATTAATATTTGAATTGTTTAGTGATAAAACTAAGATTTCAGAACCAAAATATTCCTATACAAGTGCTTGAGACAAGTCCTAATATAGATACTTTGAAGATAATCCTATACAAATCTTTATATAAAAAGCCTAATACAAGATTTTATATTTCAAAATGTGATAAAATGAAACTAAGATAAGCGGCAAAAAATGCAGCTCGAAGCTTGTAAGTTTCATCAAGTCATCATTGCTCGTCAATTCTTCTTCAAATGGTCTGCAAGTAGCAACATTAGGGTTTCTCGTACTCATAAGTGGGCAAACACATAGGTTTTTAACCCTCATATACTTTAGGAATTCTTGCCCTTTTCTACTATACTCATAAAACACTTGAAACTTTTATAGGGAAAATAATCAAATTATTGTTTATAACTCATGGAGCACATTATTGACTACCCATATACATATCTTCTCCTCTATATGAAATTTCACAAACATAAACATACCATTAAGACCAATTAACATCAAAACACATTTTTAGTCATTCATCTACATCAATGCATATATATACATATGGTTCATATCCATGAATTACAATGAGCATGTTTTTATAGCATTTTACTTATTTATTATCTATAACTATATAAAAATTTATATATATAAGGGTTTTAGATAATGAGATCTTCAATTAGTTCCAAATCTTCAGAGTTGTGCTGCTTGCACGTACTAAGAAGAAAGATCAGTCAAATCAAAGAAATGCATCAAAAAGATTTGAGAAAGATAATAGTTAATCTATCTGGAAACAAAACCTTTTTATTTTTTCTCAATGTTTATTCGGATGTGGAAATCCCTTCGACAACGGCTTGACTTGCTGATTGCACATAGTTTTATGAGAGTTGATTGTGGATCTTGGTTGGTACTTGTATCTTTGTCTTCTTTGCAGATACATGATCCAATTTAGAGCCTTATTTGCATATCTATTTGTCACCTTTATTGGCTATTATTTTAGCATGTGGTCATTGATTTGATATCTCATTTGCCAGTGTGATTCTTGGCATATGTGGATGGTGATTCCCACATGGTCTATTTGGTTCAGAGTCCATTTTACATAGGAGATGCTGTGTTAGAAGAAGTATTTTTTTGAAGGGAAATATTTGTAAAATGTCAAAAAATTGTAGAAATATTTATGCAAATGATGTAAAAATGAGGAAGACTCTTCCTCATGTAAATTTGAATCATATGTACTTTTTCTAGAATTTTTGGAAGCTCGTTGATAGCATATTTTTAGATTAGAAGAGAAAAGGACCAAAATTCAAGAGTGAAAAGGGACACTTGAAAATGTCTAAAAGATAATTTCCTCTATTTTGAGAGGGTTGGTTGTATTATTTCTGCTATCCAAGTAATGTGAAGAGCTCTCCTGCAGTAAATCATGTTTCTTCCTTTCATGTACTTTCTTTTGATTTGTTGAGTCTATTCTTTGTGTAATCCATGGAATTTGTGAGCTTCAGTTGTGTATTTCTGAGTAATGTGTATGAAGAGAGGTGATTCTTGATGTATTGAGTGAGAAAGTGTAGAAGAACAAAGCTAGAAATGGAAACCTTCAGTTTTCACAAAATTGTGATTGTCTCGTCTGGGTGATACACGTATCATTTTTGAGATTTGACTTCATAATTGTGTTTTGCTGAGAAAATGGCACACTTTAGGCACCAAGATCATTGAAAATGATGTTGTTTAGCTCAAGATAATCAAAACCCTAGATATTTCTCTTCATCTTCATAATTTCTTAGAAAAACAGTCATTTAACTCTTGCTCTTGGATTCCATTAACTAAAAGGGGTTGTGGTCTTTGCATACTTCCCGGATTGACAATTTAAAGATGTGTAGTTGATCCAAATGATTGGAGAGGACAACTCCAAAGGGTAACAACAAACATTTTTTGGCGTCGTTGCTAGGGAACAAAGCAAAAGCTTCATTGAAGTCTTTGACCTTGTTGGATCTTCCATTGTTGATGGTATTTGAACGCATCGAAAAGGTACTACTCTATAATCAAGAAGGAAAAATGAAATGGTAGGTTTCTTTGCTTGTCTTTTGGGAAAAGAAAGCATGAGTTAACCTTTTGGGATTAAAGAAGTTGTGAAATTCTTTCAAATCAATAGTTGCTCATTCCTTTTAAGAGTAAAGTGCAGGTCTGAGGAAAAAATTGAATCAAGATTGTTAGAGGAAAGGTAAAATGTGACTATCGTTGCATATGTAGAGTGCTTTTTGACTAAGTACCAAGAAAATTTGTTAATCTTGGGAAAGATGACATGATTGCAATGAGGAAAGTCAAGTAAAGTAGCTATGTGCAAATAGATTGATCCATTTAGGATAATAATCTTGAAAAAATATGTTTGGCTCTTGAAAAAAAAGACAATTGAGTTTATATGTGCATGAATTGATACTTGTACTTCTTAACACAAATTTTCTTGCAAAGCTCTACTTCCAAACTGATTAGATTGCAAGCATAGAAGAGTATAACCAATCGTGAAACAAAAGATTAATGGATCTTGAAATAAGAAAACCCTAAGTGAAGTGTTTACCTTGATTTAGGGCAAAATAATTTAAAAAAATTCATAAAATTCATTAAAAATTCAAAAAAAATTCTTTTTTCTTAGAGAGTTGGACAGAAGGTTTGTTGTTTGAAAGTGGAAGGGAAAAAGTGCAAGAAAAAAAAATTTTAAAAAAATTAAAAAAAATTGAAAGAAAATAAAAAATTTATTAAAGTAAAAGTTGTTGTTTAAATTTTTCAAAAAATGTCTTTGAATGAGTTTGATGGTTCATAATTGCAGGTGACAAGTGATCTGGAGTTGGTGAAGAACATTGAAGAAGACCAGGTGGAAAGAAAAGTCAAAAAGTGCAAAAACTAGAAGTTCAAAGAAAAACATGATTCTCTTCATGTTGATATATTTAGGTAGTGATGTGTGTGAACACGCTAGGACCGTCGGGGCACTTTTTTCCCTCTTTAGGAGGTTTTTTTCCCATCATAATAAACTTTAAGACCAGGTTTGCTAATGCTTTTTATTTCTGTGATGTAAGGTTCCTTTTTTCTTCCAAAATACTTGAGTCTTATATCCAAGAAATCTTTTTTATTTTCTCTATGCTCCGTAACACTTTTTAGAAAACCTTCTGCAAGTAAAATTTGTACGATATTTTTAGTCATTTTAGTAGCAGGTATTCTTATCATAGCTTTTTTTTTTGTATTTGCATTTCTTATCGCAGTAATTGTGGTGGAAATGGCGTCATTATTCGTGAAATGTCAAGCAAAAGTCCCCCGGCTTGTATATACGCCTATTGCCCTAATGGGCTACTTATCTTTGTACATTCTCTAGTAATACATTCACTATTGTGTGTTTGTGCTCCAAGCTTCTTCTTCTTCCTTGTGTTGTTCGCATGCTTCCACAGACATCTATCTCCAACAATTGGTATCAGAGCAGGTCGTCGCTTCATCTAGGGCGCCGTCGACACTCCTCCGTTTGCAGTCTCAGAATTGCACGAATTTTGGTGAGCATACTCAGCGTGTTTCCGAGATCAAAACTACTTCACTTTGTGGTGCCGAAATCACGATCTGAGCTCGTTTCGGCCTCTAAACGCACTATCGCAGTGCTTGTGCAGGCTATTTCATCTTTTTGTGCCAAAGGTATATACCAGTTTCTGTTCGCCAGTTTAAGCGTCTCGGAGTCTGCTATAGGTCTAGCAGAACTCGTCTGGGTAGTTTTGTTCAACTTTTTGAGATACAGTCAATTTTCTGCATCAAGGTATTTTAGTCACCGGCCATGGCTGAAAGTAGTGATGTATTCCGTATGTTGGCTGTTGAGGATAAGTTGGATGGTACCAACTACCCATTATGGGCTTATATGATGCGACATGTATTGGTTGCAAAAGGACTGTGGAACATTGTGCAGGGTGTTGAAAGACGTCCTGTTACACCTACAACTACAGGTACTGCAAATACAGGTGCTGGAGCTGATGAAGATGGTGTCAAAGATAATATTCCACAGATTCCTGTTTGTGCTGCTGTTTCTGTTGCACCTACTGCAGAGCAAATTCATTGGGACGGCAGAGATGCCCAAGCACATGCATTGATAGCCTTGTCTGTCAAACGTGCCATTATTCCTCATATTCGCTCTTGTAGAATAGCTAGGGACGCTTGGGATACACTAACCACATTGTACCAAGCTAGGAATGAGACTCGTGTTGCTTACCTCCGAAAATAGTTGGAGAGTGAGCACATGAATGAAGGTGATTCTATGGACAGTTTCCTAACAAAGATCAAAGATTTGAAGGAACATTTGATTTCTGCTGATGAGGTTATACTAGATAGCTCACTTGTGCAGACTGTTCTGAATGGTCTTCCTTATTCATATCAGAGTTTTGCTTCTACTCTTCGGTTGATGATGAAAGGCAATCCGAATGCCTTATCATTTGAGGAGTTAGTCTCTGTTCTGTTGTAGGAAGATCAGTCTAGGCAGAACAGGTCCATTATGCGTGTTGCAGATCAAGCTTTCCTGGCTAGTCAGAAGGGCAAAGGAAAATGGAGCTCTTCTACTAGTAAGCAGAAATCTGCAAATGCTGCACATTCGAAGAACCAAGATAAAGATGAGAAGAAATCAGAAAAGCAGAAATTGTTTTGCAAGTACTGTAAAGGTAATGATCATATCATAAAGAACTATCCAAAACTGGCTGCAAAAGAGGCAAAGAAGAAAGAGGCTGGAATGGTTGTTGCAGAGGCATCTACACCAAAAACAGAGTCTGCAAATCTTGTGCAGGAAGAAGAATGGGCGTTTACTACTATTTGCAGTTTTGACCCATCTTCTCATGAGCAGTGCATGTTTGTAGTGGACTCAGATGTTTGGTACTTTGATAGTGGGACGACCAAACATATTACCTCGTAGCGCAGTTTCTTTTCTTCACTCGAGCCTGCCCCTACAGGGAATACTATCACATGCACCAACAACTCCTCTTATCCTGTTATGGGAGTTGGTAAGATCATTCTGACTACTGGTGATGGTAGTTCTTTCACCTTATCAGATGCTTTATTTGTGCCAGGGATCAAGAAGAATCTATTATCAGTTTCTGCATTAGCCAAGATTGGCTTGGTTGTGAAATTTGTTGATGACAGATGTACAGTTCATGATCTATCAAATGGCGATGTTATTATTGCTTCTGGCATTTTATGTCGTGGGCTATATAAGCTCATAGACTATGAAAGATCTGTGAATGATTCGGCATGTGCAGTTCATGATTCTCAGGCTATCTTAGATGCAAAGCTTTGGCATGCACGCTTTGGTCATCTGAATTTTGCTAGTTTGCTACGCTTGCAGAAATCTGATATGGTGTCTTCTTTGCCCAAGCTTGAGCCACCTGGAAAACATGTATGTGAAGGCTGTATTTTGGGCAAAATGCAGTGTTCCTCCTTTCCAAAAGATGGATCAGTTCGGGCTACGCAGAAATTGCAGCTTGTACATAGTGATGTCTGTGGTCCTATGCAGACACCTTCTTTTGGAAACTATCTTTACTTCGTGACTTTCATTGATGATTTTTCCAGGCATGCATGGGTATATCCATTGAAGGCAAAGTCCGAAGTGTTTTTGTGCTTCAAACAGTTTTTGGTTTTGGCTGAAAATCTGTCAGCATGTAAAATGAGCACCCTCCGTTCTAATCGAGGGGGGGAATATATGTCTTCTCATTTTAATGCATTTCTGGCTGAACGTGGGATAAAACACCAGTTTACAGTTCCGTATACACCTCAACAGAATGGAGTTACTGAACGGAAGAATAGGTCCCTCATGGAGATGGCGAGGTGTATGGTCAAGAGTCAGGCTTTACCACATAGTTTCTGGCTTGAGGCTGTCATGTGTGCAGCATATGTACTTAATAGGTGTCCCACTAAAGCGCTACAGTCTATCACTCCATATGAGGCTTGGCATGATCGCAAGCCATCTGTTGCTCATCTGCGGGTTTTTGGTTGTTTGGCATATGCACAAGTGCCTGAACAACATCACAAAAAATTGGATGATAAGGCAGTAAAATGTATTTTTGTTGGGTACAGTTCTAAAAGTAAAGGCTATCATCTGTATCATCCACAAACTAAACGCATTCTGGTTAGCCATGATGTTGTCTTTGTGGAAGATGCTATTCAGCCATTGCTTTCATGTACTAAGGAGACATCTGTTAGCTCTAAAGACATGTATGATACTTTGATGCCTTTTTTTATAGGTGCACAGTCTAGTGCTGGTCCTAATGAGGCAACTTCTCAACCCTTGCAGGTTTCATATGATGATGCAGATCATTCCATTTCTGATGCAGATTTACATGATGCACTTGTTGATGAGAGAGCTGATATTGAGCAGGCAAAAACTATGCCAAAATGGCTGGTGCAGACTTTGCATGACAGCAAATTAGATGCACCTTTGTCATATCGTACGCGTTCATGCTCTCATAGTGCCTCCTTTGCATCAGATTGCTATGCTATGGCTGCGTCTAGCCTCTGTGATGAGAATGAGCCTGTTTCTTTTGATGAAGCACAGAATTCAGAAAATTGGATGGCTGCTATGCAATGTGAATATGATGCTATAATGAAGAATGGTACATGGTATTTATGTGACTTGCCTCCTGGAAAGAAGGCCATTGGCACTAAGTGGGTATACAAGCTGAAGTGTAAACCTGATGGTACAATTGACACGTATAAGGCTAGGCTTGTTGCAAAGGGTTATGCGCAGGAAAGAGGCATTGATTTTGATGAGACCTTTGCACCTACATGCCGTATGACTGCTGTTTGGAGCATTTGTGCACTTGCAGCCCATCATGGTTGGAATGTACATCAGTTGGACATTAAAACAGCATTTGTGAATGGTGACTTGCATGAAGAAGTGTATGTTTTTCAGCCCCGTGGCTTTGTGCAGAAAGGGCATGAAAACCAGGTGTGCAAGTTAAAGAAGGCGTTATATGGTTTAAAGCAAGCACCACGTGCTTGGTATGAGAAGATACGTGCCTATCTGATTGCATATGGTTTTGAGAACAGTCCAACTGAAAGCACCTTATATGTTAAGCGTGCTAATGATGTGCTTCTGATCATTGTTGTCTATGTTGATGACATGTTGCTCACTGGTCCTATTGAGAAGCATATTGCTGATTTTAAGGCTGATTTTCATGCCTCATTTGAGATGTCTGATTTGGGGCATTTGCATCACTATTTGGGCATTCAGTTTATGCAAGTTGATGGTGGAATGGCTTTGTGTCAAATGAAATATATTAACACATTATTGCAGCGTTTTGGCCTTAAGACTGTAAGCCTATTGCCACTCCTATGGAGACAGGTTTACGATTGAGTCTTCATGATGCTGGAGATGCATTTGATGTTGTTCTCTATCAGCAGGCTGTTGGATGCTTGATTTACTTATGCATTACTCGGCCAGATATTCAGTTTGTTGTCTCACAGATGAGCAGGTTTATGCATTGCCCAAGAGTCACGCATTGGAAGGCGGTTAAGCGCATCTTTCACTACTTGAGTGGTACTCGGCTACTTGTGTTGTTTTATCCCAAGGGGGGATCACTACCACCAGATTTGCATGCTTTTTTTGACTCGGATTGGGCTGGTTGCTATGACACTCGTGTGTGCACCAGTGGTTTTTGCTTCATGCTTGGTAGCTCATGTATATCTTGGTTGAGCAAGAAGCAGCCTACTGTGGCCACTTCCAGTTGTGAGGCTGAGTATAGGGCAGCTTTCACAGCGACTGTTGAGTATGTGTGGCTCAGACGCCTTATGGCTGATTTGGGTGTTGGCCAATCTTCTGCCACCACCATCTTCACTGACAGTTGGAGCACATTGGCAGTTGCGAGGAACCCTGTGTTCCATGCTCGCACTAAGCACATTATAGTGCATTATCACTATGTCAGGAAGAGGTTCTCTGCTGGGGAGATCAGCTTGGCATATGTGCCCACGCAGGAGAACATTGCAGACCTTTTCACGAAGGCTCTGCCTAGGGAGAAGTTTGAAGCTTTCCGCAAAGCTTTGGGCTTACTTCCTTTTGTGGAGTGATTTCCACATAGCTTGGCACTTCCTTATACATGAGTGCCAGCTCCTTGTTCACCGCATCACTCCCAGGGGGGATTTGTTGATATATTTAGGTAGTGATGTGTGTGAACACACTAGGACCGCCGGGGCACTTTTTTCCCTCTTTAGGAGGTTTTTTTCCCCCGGCTTGTATATACGCCTATTGCCCTAATGGGCTACTTATCTTTGTACATTCTCTAGTAATACATTCACTATTGTGTGTTTGTGCTCCAAGCTTCTTCTTCTTCCTTGTGTTGTTCGTGTGCTTCCGCAGACATCTATCTCCAACACTTCACAAGATCGCGATTTTCAGTAAGATAAAGAATTTGATTTATTTTGCACTATTGGGTATTGAGGTAAGTGTTTTTAAAAGGTTTCATAAGTTGTATGAGTAAAGAGAATCAAAATTTTAAAATTTCAGTAAGAATTGAGCATCAAGTGATTAAATTGGAGAATTGGGTACAGAATCGCGATTTTCATCAGTAGAATAAAGAGAGAAAATTTTGTTGGGAAAAGATAAGATTTGTGCATTAAAACCACAAAATTGCTAGGGATAAGAATCATACAGTGAAAAGTTAAAATTCTGTAAAAAACACACACAATCGCGATTGTCTAAAGACTATAAAAGCCTGAAATCACATAAAAAAATTTCATTTGTGTGAAAGAGTGAGTGTGAGGAGCTGACAAAATCGCGCCTTTTTGCAATTACAAAGCTTTTGGATATTTTTTTTATCAGGAAGGAAGGTAATTTGTTTACAACAAGTTTCTGCAAGATTTTAAGTTCAATCTTGTGATAAAGGCACAAAAAACACAGGAATTTGTAAAAAAACACGGAATCGCAACTCTCTATTTTTTTTGAATTTTTGGGTAAAAAAATCATAGTTTTGGCAAAAGTCTTTCATTGCATGCCATTATTTTGCTAAGCCACTACTATTAGAGTAGAAAGATATTAGGAAATCAAAAACCAAAAAATTTACAAAAATTTTCTCAAAATTGCGATTCTGTAATGAAACACAAAATCGCGATTCCCTAATCAAACAAAAAATCGCGATTCCTAGAATACAATTTTCATAAGAAAATCGTGTTTTTTAACGATTGTGAGCAATCACGATTGTCTGGGAACAAAATTGTGAAAAACACGATTCTATACAGAGGATCGTGAAAATCATGACTCTCTTAACAGAATCGTGAAAATCATGACTCTCTTAACAGAATCATGAAAATCACGGACTCTCTTAACAGAATCGTGAAAATCACGACTCTCTTAACAGAATCGTGAAAATCACGACTCTCTTAACAGAATTGTGAAAATCAGGACTCTCTTAACAAAATCGTGAAAATCACGACTCTCTTCACAAAATCGTGAAAATCACGACTTCCATTCACAGGATCGTGGAAATCACGATTGTCTTCACAAAATCATGAAAATCACGACTTCCTTCACAGGATCGTGGAAATCACGATTGTCTTCACAAAATCATGACAAACACAATTTCCTTCACAGGATCGTGGAAATCATGATTGTCTTCACAGAATCGTGAAAAACACAATTCTATCCATAGAACCGTTGTCAAACACGATTCTCTTCACAGAATCGTGAAAAACACAATTCTATTCACAGAATCGTGAAAAACACAATTCTCTTCACAGAATCGTGGTAAACACGATTCTATCCACAAAATCGTGAAAAACACGATTCCATTCACAAAATTGTGGAAAATTTAGAATATCCAAAGAATCGTGAAAAAGACAATTCTTTTTCACAGAATCGTGAGAAAATCTAGAATTTTCTCAAGATCGTAGAAAAGGCGATTCTATTCAAAGAATCGTGGAAAACATGATTCTCTTCACAGAATCATGATTTAGTTGGATGATTCTGAAATCTGGTAATAAATTGTTCACACCTGATAAACAAGAGTTAAAAAGGAAGGAGATAGAGCCAGTAATAGGATATTTACAAGAAAAAGATTTAGGGCAGGAAAATAACATGGAAAACCTAAATGAAACCAATGAACCCTCTGAAACTAGTGATTATAGAAATATTCTCAAATATATGTATACAAATAGGTTTGGAACCTATGTGTATCAGGATGGGATGCATAAGTTTCTCATTACGTTGAGAAACTTAGAAGTTCCTTTAAATATAACACCAGTGGCACAATTTAAGGATGGCAGATATGAGGATAGACAGGGATGTGTATACATCTTCTCACAGGATCCAAGAAAAGTCTAATGATTTAGGGCAATGTGTAGACAAGAGACCTTGGGAACAAAACGTAGGGCAACTAGACTTGCCAAGACAAAATGAAACTCACATTAATATTGAACAACAACAAGGTAGGAGAGTACACACTTCCCCAAATCCTTTTGAAAGAGAAGTAGAAGGAATGAATGATTTTCCATTCAGAAGGAGACATCAGTGGCAAAATCAGGGAAGAATTTTTAGGCCCTATCAAGTAGTAGAATGCATGAAGAACCAATATGAGGGATATTCTGATCTTCATGCCCATGCTACAGAATTCAGACAATTAATTAGGGAAGAAGAAGTAGAGGATTACAAAGTAAAATTTGAAGCATTTGTTCTAACCCTAACTGGACCTGTACTATCTTGGTTCATTCCCTTGAGAAAGGAAATGTATCCAGATATTGAATCTTTCCTTGAAGCCTTCATAGGGAAATTCTCAAAAACTGGAATAAAACATAGTACAGCTACCTTGATACATAGCTTTAAACAGCAAAAAGATGAAAATGTCAGAGAGGCAGCTAGGAGATTCAAGCAATACATTGGTAGATGTCCCAGAGAGGAGGTACCATCCATGGCAAGACAAGTATCTCTATTCATAGAAGGATTGAGAAGTGCACAATTAAGAACCTTGGTGTATTATAGGAGATGTCCTGACCTAGGAGCAAGTGTGAAAGAAGTAATAGATTTGGAGGATAACAGAGGACAAGATCTATTAGCATTTGATCAACCTAGAACAAATGAAGATAAAATCCCACCAGCAGAAGAATTAGCACAAGCCATTGCTAAAGCCCTAGAAGTTAGCACCAAGACAAATTTGATAAACACCAGGATAGCAACAAATAAAAAATGCTATAACTATGGAGAAAATCATTTGGTTCAACAATGTCCTTATCAAAAACCACAACATTTGCAAGATAGAAAAACACTCAAATACTGTACATTAGAAAGAAAATGGACAAATCACACTAGAGAAGAAGGCTTCTACAATAAACAACCCATTAAAGAAAGAGAATATGTGAACCAACACAACTTACAAAGAGAATCTGGATTTGTTGAGCAAACAAGACCTGTACTTGGACAACAACCACCTTTACCAACAATTGTAGTACCAGTGAAATACACACCAATAGAAGAAGAAAGCTCAAGACTTAGATCATGTTATAGAGAGGATTATCATTGGAATGAAGGATATCAAGAAGATTGGGAAGCATATGAACAAAGAGAACCAAAACTGCAAGCCTTGGACTTGGGAAATGGGAGAGTTGAAATGGACACAGCCACATTCATGTATATAACTAATAATTACATGTCCAATCAGAAACCTCAATTCAAAGGGAGTCAAAAGATAACTTGTTATAGATGTGGGGGAGAACATTTCATTAGAGACTGCCCACAACCTCCTACACCAAGAATAGAAGGAGCCTATTGCAAGGATTGTGGCAGAGAACACTTAATAAAGGATTGTCCAAGAAACCCTCAAAAACAACAAAACACATCTAGTAACATACCATTAAAAATAGTTAACATAATGGAGCAAGAAGAATTGAGTGACCATGACCAAGTGACTGTAAATGCTATAACAAGAGCACAAGCTAAAAAACAAAGGAGACACATACACAGGAACATAAGAAAATTCCATTTCCAAAAGAAAAGAAAAACAGACAAAAAGGAAGATGGGAAAGAAAAATGAGAATGGGTAAAAATTTGGAAGAAGAGACGATGGAACAGATAAACAATAGCCAACCACAAAACACACAGACTTAGGAAGAGACAAAAAAATCACAAAGTCTAGAAACTTTCATAAGAGCATACAAAGGAAGAATTCAAGATGGACCAAATCCTACAGATCATCTGATGGCATATCCTATGCCAGATTTAGAAGATGAAAGGATGCAAAGATGTAAACAAATCATACAAGAAGCACAACTCAAGATAGGGGAACGAGACAATTATCAAACAATAGTTGAAGGAGCAAGTGCAACAAAAACCAGAAAACATCTTGATCAGGAAGAAAATTCACAAATAACCTTCCAAATCAATATAGACAAGCATTGTACAATTTTATACCACACCACAATGGAGGAGATAGTAAAACAAAATCCTCATTTACAACACAACATGAAAAAGTGGGAAACCAAGTCAAAGAACCTAGATCCACAGCAACAAGGGTTGGAAGAGTTGTTGTACATACCTATTGACAAAATAAGAGGATATTGTGAAGGGGAAGAAGGAAGCTCAACTTTGAGAATACAATTTGGTGAAAATCATGCTAAGGCTATATTAGACAGCAGATTTGGAGTGGCTATCATGACTAAACAAACTTGGGAGAAATGGAGAAAAAATGAGTTAATACCCACTAAAATGAGATTACAACTTGCACATGGACACATAGAAAAACCCCTAGGAATATGGGAAAAGGTGATTGTAGAGATATGTGGAATAGAGATAGAGCATACTTTTGCCATACTTGAATTCCCACAATCCACTTCATATGAAATTATCCTAGGAAGACCACTTATGAGACAAATGCAAATTGTGCAAGATTGGGGTAATGATTGCCTATATCTTCATAGCAAAGGAAGGATAACTAGGGTGAATTTAAGAAATGTTCAATATTGTGATATATCCCCTCAAGAATGGTTTAAAGTACATCAAAATCAGGAATTAAGTGAAGAATCAAGGAGTGAAGATCAGAATGAGACAGAATCATCAATTTGGAAATGTAATATGATAAGGAAACACACAGACAAAAAAAGGATGTTAAGAAAAGAAGATTGTCTAGGAGAGAGGAAATCACAAGATGAAAGCTACATACCACAAGAATTTAAAGATGAAGAATTTGAGCCTTATGGTTGGAATCAGATTTTGACCACCATGGATTTAGCTAATGATGAGTATGTGGGGGTAAAATTCCAAAATGAAGAAGGATATGATATCTTCCACATAGGAATACAAATGATAAAGGTGTCAAAAACAGAGGAAGACCAGGAGGAAGGAATAATATTAAAAAATGGGAAAACACAATATCTGGAAGAAGTAGAAGCTATAGATGCTATAAAAGACAAAATCTCAGGAAAATATAGAAAAAACAAACACAAGGAAATAGAAAAAGATGAAGAAGCTGAAAAAAATAAAAAGATAACAAATAAAGATCAACAGTTTGATGTACCTTCTGTTGGTGCAATTTACAAGCCTACACATTTGGCTTGATGCATACATTGAAGTCCATACACTTATGAAAAGCATAGGAACTATTGCTAGTGGTTAATTACCACTTCACTTCTTTGTAAAAGTTAGTTTTGACTTGGAATCTTTGTAATCACCTACCAAAAGGAATTCGTGGAAAAAGGTTAGTCTTGATTGATGGAATATCTCATAGGATATAGGGAGCTTGATCATAGGGAGCCAAAAGTTTGAATTTGAATTCAAATGTCTACTCACTCACTATAAAAGTGATCATAAAAAAGTCGCGACTAAGACTCATCATTGAAGTCCATACACTTATGAAAAGCATAGGAACTATTGCTAGTGGTTAATTACCACTTCACTTCTTTGTAAAAGTTAGTTTTGACTTGGAATCTTTGTAATCACGTACCAAAAGGAATTCGTGGAAAAAGGTTAGTCTTGATTGATGGAATATCTCATAGGATATAGGAGCTTGATCATAGGGAGCCAAAAGTTTGAATTTGAATTCAAATGTCTACTCACTCACTATAAAAGTGATCATAAAAAAGTCGCGGCTAAGACTCATCATTCTCGAGCTCATTACTGTCAATTGTGAGTGTGTGTGAGGCGTACACTCTAGCCCACACCTATCTACACCATTAGGCAATGATCTTAATGCCAATGGATTTGTATACAAGTGTTCATTAAAACATATATCTTCATTAGTCATTTCTGAGTTCTCTGTCATACTACTTGAAAGCCTGTCAATTTGTGAAGAGCATATCTCAGTCATTTCTCCACCACATTCAAATATCTAAAGCTTGTTGGATTCAGCTCAAATTTTTCTACATGCTATCAAAATTTGAAGAGATTCTATTCAGTCATTTCAGAGAAAAGCTCGTCAAGGTGATCACTGGTCATTGTCTGCTACAATCCTAAAAAATCGGAGGTAAAGTCTAATTTGCTAAAGTGATTACTTAGCATAGTTTATCTTTTTACATCATTCCACTTGGAATAGTTAGCTTGCTAAGCTAAATAAAATACCCCTAAAATGAATTTTTCCAATTCCTACTGTGCTGGTTATACTGAGCAAAAGATCCAACAGGTATCAAGACATGAATAGAAGGTTTTCTTGAGATTTTTGAGTTTCAAAGTTATCTGTTTTGGTTCAATCATTACACACATCATTTCCAAAGTACATAGGCCATTTTATGGTGTCATTGGAAAGGTAAGGAGGTCCACTTATCAAGTTTGAAGCATTAGCGGTGTCGGGAAGAAGGAGGTCGTGGCAGGAAACCAGAGCGGGGCCTGATCCAACCCCACGCGCCGGCTTCCCGCCACGACCTCCTTCTTCCCGACACCTGAACCTGACGTGAAGCGAGGCGGTTGCCCGGTGATCCTCATCGCGTCACCTACTCCTTGAGGAAAGAGACAAGAACCTCGGCATCGGACAGAGATTTCCAGGTACCAGCATTTCAAGTTATTTGAATTTTGCATTGTTTCACACACACATTGAACAGAAAGACTGTCTTGCTGTCTACGTTTGAGCATCCACACTCTGCACTAGTTTAGTCCATATATCTGTGCACAAGAAACTAAAATGAACAAAATGATTGAGGAACAATTTACAAAATATGAGGAACGAATTAAGGAAATAGAAATTAACACAAATGAATCCATAAGATCAAAATTTGGTATCGTGATGACTTTAATGCAAACTATAAATGCAATATCAGATACTATTCAGTTAATGGGCATAAGCATTAAAGATCTAAAAAATGAAATGGATTTTGAGTTTTCTGAATTAAAACATAAAGTTGACATGTTGACAAACCAAGTTAATGACCTACAAGTATGGAAGCGTGATAATGAGCATGAGGTAAAAGTCCAAAGCATATCTGCACAGAAAGAGTCAGTAGGTCTTAGAAGACCCACGCCTAGAGTGATACCTAGGAAATCAAGTCGGGTTGAGAAGAGACCTATATGTTGCTTTTGGTGCGATCAATTTGGACATATGTTCTGGGACTGCATAGCATATGAGAGTGCATGCAAACATAGACTTGTAAGTGAGCATGAAGGAAAAATTTGTAAATACCAAGACGAATCACCTTTGCATTTGAATGTAGGAAGAGGTGGGATGAAGAAATATTTTGAAGAGACCAAAACTAGATCTATGTCATTCCAAAAGATATGGAAACCAAAAACTCATGAAGATAATAGATTAGATAAACAAAAGAGCCTGCTATCTATTGAGAGTCAAAAGAAACCAATTGAAGAAACCAAAGGTAGACAAATAAAGGTCGAGAAGCAAAATATTGAACAGATACTAAGAGAACAAATGGAAATTGATCATAAAAGAGAGTCTGAAAGAGAAAAATCAAAGAAAGAACATGATGTATATGTTTCGTTTGATCCAAAAATTTTAACTAATGAGAATCTATTTGATCAAGAGAAGGTTGCAAAATTACAGTCTCAATTAAACTTTGACAAACAAATTGAACATGAAAAGAGTGAAGAAGAGATTGAAGAAGATATAAAATGTGATAAACGAGTTAATAAAGCAGAAAAACAATTGCTTGATGATATTATTGCGCAAATTGAGGGGAATATAAAGACAACTTCAAAGACTTCTAAGACTTTGAAGAAGAATAGAAGAAGTAGAAACCTAACGTTTCAAGACATATTTGCAAACCTTGAATGATGATTGAAGTAGAATCATAATAAAAACGTATGAGAATGATCAGGACCTATTGAGTGATAAAGATTGATGAAAATGCATGATAATGTTTATGATGATTGATGATGATGAAAGATGGAAAGATAATGATTGATGGTGAAAATGATTAACAATGATGATTAACGATGATTGATGTATGATGATGAATGATGATGAAAGATGGTTTATGATTACTGAATGTTGATGAATGATGATGATGATGATGATTCTGGAGGGAACTGATGACACTGAGGCTGATGCTGATGAAGAATGATAGACCATGGAATTAAAGAGAAGCTGGATCAAAAATGAAGAAAAATGACCAGGTGAAACGTTTCTGATTTGAGATGTGTTTTCTTTCTGATAGAGCATATGCATTGCATTGATGTGTGTGATAAAGATATGTATGAGTTTATGAAAATCATGTAGAATGAAGTTACCAAATATCTATTATGGGTTTGCACGAAGCATGAGCAACTAGGAATTAAATGAATAGGATCAGTTAGTGGACTAGAGACTTTTGGGAGTGAAAGCTTGGGAATGTGATGGCATGCTTAGACCGAGTGCATGTATATACTGATTGATTTGAACACTTAGTGAGTGGGAAACTTTGGATCTTACTAGTTGTTTCTTATGAGATCTTACCTCCATATGGATCGTGATATAAAGAAACATTCATACTCATGCCAGCTGTATATGTGCATGTATGTCATTGGTGCGCTACGATGGGCTAGTAGGCGGGTGGAACCACCTTGGTCGGGTGATCAAGGCCACGAGCCATAGCTAGTTTCGTCGTAGGCCCGACCTATCTGTTGTCATACGCCTGTATGGGTCGGTAGGCGGGTGGAGTCACTCTGATCGAGTGGTCAGAGCCACGAGCTGACCTCGATTTCATGCAGGGCTGATGTTGTGTATGTCGTGCGCTATGTCGGGTCGGCAGAGAGGTGGAATAAACTTGGCCGGGCGGACAAGTCCATGAGTCGCACCAGATTTCGACATAGGTCGATTTGTGAAAAATTAAAGATAAAAAGAATAAATGCTGAGCTGAGATGAAGTGGAAAATAAAGAAAGAGAAAAAGAAAAATGAAAAAGAGAAAGGAAAAGAAAGAGATCTAATGGAGAGTTGGACAAGTAGGAGATAAATAGAGGGAATCGAGGTATATTCTACAAACTGAGTTAGTAGATACATATGTATATGCTAGTACTTAGAATGAGCAGTTGGATCTGAACCAGTTGAACAAACAAAAGATCTAGAAAGCCGACAATTTATTCATGTGATTACTTGTCAGATTGCAGACGCAGAAACATAATATGATGTTTGTGAAGCTTGAATCTACCTAATTTTCTAAAATTCATACTAATCTTTATAAAAGATTGCATGACTACATAAGATCATGATTTAAGAAAGGCATAAAAAGTGTAAAGAGATTTCAAAAAGAACCCTGATACTCTTCTGTTGGATCTTGCAGGTTGGCCCATCGGGACGATGTGCAGGTTTAGCGGGGGCGAATGTCGGGATGAAATCCCGCAGGGAGTGTGCACTAAGTTTTTTTCAAAAGTTCATTGTTTTTGAGTTTTTGTGTGATGTTTTGACTAAACAGTGGTATATTTCATGCATAATTTGGTCGAATTAATTGATTGTGCGATGCGAAAACAAGTTTGAGATGTGTGTTAGACCCGTGTATATAAACAACAGACATTTGACCCATAAAAACGTAGGTTTGACCCTTCAAAATCCCTGAAAACCTGAGTTTACCCCATGGAATCCGGGCTTGAACCCTTGGAAACCCTTTAGAGTTTAGGCCGAATTTGTAAATAAACCCATGAATTGGCGAGTTTGAGATAATTGTGAGCAAACGCCTAAATTTCCCAATCAAAAACCTAGGGCAGACCCTTGGAAATGGCGGTTTTTGTAGGCCAAACCCTAAAAACCCATTAAAATGTGAATGCCCAGTGTGAAACCGAAACCATAGTTTAGGGAGAAATTAAAAGACTGCCAAAAATAGAAAGTTCATTAAGGAGGTTAGAACGTTCTAGAAGGAAGTCCTAGGGAGGGGCCTATAAATAAGTCCAAACTCATTTGTTTCTTCCCCGTCCTGTGGATTGTCCTTGTGGATAGTCTCCTCCAGGTATGCTCCTTGTCCATTTCTGTTCAAAGTTCATCTTGTTGCTCATACATTACGATAGCCTAGTTAGATAGAGAGAGAATTAGAGAGAGTGTGCGGATTTAAAAATGAAGATCGCACGTTGTTGAGAGAGTGAAAAGATCAAACTGCATCCCTGTCTTCATGTCATCTGCGAACTCAGGATTTACGATTATACCAAGCAATTTAATTTGTGTCCGTGAGCGGGAAGAGAAGGCGACACAGGTGGCACCATTGATTGAAGGCGGTGGAAATGTTACCAACAGAGAGACTTAGACTATGGTCGGCCTGCTGTTGTGGGCGGCGTTGCTTACAGCGCGGGAGAGGGACAGTGGATGAGTCGGAGTCGGATGACTCCTATTGACTTGCGCACCGACATAAGGCCAGAGAGAGAGAGTGTAGAGGGACGCATGACATACTGTTGGAAAGATCTGCGCAAAGAAGCGGCAAGAGAGATAAGCGGAGAAATTCCGTTTTGCTCACGTGCACGGATAGCCAGAGGGGAGAGAGAAAAGGGCGGTGAAGAGAGTGCGGTGAGGATGTCTGTTACCCTGTAGCGCTCACACCATAACGAGAGTATCTAAGGGCTCGCGGCTAGAGAGCCACTGGGAATTCGGCAGCGCCACTAAAGAGACGTGGAGATGGTGCCATGGAGACACGTAAGAGACAGAGAGAGATCATTTGCGTGCAAGAGAGAGATTGCAAGCTTGTAGGGTGCTGCAAAATTCGCGAAGAAAGATGCGGTCAAGATGGCGCTGCACTGGAGAACACGGAGGACATGTCATAGAGAGAGAAAGTATGATCGAGAAGAGAGAGATCAAAGACCACTGATGGGCGCGCTTAAAGAGTCGACGGAGAGAGAGAGTCCGTCAAACATTGGCTATGATTGCGGGCTTCTTGCACGATCGCGGCTGAGTTGGAGAGAGAGAGAGACGTTGTCACATGGATATGGTTGGTTGTGCGCATCGGAAAAAGGAAGGAGAATGAGGAGATCAGCGACAGATCTAGGCGGAAGAGAGAGGGGGCGGTAGATTTTGAGTGCTCCTGTTGTAGCAAAGTCAGGAGAGAAATCCATGAGGGGATCGCTGTAGACAATTGGATACACAGAGAAATAAGGGTCCTATTGGCCAGCCATCATGTGAAGAGAGCAGGTACTGATCTGGGCACACTCTGAAGCACATATGTAGGCTGGCGCCATAGAACACGGAGAGAAGAGACTTCCGAGAGACAGAGGAGAGATTTCTAGCTACGCGTGGACAGAGGAGGAAACGAGTCTGAGAGACTTGCTATCGACCGCTACGTGTCCAAAGAAGAGAGAGAGAGTTTGTGGGCCGTTGCCTTTGCAGGAAGAAAGAGAGATTGGCAATAGATAAGGTTCTGATGAATTGTACAGAGAAAACGAATGAGAGAACGAGATATGAGAAAAGCTTTTAGGCATGGCGATGAATCGTGGTAGAACCACGATCATGATAGAGAGAGAGACATTATCGATTCATTTGAATTTGATTAATTTACATATTTGTATAACTGAATTGCCATGGTAGGATCCATCACACAAAAAGGGAGATATTATGTACGATGGAAAATGTAAGAGGCTGTTGTGATGTGAGGATTTGTTATGATTAAGAAAATGGCCCCTCACTTCTTGAAATGCTAAATTACTGACTAAGGAATATCAAGAGTCTCAAGTATAGATTAAAGTGGGGTTACTACAAGAGGGCATTGGTTGACCAAGGAGATGTTCTTGTTTCAAGAGCTGTAGTGCCATGCAAGGCATGATCATGCTTTGAAAACGTAGTTAAAGAAGGTCTAGGTAAACACACGCTTGTTAAAGAGGATGAATAAATTTGATGAGCGGATGATCATTATCAATAGGTTTATTGGCCACTTATAGCCTGCTGTATACGATCTAGCCATTGATGCATTTTCTAATTGAAAACCGGTGATATTGCATATATTACTATGGAGTATTGAATTTCATTCATGAGTATTTTGTTTAAATGTTTTCCATTATTAAGCCCCGTCCTGTGGATTGTCCTTGTGGATCGTCTCCTCCAGGTTCATGCAGGTTTATTGCGGTTTCTGATTATTTGAAGTAAAGAGAAGGCCATTGCGGATGATACTTGAAGAAAAGAACGGACCGAAGTAAAGTTAAAAGAAAAGCTTGGACTGCCAAGACCGAAGCGGAATCCTGTAGGCGATTTCTCGCACTGTAGCGAGGGATCTATAGAATACACTAGCCGGCCCGCACTGTAGCGGCGACTTTCATATTGTATCATCGCACCGCACTGTAGCGGTTTTATTGTACCAGCGGCCCGCACTGTAGCGGCCTCTTTGTATCATTCATTTTTATTGGTAGACTTCATTTCATTTCCGTCGTATCGTTGAGCTTCCTTTGCATTCCGTGTATCAGTGTTGTATCTGATTTGTCTCTTTCACGACGCCCACGGTCCCACGTCTCGACACTTCCGAGGGGCAAAGGGTCCCACGCGTACGAGGATCGCGCACGCTCCAGAGAGCACAGGCGAGGCGCCCAGCGCGCAGACGCCGCTCGCAGGACAGCGAGAACGGCGCACCACGAGCTGACACTCTGATCGAGTAGGCGGGTGGAGTCACTCTGATCGAGTGGTCAGAGCCACGAGCTGACCTCGATTTCATGCAGGGCTGATGTTGTGTATGTCGTGCGCTATGTCGGGTCGGCAGACAGGTGGAATAAACTTGGCCGGGCGGACAAGTCCATGAGTTGCACCCGATTTTGACATAGGCCGATTTGTGAAAAATTAAAGATAAAAAGAATAAATGTTGAGCTGAGATGAAGTGGAAAATAAAGAAAGAGAAAAAGAAAAATGAAAAAGAGAAAGGAAAAGAAAGAGATCTAATGGAGAGTTGGACAAGTAGGAGATAAATAGAGGGAATCGAGGTATATTCTACAAACTGAGTTAGTAGATACATATGTTTATGCTAGTACTTAGAATGAGCAGTTGGATCTGAACCAGTTGAACAAACAAAAGATCTAGAAAGCCGACGATTTATTCATGTGATTACTTGTCAGATTGCAGACGCAGAAACATAATATGATGTTTGTGAAGCTTGAATCTACCTAATTTTCTAAAATTCATACTAATCTTTA
The DNA here is from genome assembly GCA_020310875.1 of Ceratopteris richardii. NCBI lineage: Eukaryota > Viridiplantae > Streptophyta > Polypodiopsida > Polypodiales > Pteridaceae > Ceratopteris > Ceratopteris richardii. Next base: position 27,506,289 of record CM035435.1, on the reverse strand, counting down.
TAAAAGATTGCATGACTGCATAAGATCATGATTTAAGAAAGGCATAAAAAGTGTAAAGAGATTTCAAAAAGAACCCTGATACTCTTCAGTTGGATCTTGCAGGTTGGCCCATCGGGACGATGTGCAGGTTTAGCGGGGGCGAATGTCGGGATGAAATCCCGCAGGGAGTGTGCACTGAGTTTTTTCAAAAGATCATTGTTTTTGAGTTTTTGTGTGTTGTTTTGATCGAGAGAGTGGTATATTTTGTACATATTTTGGCCGAATTAATTGAGTGTGTGATGTGAAAACAAGTTTGAGATGTGTGTTAGACCCGTGTATATAAACAACAGACATTAGATCCATAAAAACCTAGGTTTGACCCTTCAAAACCCCTAAAAATATGGTTTTATCCCCCCTGAAAATGAACTCGAACCCTTGGAAACCTTTAGAGTTTAGGCCGAATTTGTAAATAAACCCATGAATTGGCGACTTTGAGATAATTGTGAGCAAACGCCTAAATTTCCCAATCAAAAAACCTAGGGCAGACCCTTGGAAATGGCGGTTTTTGTAGGCCAAACCCTAAAAACCCATTAAAATGTGAATGCCCAGTGTGAAACCGAAACCATAGTCTATGGAAAAATTAAAAGACTACCAAAAATAGAAAGTTCATTGAGGAGGTTAGAACCTTCTAGAAGGAAGTCCTAGGGAGGGGCCTATAAATAAGTCCAAACTCATTTGTTTCTTCCCCGTCCTGTGGATTGTCCTTGTGGATCGTCTCCTCCAGGTTCATGCAGGTTTATTGCGGTTTCTGATTATTTGAAGTAAAGAGAATGCCATTGCGGAGGATACTTGAAGAAAAGAACGGACCGAAGTAAAGTTAAAAGAAAAGCTTGGACTGCCAAGACCGAAGCGGAATCCTGTAGGCGATTTCTCGCACTGTAGCGAGGGATCTATAGAATACACTAGCCAGCCCGCACTGTAGCGGCGACTTTCATATTGTATCATCGCACCGCACTGTAGCGGTTTTATTGTACTAGCGGCCCACACTGTAGCGGCCTCTTTGTATCATTCATTTTTATTGGTAGACTTCATTTCATTTCCGTCGTATCGTTGAGCTTCCTTTGCATTCCGTGTATCAGTGCTGTATCTGATTTGTCTCTTTCCCGACGCCCACGGTCCCACGTCTCGACACTTCCGAGCGGCAAAGGGTCCCACGCATACGAGGATCGCGCACGCTCCAGAGAGCACAGGCGAGGCGCCCAGCACGCAGACGCCGCTCGCAGGACAGCGGGAACGGCACACCAGAGCGGGGCTTGATCCAACCCCACGCGCCGGCTTCCCGCCACGACCTCCTTCTTCCCGACAGCGGGCTGGTACAAAGCAGATTTTGGCAGTACCTACTCAATATCTTGGAGTGTCCAGCCATCTTTCCCAACAGTGGTATCAGAGCAAACTAAGGTAAAATGGGAGATGGTTTTCCTTCATTTATTGATAAATTGGACAGGAAAAACTATGAGGCATGGTCTATAAGGATGAAGACCTACCTACAAGGAAGGAGTCTTTATGGATACATCTCAGGAGATGAGGAATTGCCCTTATTCAAAACAAGAGGATTGCCAACAAAGGAAGAACATGAAAAGCTCAACACATGGTGTGCCAAGGATGCATTAGCAAGGTCTTATTTACTCAACTACATCTCTGATTTTCTTTTGCCACACATTAGGAACTGTAAGACATCCCAAGAGACTTGGGAAACTTTTTCATCTTATTTCTCTTCCAACACAAGGGCTAGAAAAAATCAGTTGTGGATTGAATTTACCACATTAAGGAAGCAACCTAAGCAAGTTGTTTCAGAATTTGTGACCAAGATTAAAGATGTAGCAGATCAGTAAGCAAGCATAGGAGAAGAGATTGAAGAAGAGCAGATTGGTAGGCAAGTGATCAATGGGATCAAGGCTGATGACAAATGGGAAAGCTTCACCACTGCTATGGACCTTTACATGGACATGCAAATTCCAGATCTTACAACTCTCATGGGACAATTGTTTACTCATGAAGCAAAGCTCAACAAGAATGGAGACACATCCAAAGGTAATAACTCTTCTTCCCTATACATTGATAAGAAGTCTAAAGATAAAGGCAAGAACAAGAAGGTGGAAGATGAAGGCTCTACCTCCCAAGCCAACTATGCAGGGAGAGGTAGATCATCAAGAGGAAGGGGTAGAGGAGGTAAGCAAGGAAGGGGGAGATCCTATAACCCCTTACCATGCAACATTTTTGGTTTATCAAATCATACTACAGATGAGTGTTTCAGAAAATAAAAGAATAAGAGAGGAAGAGGATACCAAAGAGGTGGATACTCACAGACAAGAGGTAGATTCAACCATCACCAAAGCTACAACAACAATTACAATGGCAACTACCAAGGAGGATTCAAATCCAGAAAGGGCTACAACAACTATACAGAAGAGCAGGATGATTCTCTTCTAATCATGAGCATGACTTCAAAACCAGGTACAAATGATGACCACCTATTCTACATTGACTCAGGATGCTCAAATCATGTGGCTGGCAATGTAGCACTACTCTCTGATCTTGAGGAACCAAAAGGTAAGCATCAAGTCCAAACAGCTGATGACACAAAGCACTCAGTAGTTAAAGTTGGAAATGTTAAGACTTGTGACAGAAATCAGAACTTGTTGAGTAGGGTACTCTATGTACCAACCATTACCAAAAATCTGATGAGTGTTGGACAGATTGTGGAGAAAGGTTTGCAGGTTAGATTCAACCAATTTGGAGCATTTGTGGAGGATCCTAAGCAAGGGTTCAAGAGAATTTCTAAAGGAGAAAAATCAGGTAGACTTTTCACTTTTGAGCTAGATGACACAAAGAACATTGCACTATACAGTTATAAAGTTCAAACACTTTCAGAGCAAAACCTTGAAGCAGATATGCAGGGATCAATGTGTAATTGGAATACCCAATGTTTCCAAACAACACATGATATATAAATGTAGTGCTTGTCAATTTGGGAAGTCTCACAGGTTACCCTTCTCAAGGAAAGGTTACATGCATGAAGGCTACCTAGAACTTGTACATACAGATGTATGGGGACCAAGCAAAGACCCCTCAATCTCAAGTTCCAGGTACTATGTATCTTTTATTGATGATTATAGCAGGTGGATTGTATTGTACTTTATGAAGCACAAGGATGAGGTGTTTAATTTCTTTAAAAAATATCTTGCACTTGTTGAGAATCAGACAGGGAAGAATTTGAAGAGACTAAGGTCAGATGGAGGAGGTGAATACTTCTCCAATGAGTTTGAAGACTTCTTGCAGGACAAAGGCATCAAAAGAGAAACCACCACAAGGTATACTCCTGAACAGAATGGGGTAGCTGAGATAAGAAATAGGTTGATTGTTGAGATAGCTAGGTCTATGTTGAATGAGAAAAAGTTACCAAATTATCTATGGGCAGAAAGTGTTTCTACTGCCACTTACCTTATAAACAGGTTACCATCTAAGAGTCCCTTGATGGGATGACACCCTATGAAGCATGGCATGGTAAGAGACCCTCACTAGACCATTGTAGGATATTTGGATGTGTAGCATATGTACACATTCCTTCTCAGATAAGAGGTAAGCTAGACCCAAAGGCTGAGAAGTGCATCTTTATTGGATATGACCTAAATCAAAAAGGTTACAGGTTTTACAACCCTTCCAATAAGGGATTCATGGTTAGTAGAGATGTTGTCTTTGATGAAAATGATTCTTGGTATGAGAATGAATGCAGGAAGTTCAAACTACCCTATGACTTGGAAGAAGAATTTCCAAGTTTTGCTAAGGAGGAACCTACCCAGAATGAAGACTCAACATCAGATGATGAAGATGTTAAAAACCTTGAAGAGTTCAAGGCATGGAAGTCCAAGGGCAAAGTCAAAATGAAGAAGCTTGAAGATATACCTGAATCTTCAAAACAGTCAATCAGAAGATCGCAAAGAGAGAGCAAAAAACCTATCAGATATGAGTATGATACATCTCTTGTTACTAAACACTCTGTTTATCTTGCCAAAGATTTGTCAATTGAAGAACCAAGATCATATGAAGAAGCCGTAACCAAGACAGAATGGAAAGAAGCTATGGATGAAGAGATTGAAGCACTCAAGGAAAGTGACACATGGGAACTAGTACCAAAGAAGGACTCCATGAAGGTAATAGGATCCAGATGGATGTATAAACTCAAAAGAAATTCTGATGGGTCAATCAATAGGTATAAAGCCAGATTGGTAGCCAAGGGTTTTGCACAAACCCAAGGCATTGACTATGAAGAGACATTCTCTCCTGTGGCCAAGATGCCAACAATCAGAGTCTTGGTAAGTATGGCTGCATCAAAAAATTGGAACATGTACCAATTGGATGTCAAGAATGCTTTCTTGAATGGATGGATTTTAGAGGAAGTATATATGTCATAACCTCCTAGCTATGAGGACCCTAAGAAGGTAACATATGTTTGCAAATTGAAAAAGGCTTTATATGGATTAAAGCATGCACCTAGAGCATGGAATTACAGGTTAACTACATACCTCCAAGATCAAGGTTTTGTCATGAGCAAGGCAGATACTTCTCTATTCATCAAGAGAAGTAATTCAGAGGTAATATATCTTTGTGTTTATGTTGATGACATCATACTTACAGGTAATGATGTTAATGGAATCAAACAAATCAAAAGCCACATGATGAAGGAGTTCAACATCAATGATCTTGGTCTACTAAAGTTTTTTCTTGGACTTGAGTTAGTCTATACTAACTCAGGGATATACATTACTCAGAAAAAATACATACAGGATATGTTAAAGAAGTTTCACTTGCAGGATGCCAAAGTTGCAAGTACTCCAATGGAGGTAAACCTAAAACTAAGTGCACATGAAGGTGATGAAGTTAATGACATTACAACTTATCAAAGTATGGTGGGTAGCTTTAACTATGCTACCTTAACAAGGATAGACAATTGCATATGGAGTTAGTGTACTAAGTCAGTTTATGCACAAGCCAAGAGTACCTCACTTAGAGGCTGCAGAGAGAATCTTCAAGTATCTCAAGGGTACACAAAATCATGGTTTGTATTTTCCTTACACTTCAGACATTGATATCAAGATCTATTCAGATGCAGATTGGGAGGATGCAAGGATGATAGGAGTTAAGCAAGGACATTCAACTAACCTATGTATCAACCAACATGCAGTGTGCAGATTTGTTGACTAAAGCTTTGGATGGAACCAAACTTTGCAGGTTCAAAGCAATGATTGGATTGCAGGATATACATGAAGATTGAAGATGAAGACCAAGCCAAAATGTTTGGCTTGAGGGGGATCTGTTGGTGCAATTTACAAGCCTACACATTTGGCTTGATGGATACATTGAAGTCCATACACTTATGAAAATCATAGGAACTATTGCTAGTGGTTAGTTACCACTTTACTTCTTTGTAAAAGTTTGTTTTGACTTGGAATCTTTGTAAACACCTACCAAAAGGAATTCGTGGAAAAAGGTTAGTCTTGATTGATGGAATATCTCCTAGGATATAGGAGCTTGATCATAGGGAGCCAAAAGTTTGAATTTGAATTCAAATGTCTACTCACTCTTTATAAAAGTGATCATAAAAAAGTCACGGCTAAGACTCATCATTCCCGAGCTCATTACTGTCAATTTTGAGTGTGTGTGAGGCGTACACTCTAGCCCACACCTATCTACACCATTAGGCAATGATCTTCATGCCAATGGATTTGTATACAAGTGTTCATTAATACATATATCTTCATTAGTCATTTCTGAGTTCTCTGTCATACTACTTGAAAGCCTGTCAATTTGTGAAGATCATATCTCAGTCATTTCTCCACCACATTCAAATATCTAAAGCTTGTTCGATTCAGCTCAAATTTTTCTACATATTGTCAAAATTTGAAGAGATTCTATTCAGCCATTTCAGAGAAAAGTTTGTCGAGGTGATCACTGGTCATTGTCAGCTACAGTCCTAAAAAATCGGGGGTAAAGTTTAATTTGCTAAAGTGATTTCTCTTAGCATAGTTTATCTTTTTACATCATTCCACTTGGAATAGTTAGCTTGCTAAGCTAAATAAATACCCCTAAAAGGAATTCTTCTAATTCCTATTGTGCTTGTCATACTGAGCAAAAGATCCAACAGGTGTCAAGACATAAATAGAAGTTTTTCTTGAGATTTTTGAGTTTCAAAGTTATCTGTTTTGGTTCATTCATTACACACATCATTTCCAAAGTACATAGGCCATTTTATGGTGTCATTGGAAAGCTAAGGAGGTCCAAGTATCAAGTCTGAAGCAATAGGGGGCTGGTACAAAGCAAGTTTTGGTAGTACCTACTCAATCTCTTGGAGTGTCCATCCATCTTTCCCAACACCTTCAAATTTCAAGACCTATGAAGTAGAAGACAGACTACTTCTAAAAATGAAACCAAAAAGAGAAAATAAAAAGGGGGAGGCATATGACAATGAGGGACAAACTAAGAAGGTGATGATCACTCAAGAAGAAGGGGAAGAGAGGCATATTGTAATAGCTGATGACATGACAAATCGAGAGGAGGAAGCATTGAGGAATTTGGGCAGAAACTATAGGGATGTGTTTGCTTACAGTTACAAGGATTTGAAAGGAATTGACCCTAAAATCTGTGAGCATAAGATTCCTATTACACTTGATGCAAAACCTAGCAAGCAAAGACACTATACATTTAATGACAAATACTCTGCTAAAATAAAGGAAGAAATTGACAAGTTGCTGGCTGCCAATTTCATCTATGAGATTGAGTATACAGAGTGGATATCTCCTATAGTTGTGGTACCTAAAAAGAATGGGAAACTCAGGGTATGCATTAACTTGAAAAAGGTGAATGCTGCAACTATAAGGGATAGTTATCCATTACCCATAACAGACCATCTTTTGGAAAGAGTTGCAGGTAAGGAGGTCTATAGTTTTCTGGATGGTTTTTTAGGATATAATCAGGTACCCATAGCTTTGGAAGACCAACATAAAACTGCCTTTTCCACAGAATGGGGAATCTATGCTTTTAGGGTTATGCCTTTTGGTCTAACTAATGCCCCAGCAACTTTTCAAAGATTAATGTGTCACATATTCAAAGAGTTCCTTAGAAATATAATGGAAATTTATGTGGATGATCTTTGCACTTTTTCATTAAAAAGACAAGATCATTTGAAGGATCTGGAAAATATATTCAAAAAATGTAGAACATACAGAGTATGTCTAAATCTAGAGAAATGTGTGTTCTATGTGAGGCAAGGGAGAATGTTGGGTCACATAGTCTTTCTAGAAATGGAATTTCAACGGATGAAAGAAAAGTTAAGGCCATAGTGGAACTTCCAAGACCAACAAATGTAAAAGAACTTCAAACTTTCATGGGACATTGTGGGTATTATAGAAAATTTGTACACAAGTTTGCAGACATTGCAAAACCCTTGTATGCTTTGATCACAAAATTTGAGTGGACCAAAGAGTGTGACCTAGATTTTGAGATTTTAAAAACTTGTTTGATAATAGCACCAATTCTAAAAACCCCACAGTGGGATAAAATTTTTCATGTCCATGTGGATGCTTCAAATTATGCTTTGGGATGTGTGTTAGCACAACCAATAGAAGGGAGAAAATTAGATTGTCCAATTGCTTATGCTAGTAGGCAATTGAATTCAGCAGAAAAAAATTATACAACCACTGAGAGGGAAGGGTTGGGAATGATATTTGTTGTGGAAAAATATAGACATTATCTTTTGACCGACAAGTTTAAATTCTTTGTGGATCACCAAGCTTTACTCTACCTAGTAAACAAACCATGTCACATTGGTAGGATAGTCAGATGGTTTCTTCTACTGATGGAGTTTGAGTTTGAGGTAGTGGTCAGACAAGGAAAAACTCATTTGAGAGCAGACCATTTTTCCATTATCCAAAGCAAAGATCCAAGTTCACCTTTAGAAGATGACTTGCCAGATGCATATCTATTCAAAGGTTCCTGAAAATAAATATATGAAAATGTTAGAGATGGCACATTCTAGAGTGGAAGGAGGACATTTTTCAAGTGAAAGAACTGCTAAACTTATATTATATTCTGGTTTTTGGTGGCCAACTCTATTTCCTGATGCAAGAATATATGTGAAAAGATGTGACATTTGTCAAAGAGTGAGTCAACCAAATAAAAGAGACAATATGCCATTAGTACCACTGATTTCAGCAAGAGCATTTAGTAAATGGGGGTTGGATTTCATTGGACCCATACATCCTCCAGCAAAACAATCCCATGCTGAATATATACTAGTAGCCACAAATTACCTGACTAAACGGGCAGAGGCCAGGGCTACAAAAAGGAATGATGCTCAGACCACTTATGAAAATATTATCACCAGATTTGGATTACCAATTGAATTGGTAAGTGATAGGGGGACTCATTTTTTGAACCATATAATAGAAAACATAACTGAATATTTCATGATCAATCATAGAAAGTCAGCCCCATATCACCCACAAGCCAATGGTTTAGCAGAAAGTACTAATAAAGTACTTTGCACTGTTTTGTCAAAATTGGTAAATACAAATAGGAATGATTGGGATTTGCAACTTAATCATGTCTTACGAGCTTATAGAGTGGCATACAAAATTGCACTTGGAACCACACCATTTAATTTGGTATATGGACAAAATGCAGTTCTGCCTTTAGAATTCCTTATTCCAACACTAAAGGTGGGTAGTCAATACAAGTGGACTGGACATGAATTATCTGAGAGAGTGGTGGAATTGGAAAACCTGGGAGCTTCTAGACTTCAAGCAATCATGAGCATATATGCAGACAAGAGAAGGAAAAAAGCTTATCATGATGTTCATATTAAAGAAAAGGACTTATAAGAAGGAGATCTAGTTTTGGCATACACAGTAAAAGAACATCAGAAGAAATTTCAGAAAAAAGGACATGGGCCTTAAATTATCGATCAAATAAGTAACAGTGGAGCTATCCAATTAGCTAATATAGATGGAGAAATCATGCCAAAATTCATAAGTGGATGTAGAGTAAAAAGGTATGATCTTCCATTAACTGTTTCTGAATGGAGAAGAATACATCAAGCTCAAAACAGGAAAAAAGAAGAGAAAAAAATTAGGAAGGAGGCTCAACAGGAAGCAAAGGAAAGGATAAAAAAAATCAAGGATCTTAGAGAAATCCTTTTGTGTGAAACACCTTTAAGAGTAAGAGAGCATTTGCTTGTTATAACAATGAATTTTCATGATGAAAAAATCAAGGTTTTGATAGATTCAGGTGCACAAGTAAATTTGATCAGTTCAGTTTTGTTGGATAAGTTTAACTCAAAAAGGGCTGAAAGTAAAACATTTATCAAAACCTTAGAAGGACAGATAATACAAAGCTTGTCTTCACCATATATTAAAGTTAAGTTCAATGAAGAATATATGAAAATAGATTGTGAAGAATGGCCAGATCATATGATGACTGAGCAATTGATTTTGGGACAACCATGGCTCAGGCAAGGTAAAGTAATTTTGGATTTTGAAAATATGAATCTTAAATTGACATTAAATGACAAAAGGTTTTTAATGTTTTTATTGAGTGATGAAAAACAGGAAAATCAATAGGATATCTATGACTCAGAATTGGAGGGATTTACTTTTTCACTAGAAGCTACAAAGAAACCACAAACACCACTTCTTCATGATCAAATTTACTTCAGTCAAAAACATGAGAAAATTGAAGAAACAAAAGGTGTTGAAAAGACGGAAGAAAGGTGGAAAGTGTGGAATGGTCAGAAGCATCTAGGCATCAAGACAGGAAGAATGTGGCAACAAAGTACATACAAGCACTGCTCATCAAAACAATTTCCCAGAACTAAATAGATATGGAAGCCAAAAACTTCCAAGTACTGTCTGTCAAAAGAAGATTTTTGTACTACAAAAAAGGAATCAACAGGAATTAAGTATTTTTGGGTAAAAAAATCAGATCTTATTCAATGGAAAGAAAATAGGGATCAAAGAAACAAAAATAGTACCAAAGCATGATGAGTCACAAATGAAGGAAAAGGCAAAAGAGTTATCTGATGCACACATGGGATTCTTGAATTTAAAAAAAGAAAAAAATTTCAGAATTTTACAAGAAGGAAGTTATGACATCTTGGAAATTATTTCCATTGACTCTACCTCATCCTCTTTCTAAGAAAATAGGAGGGGAAGAGAGAGAAATGGAGGAAATTATTATTAAAAAAAAAGAGGAAAAAAAGAGAAAGAGAAAAATTAGCAAGAAAAAAAAAAGCGAAAAAAAAGAAAGAGAGAAAAATTATCAATTCTTTTGTAATTCTTTTGTTTATATAAGTTATATTGCACAAGCAAGATATAGATTGTAACTTAGCAGGTTTCATTCATTTTTTCTTTTCTCTTTTTTTTTTAATTAAAAAATATATAAAAAAGAGCTGTTAAAAGGAAAGAGAGCACTAGAAATCTTGCTACACATGTGATGATCACTTCAATTGATTTTTTATCTGTGACACAAATAAGGAAGTCAGGATTCATCTGAAATTTTATTTTCATTCTTTTTCATTACATCTCAAGATAAATGTGATTTCATTTATGTTTCTCGTGACTCATGTGGGTGGAGTTTTTTTTTTGTGTGATGTTATATTTTCTCCAGAATGGTGATTCCAAAGGAACTGCCAATCCATGACTTCAAAGCAGACTCAATAACTTTGTCTAGAGGACATTGGTTCTTGGACAGTGAAGCTGCAGTAGAAAAAGTGGAGTTGGAGTCTGATGAAGAGTAGGAAATTCTAGAAGCAGAGAAGATAGCCAAGGAACTAAAGGAAACCCTTGGTATCATTGGTCACCACATTTTTACAGTAGGAGTTGGAGGTCACAAGTACACCATGTTTTGCTAGGAATTTTACGAATTCCAAAAAATTGTAGTCAGTTATAAAAGATGGAAAGTAGTGGGATTACACAGACTGTTGGATGAACCTTTATTCTTTATTGATTTTGAGAGAGTATCCCAGGTTATGAACAGTCTGCTGGAAGTTGGAAAGGGCAGTGATGCATATTTCACGTGTTCAGTCAAGGACAAGGAAAACAAAGAAGTGAATATTACTATAAAGGCAGAGCATATCAGGGCAGCCCTTCAGTTCTATTCAATGGGAACTAAGTTGGATAACAGTTTTGTCAAAAAGAATAAAGCAACCTATGCAGGATATTCCAAATTTGTTGATTTCAAAGGAAAAGAGAATGAAGAATATGCTATCAGAATGTTCCTTCAATACTTCTGTTTTCCAAAACTGCCTAGATACACTATGCCACACAAACTAGTGGCATTGATCATGTTCAATAATAAGGACAGAACCAAACCTTTTGGAGTGATGGATGTAACTCCATACATACATGATCAATTGAAGGAAGCAGCCAAACATTGGGAGCAAAGGAAGTTCATGAATGGAGCACAATTCTTAACAAGGATTATATACCATATCTTAGGAATGGAGGATCAATTGAAATTGGCTCCAGAAGCTCAATACTTCAGAAGTTTGATGTCAGGAATTAAAATCCCTTCTAAAAAGATGACTATAAGAGAAGTAGAAGCCCAACCAAGCATGAGGGGAGCAGAGAGGAAAAGAAAGGGAGTCTCAGAAGAAGTCATTCCTGTAAGAGAAGATTGGATCCCAGAAAGGTAGAATTGAAACAGGAGGAAGCAACAAAGGAAGAGCATGAAGCTGCTCAAAAGGAAGTACATTCTTCAAATGAACCTCATCCACCTCAAACGAGTAACGAACAATTGTATACTTATTTGACTCAAGGAAACAATAAAAGGGCAGTCTATGAAGCCCAGTATCAAAAGATGTTGGAGGACTACTCTTGTAAAGCAACCGATTGGATACAAGAAGAAGTGGAACACTATGAAGAGTTGCATGATCAGATGATGGCAGCAGAGACTGAAGAGGTTTTTGTTAAAAAGGAAGTAGAATTGTTGGCTTATTTCAAGGAGTTACAAGGTCCTCTTGAAACCAGAATTACAGTAGTAGTAAAGAAGAAGGTTCAGAAAAAACCAGTGCAGAAAAGGATGCTAACCAAAAAAAATAGGGGAAAAGCAGTTGAACAAGCACAAAGAAAGGGGACAAAAAAATTGATAGTAGAAGAAAAAAGCAGGAGAAATCCGTTGTATTAGAAGAGCAAAGAATGGATAAATTAGGGATAGCTGGTTCATCACAGTTTTCTTCAGATTTAGATAGTGACATTGAAAATTTTCTTTTGAAAAGTTTAGATTTCTTAGTACCTAGCACAGCAATTGTGACAAAAGAAATTCTAAGACTACAAGCAGAGCTGAAGGAAGCCAAGGAATTGGAAAAGCAAGCCAATGTACATGCTCCCAGCTCAATGAGAGGTTATAATAAACTGCATTTGGATATAGCAAAAGAGAGGAGTGATTGGCAGTTAAGTATAGAAAAAGAAAGAAGTGAGTGCAAATCAGAAAGAGAGTTGTGGACATCTCATAATAGAAACTTAATGTTGATGGTGGAGGAGCTACAAAAAAAATTGGAAAATCCACTAAGCCACGTTAAAGAGCAGATAGAGACTACACAAGTAGAAGAGTATGAAGGGGGAGATGATAACGGAACTCAACACTTTGATGAACAAGGAAACAAAGCAGCAGTTGAGGAGTACTCAGATGAGTTTGTTCAAAAGCTTTTAACAGATAGAGAATCTAGAATGGAATTCATCAAAAAAATGCATAATGAATATGAAGAACAAATTGTGAATTTTGCTCTCAACAAAGGAATAAATCCATACCAACACCATTGGGCAGCAGATGGTCTAGGTATACCTTTTTGTATGATTATTGAAAGCATTAAAAATTATTAGTTTGCAAGGGTAGGATTGTCATCAAACAAGTATTTGGAATATGAAGAGGATATCCATGTAACTAAGGAATTATTCGAAAAATCCAATCCTAAATGGAGGAACAGGTGGTTAGATGCCAACAAAGAATGGCTGGAAAGAGGCACCTATTCAGTTAAAGATCAATCCAGCTTATTGTCTAGTAGCAAGGAGAAGGGATTGGATGGTATTTTGGGAAAGGAGAAATGCAGGACAAATCCGAGCAAAATGGCTGAACTTTCCAAAGGTACCAGGACCTAAGGCAGGAACATGGCCAACAAAGAAGTATATGGTTGACACAGCAGAGTCTGTCATATCTACATATAAAGATGTCAATGATCCAGCTTGTATTTTATTGACCAGAGTAATGCGACTCATATTGGCATGTATAGAAACATTTACAGATGCAAATGTCAGAAACCTCAACTACATTGGTTTCAATTCACCAACTAATGCCTTACTTTTTTATCTAAGTGAAACCCCCGACAGAATTTTTTAATGGCCTATTATAGCAGGACAGTATTTTTGGGTAGTTACTATCTTCAAATTTTTGAGGATGCCTTTGATTATGGATTTTTTGAAAGAGAATCAAAAATATTTGGAAATTTATCCGTAGTCACAAAGTCTAGACTCACAGCCTATGAAGCAGCATATACATAATACCTAAAGAAAGATGTGATAGATAAACCAGAAGCAGTTGTACAATGGAGAAAAGCTCTATTTGAAATGGTGAATAACTTGAACATCATAGAAAGAAAAAGTCATGACCTATTGTCACAGGTGTATCAAAGAAAAAAGAAGTAAAGGAAGCTCTCACTACTTATCTACAAGAGTATTTTTTGTCAGGAGCCAAAAAGTCTAGGAGGGGAAGAATGTTAGAAGAAGTATTTTTTTGAAGGGAAATATTTGTAAAATGTCAAAAAATTATAGAAATATTTATGCAAATGATGTAAAAATGAGATAGAGTCTTCCTCATGTAAATTAGAATCATGTGTATTTTTTCTAGAATCTTTGGAAGCTCTTTGATAGCATATTCTTAGATTAGAAGGGAAAAGGACCAAAATTCAAGTGTGAAAAGGGACACTTGAAAATGTATAAAAGATAATTTCCTCTATTTTGAGAGGGTTGGTTGTATTATTTTTGCTATCCAAGTAATGTGAAGAGCTCTCCTGCAGAAAATCGTGTTTCTTTCTTTCATGTACTTTCTTTTGATTTGTTGAGTCTATTCTTTGTGTAATCCATGGAATTTGTGAGCTTCAGTTGTGTATTTCTGAGTAATGTGTATGAAGGGAGGTGACTCTTGATGTATTGAGTGAGAAAGTGTAGAAGAACAAAGCTGGAAATGGAAACCTTCAATTTTCACAGAATCGCGATTATCTCGTCTGTGTGATACAGCTATCATTTTTGAGATTTGACTTCATAATTGTGTTCTACTAAGAAAATGGCACACTTTAGGCACCGAGATCATTGAAAATGCTGTTGTTTAGCTCAAGATAATCAAAACCCTAGATATTTCTCTTCATCTTCATAATTTCTCAAAAAACAGTCATTTAACTCTTGTTCTTGGATTCCATTAACTAGAAGGGGTTGTGTTCTTTGCATACTTCCCCGATTGACAATTTAAAGATGTGTACTTGATCCTTTATGCTAAAATGATTGGAGAGGACAACTCCAAAGGGTAACAACAAACATGCTGCCAAAATTGTGTCAGCTTTTGTGCTAGATAGATGTTCTAGTAGATCCTTTATGCTTATGTTATAGCTTTGGATCATTTCTTATCTCCATTCACTTGGACTTGGTCACATTTTGTTTGTGACAGATTGGACCATCTTGCAAAACTCATTCTTGAGTGGGAGGTGTATAAATCAAGAGTATATAAGTAGACAATAAGAGCTTTCAAAATGAGCGATCAAACATGTAATTTGGATATATAATGAGGGAGCTACAAGCTCTGCAATCACATTCTTTAATAAAACATATAGTGGTCTGATCAGTCACAGACTCTAAGTTCGACCGCATTTGTAAGACCTAAGAAGTCTATCTTCATGCTCCGTGTGTTCTATGTCTTTTTGTGTATTCTGTAACCTTTGTGCGGACTATCGTGTGCGGCCTTAGGAGCTCGGTTTTCTACTCCGAAGATATTGTCATGGAGCTCTTGAGAAGGAGAGTGCACTGTGGTGCATCTCCATCGAATCACTACAGCATGATTTGAAGTTCCCTTCAAATATTTGAAAATTCTCTTAACTACTTTCTAGTGAATCTTGAGTGGATTGTGCATGAACCTAGATACTTGAGAAACTACAAATTGAATGTCATGATGTATTACATAAAAAGATCAAGCAACCAACTGTTTGACTATACAAAGTAGCATCAAAAGGTTCTAAATCTTCTTCTCTCTATAATGACATATTAACATCCATAGGTGTTTACATAGGCTTGGAATTTGTCATTTCAAACCTTTCCAATACTTTTTCAATGTATTTTTGTTGTGTTATGTAGATACAATCATTCTTGTATTTGAACTCAATCCCAGGATAATAATGTAAAATATCTAAATCATTCACATCAAATGTATGCTTTGTGCTTTAAAAAGTTGAAGCCCTGAATCCTTGGGAACTATCATAATCATATCATCAACATATATGATAATCATATCAAGACACCTTTTTCTCCTTTAACATAAAGAGTAGGAGTATCTTTTGGGTTTTCAAAATCAATAAATAAAAGATAGAGATGTATCTTCTCATACCATTATGTTGGTGCTTGCTTTAAACCTTGCAATGCTTTCATAAGGTTGCATAATAAATGCTCTTTACCTCTCTCTTCAAAACCTTCTTGTTGTTGAATTTAGACATCTTCATGAAGATCACCATTAAGAAAGGCAATTTTGATATCTAACTTGTATACATTGCAACCAAATAATGCAACAAGAGAAAGTATTGTTTTGACTACTATCAATCTAGAAGTAGGTGCAAACTTTAGTAAATTCCTTTCTTTTGTACATAACCTTTGACAACTAACCTTGCTTTATACTTATCAATAGTACCATCTATTTTTCTTTTGATTTTGAAGATCCAATTAACACCAATTTCTTTTTTATCTTTTGGTAACTCACAAAGCTTCCATGTTTGATTCTTATGAATAAAATCAATCCCTTCTTGCATAGTTTCTTCCAAACAACTTTATAGTGCATCTTTATCATTAGTTGGTTCATTCTCAACTGAAGCTAGTGCTAAAATGTTATGAATCTCAAAATGATTTGCGTAATTTACTTGATCTGCTTCTTCTTTCCTTATTTGACTTCTTGTTCTACATGTAAATTTCTTTATACCACTATCCTTCTAAGTTTGATATAACCACCTTAGAGTACTCTCGAAAACATGTGCAATGTCTTCTTGTTTTTCAGTCTCTCTTTCTTTTGGAATTCAAGAACTTTCTCTAACTTCATAAGTTGGAACTTCAAGAGGTATTGATTATGGACTAGATATAAATGTAGGAAATAAAGCTTTCTCTTTACCTTTTTCAAGTGCAACTTTTAGGGTTTGAGAAGGTTCATCACCCCACTTGTATGGTTGAATGTAAGAATCCAAATTCTTTTTAGAAAAATCGTAGTCATTTTCTTTTATGAAATTTGGAATTTCTACCTTCTTATCATAAATCTGATTTTCTGCAATATGTACATTGCGTAAAAGTAGGATATTACCTATTTTTGGAATATAGAATCTTTGTCCTTTGCTTTCAATTGCATAACCAATAAAAATAACTTCGATGGCTTTTACATCAAGTTCTCATTGCAACCAACCTAGTCATAGTCACAAAAAGCATGTAAATCAGGTGGTAGTGATCCCCTTTGGGGTAAAACAATCCAAGTAGTCGGGTACCACGCAAGTAGTGAAAGATGTGCTTAACCGCGTTCCAATGCTTGACACGTGGGAAATGCATAAATCTGCTCATCTGTGAGACAACAAACTCAATATCAACCCAAGTTATACATGAGTAAATCAAGCATCCAATAGCTTGCTAATAGAGAACAATGTTAGAATTTTAGGAATCTCAAGTGTGGGAACTCATGCTAAATTGAAGTGCCACATCACTCACACTTTTTTAATAGGATATACAACCACATTTCCATGAGTTTTTTTTAGCTCATTACTCAACTAATTGATGGAGAAAATTCGGGATCATTTGGAAGGCATTTTTTAATTCAAATTTACAACTACGCTTAAAAGCACTCTGGTCTATCTTTGCATATTCCCCATTATATGTGTGTGAAGAAGTACATGTAGGTGAAAGCTATCTATTTGGGTAGATTTTGATGTGTCTTGTGCAAGGAGGTTGACATAGGTCGCATTCTCCAAATTGAGTGATCTATGGCTTGTTGGAAAGCTTATAAAGTCTATTTGCAATGTGAAAATTTGCATAGGTTCCTTCTTCAGGCCTAGAGAGCAATTCAATTTTTGGTAGACTCTGCTAGTGAATTGTTTGGTCCAAGGACTGTTGCAACTAGGAGTGGATATACTCTATCAGTGGTATCAGAGCTCATCCTTGAGCATTGAGGACATCAAGAGGAGGCCTTGAAGTTGCTTGAGAGCAAAGGATTGAAGCAAAGACTAGCAAGTTTGAAGAAGGATTTGAAGCAAGGGGGAGCTTCTATCATCATCAAAAGTTCACGAAAAGTGGAGATTCTTGTGGGAAGGTAACATATCATTCTTTCTCACATCTATCACAATCCAAGGAGGAATCTAAGGAGGTATTAGGAGCCACTTTATAGTCTCATACATAATGGGAGACACTCAAATTGAGAATCTTGAAAAGAGCAATTACCAACCATGGAAGTCTAGAATCTCTAACTTCCTCATGGGAAAGGATCTTTGGGGGTTGGTTAGTGGTACTGAGGTGAAGCTATACATAGATCCACACATACATATTGAGAATCGAAGGAGATCCATTCGAGAGTGGGAAGAAAGGGATAGGAGAGTGATCTTTATTCTATCTCAACACATAAGCAACTACATGATAGGTCATATTCAAGACCTAGATACATCTAAGAAGGTTTGGAGAGTTTTCTAGGAAGGTTTTACTCTACCTCTACAAAGGCTAGAAAAATTCACCTCAAGAATAAACTCAACAACCTTATGAAGTCATCAAGTCAGAGCATTAATGACTTCATACTCAAATTAAAAGAGATCTCGGATGCACTTGGTTCAATAGGATGTGTTGTAGATGATGATGACCAGTGGAAGGCATTCACAACCTCTATGTATGTAAGGGATTCATTACTAGATTTTAAGAAACTTACTTCTCTTATGGTGACTGAGGAGCTCAACCATGGAGGCAGCAAGTCAAAGGGCAGTCAAGACCAACTCTTCTATGCAGGCAAAGAAGGAAGAGGCAAAGGCAATAGAGATGTTTCAAGAGGAAGAGGTAGAAGCAACTACCAACAAGGCAGCCAAAGCTATCAAGGGAGTCAATCAAGTCAAGATGAAGGTCAGTCATCAAGAGCAAGAGGAAGAGGAAGAGGTAGAGGAGGAACATATGGAGGTCAAGGCTACTCCAACTCAAATGGATGCTTCAATTTTGGGAAGCAAGGACACTATGCCAAAGATTATTGGCAAATGCAAGGTGGGAACAATTACAAAGGACAAGTTAATTATGCTAACTCCTCAACCAATTCAAAAAATGATCATTTGTTAGCCATGAAGCATAGTAGTGAAGTTCAACCACATGATGAGATGTGGTATATAGATAGTGGTTGTAGTAGCCACATGTCAGGTAAAGAGGAGTACTTGAGCAAACTTCAAGCACCCAAGCAAAGAGGCTTTGTGGAGACAGGAGACAGCACAGAGCATGAGATACAACAAATGGGAGATTTGAAGCTTGAAGGCAACCACATCACCTATGGAGACAAGAAGATTGGAGACTTGGATTTGTGGCACAAAAGGTGTGGTCACATCAACATTCAAAGATTTAAAGACACAAAGAAGAGGGAATTGGTAAGAGGTTTACCACATTTTTCATTACAAATGTTGCATGAGATGTGTGAAGCTTGTCAACTAGGCAAATCTACTAGGCATCCCTTCAAGAAGAGTGGATATGTAGCACATAGTGTGTTAGACTTGTAAATACAAATGTCTAGGGGACAACCAAAGATCCCTCTCTTGCAGCTAACAGGTACTTTCTAACCTTCATAGATTACTACTCAAGAAAAGTATGGTTGTATTTGTAGAAAGAAAAAAATAGATGTGTTTGATGTGTTCAAAAGATTCAAGGCACAAGTTGAAAAGGAGACAGGTTGCTACATCAAAACCCTAAGGTCAGATGGAGGGGGAGAATACTTCTCCCATGCTTTTTGTGATTTCTTGCAGGACGAAGGGATAAAGATGCAAATCACTTGTAGATATACTCCCTAACAAAATGGGGCAGAGAGGAAGAATATGTATATTGCTGAAATT
>CM035435.1:27206911-27471911 GCA_020310875.1 Ceratopteris richardii | reverse complement strand
CTCTCTCTCTCTCTCTCTCTCTCTCTCTCTCTCTCTCTCTCTCTCTCTCTCTCTATCTATCTATCCCAGATGATGGCGGATCCCGCTGCAGCCATCAGGGCGGCCTTGACTCCACCTCCACCCATGTACCACATATTACACCCGCCCACTAGTACAGGATGGAGCTAGTTAGTCATTCAGATGCATTATCATGCTTGTACTACCCTTTTGCATATAGGCTATAGATATAGCACTTCATTCACCATCCCCCCCTCCCACTTTCATGGGTATCTCTACATGCATGCTACACAGATCTATATCAGCCTTGCCAGCTTTTTTTTCAGCACTTTTATCTTTTTCCGATTGACAGAAGAAACACCCATGTACATTGATTTGTCTCATAGGCCGAGTTCGGCCTCCTAATAGACGTAAAAACACTTTCTTTCTTTCTTTCTCTCTCTCTCTCTCTCTCTCTCTCTCTCTCTCTCTCTCTCTCTCTCTCTCTCTCTCTCTCTCTCTCTCTCTCTCTCTCTCTCTCTCTCTCTCTCTCTCTCTCTCTCTCTCTCTCTCTCTCTCTCTCTCTCTCTCTCTCTCTCTCTCTCTCTCTCTCTCTCTCTCTCTCTCTCTCTCTCTCTCTCTCATGCGTGAAGCTCTGCGGACTGTTCTGACGCGAACCCTAGGTCTGTCTGACGCGAACCCTAGCGGACTGTTCTGACGCTGTCATGCGAACCCTTCCCTTTGCCAGTTGCTCCCATCCATCCAGTCGACCGTCGCTCATCGCTTCACTGCTGCCTGAGTAGAGATGACGGAAGCGCACCTCTCTCTCTCTGACGAGAACCCTAGCCGGACTGGCTGACACAAACCCTAGGCTAACCCCGCACTACTGCCTCTTTTCAAAACCCTAATCTCTTTAAAAGATGGCAAGACTGGAGAAGAAGGATGTGGAAGAGATGATGAGCAAAGCTATCAGGGAAGTAAAAAAGGAGGCAGACAAAGCACTAAACCAAGAAATGAGAAGAGCATTGGAGAAGATTAAGTCCTTGGAAGACCAACTCAAAGACATCAGAGAGGAGCGAGATGAACTGAAGGCTGAAATGCATCGCCTTCAAGAAGAAATTGTCCATTTGAAGGTCTCTAGAGTTAAAGAAGATGGAGAGATTTCTCAAGTTGAAGAACTCAAAGAAGAACTCAAAAAAGAGATCAAATCCGAAATGGAATCCACTCGGGATACATGGGTCGAGGTGGTCCACAAAAAGGTCAAGAAAGAAGTCAATGAGCAAGCACGAAAGGAAGAGATCACTAGAGTCCAAGACACCCTCGAAGAAGAGAGGCTTCGACACACACGCCGGTTACATGTGCGGATTACAGGATTGCCAGAGGGGACATCACCAGAGGTAGATGGCGCTGACCTCTGCCACCGCTTGGGATATGAGACTATGCCTTTCACAGAGGCACGGAGGGTTGGTAGAGATACGTCCCGTCCACGAGCACTCATACTCCGTATGAGCTCGGAAGATACACGCATTGCCTTCTTCCGACGACGATCAGTACTACGAGGACTACCCGAGAGAGCTTTATATATGGATGAGGATCTCACGAGGATGTCGATAGAACACCGTCGGACATGTATGCCATAGATTCTCTAGGCGAGACGAGAGGGGAGGAAGGCTTTTTACTGTGATGGTAAAGTCTTCATCGATGGACTCCCTATCAAATAGGGATACGCGGCCTATGAGGCAACACCATACCAGGAGTCACCACTTAGAGGAGCAGTATGGAACTGCAACGGAGCGCTTTGGACACAGCCAGATCGATTGGAAGAGATCCTAGACACCCATGACTTTGCTTGCATCACAGAGACCCATGAGAGCCCAGAACGGGGCCTACCTCGTATTGCCGGTTTTCACTGGGAATCTACATTCAGAAACACGACGAACAGAGCACAGCACGAGGATCAGGAGGTGTAGCCATCATATTTAGACACGAGATACAGGGACGGATCCATACCATAGGAAGAGATGAGGAGGCACGATACATGTGGGTCTGCATGGAGATAGCCCCAGAGAGTTGGGTTTACATTGCCATATGCTACTTTTCACCGGGTGGATCGAGATATGCAGGATTGGACCCTGGGGGATCGACTCGGGACAGGGACTCGCCATACATAGCATTATCAGATCAGATCCTACATTACAGCACCCTTAGTGAGGTCTTCCTTATGGGGGACTTCAATGGCCGCACCCAGTCACGTCAGTGCGAGTCATATGACATGGATCTTCCACAGATTATGAGGGGCAGCGATCCAGAGGAGATAAGCACCAGTAGAGTGTCAGCCGATATGGGCCAGGATGCCACTGGATATCGCAGACACCTGCTTGAGTTGGGCAGCAGACACCATCTCGTTATATATAATGGGATGCACCGTTGGCCAGGTTCAGGCGGACTTACTTGCTTCCCCCACGGGGGAGGCGAGAGCACAGTAGACTACATTTTGGGCACCATCTCTAGAGCTTCACTCATCCCCTCACTTAGTATTGGACGACGCCCACTTGGGGCTGACCATACATTTATCACATTCACACTTTCATCTCCTATTCCATTAGACCCTCCCTCATCCATTGAGACACATACCACGATACATTTCACACATGAACTCTCACATATTTATGCACACCATTTACACACCCGCCTACTCTCACTCGATCCACTCTCACCCTTAGACACACTTACATCACAGATCACCACCATCCTACAGGACTCAGCTCTCTTAAGCTTCCCGCATCGCACATATGTACACCCCCCTCGCAGAGGATCCATGCCCCAGAACCGCTGGTATGACGCAGATTGTCGTGAGCTACAGAAGCACCTACGGATTTTAGAGCATAGAGGGGATATTACACACGCACAGGCACAGCGTCGCATGCAGACCCTTACTCGTCGCAAACGGCGAGAATGGGAGGAGAGACAGTATTGGGATATTTACCATTTGCTCATGAGTCGTGACAGTGTAGTGGCGTGGCGACACTTGAGAGAGAGGAGACAGCAGACACCCATCCGAGACCCGAGTACTTGGCATAGCTATGCACGGAGCCTATACGAGATCCCAAACCAGCCCCCCATTCCCAGGCCCACTACCTCTGACTTCTTCACACCCACTATGGTGCGACGCGCTATTGCCCGTCTACAGCATGGAAGGGCACATGATCATTTCGGCTTACAGGCAGAGCACCTCATCTATGGAGGCACGACTCTTGCACCGCTCATCGCCCACCTCTTCAACCGTGCATTGGTTGAAGGGTTCCCTGACTCATGGACCGAGCACACCATAGTGCCCATTCATAAGTCAGGTGATACCATGGATCCAGCTACATACCGGACGATCATGATCGGGCCTATATTGGCCAAGTTATATGGGGTGGTACTAGAGACAGAGTTGAGTACTCTCGCTAAGAGGAATGGTAGCAGGGCTCCAAGACAGGAAGGTTTCAGACGAGATTACTCTACCATTGACCACATCTTCACCCTGAGATGCCTGATTGACCATGCAAGAGTGAGGAAGAGGAGATTATATTGCCGCTTTGTGGACTTCCGCAAAGCATTTGACACTGTTCATAGGGAACGACTCTTCAGACGACTACTTGATATCGGAACTCCAGAGGAGATGATATGGGGGATCTACGCCTTATACGAGAGAGTATCTGGTAGAGTCAAATGTCCACGGGGCTTATCGGATCCGCTTGCTAGCACTATCGGGGTGAAGCAAGGGTGCCCTCTTTCACCCACCCTCTTTGGTCTATATATTGATGAGATAGTGGACTTCATACAGCAGCAGGGGGGGGATGGCATCGAGGTACATGGGTCCACGATTCATATTCTTTTATATGCTGATGAAATTGTATTGGTTTCAAAGTCTGCAGCAGGTTTACAGCATCACCTACATGGTCTAGATGACTTTTGCGCACAGAGAGGTTTATCTCTGAACCTTGGTAAAACCAAGGTCATGATCTTTCATACATCAGCACAGGTACGCAGGCATAGTTTGTTCACAACAGCGGGTGGACCGATCGAGGTGGTCGGATCATATGTTTACTTGGGAGTGACATTCACAGCAGCATCAGGGGTCTTCTCTATGTCTCAGGCAGCCCGTGACCGCATCACACGTGGATACGCAGCACTAGGTCTGATGGAGAGATAGTGCCACCAAGCATATTTTCAGGAGCCTCGCACAAAGGGGTGGCTCTTCGACACCTTGGTTACGCCAGCGCTCATGTACGGGGCAGCCATTTGGGGGTCGGGATTAGCTACATCAGTATGGACAGCATTGGAGAGGCCACAGATTCTCATGATTGCCAGACTTATCCGTAGCAAGCCTTCAGTACCACATGATATCATTAGAGCAAAGCTCGCTACCCCACGGATGCTAGTTGAGGCACTATTCCAGACAGTATGCCTATTACACAGACTCCGGAGCTTGGATACAGAGCGCATGGCTTATCGTGCTTTCCAGGCATCACATGATATGGCATTGGCAGGTGACACCTCCTCGTGGTATGCACAGACACGAGACTGGCTGGCCCACCATGGTTTTGATATAGACAGGCTACCACCACTACAGTACGACTTACATGCACCCACCTTTTCTCTCTCCCATCAGGAAAGGAATAGGGTCATTCGTCAGGAGATATGGCATACATACATACAGAGGACATGGGTGTGCCCTAGGGATACATTGCCTCCGAAAATGCTCTATTACCGTGAGCATTTTCTACATATATCGGACAAGGGCTTCATTGAGATTCCACGATACATGCAAACATACCTACCCCACCACCTTCGAGTTGTCATTGGGCAGCTCCGGGTTTCATCACATGAGCTCGAGATTGAGAGGGGCCTGTCTAGGGGAGTCCCCCGAGAGGAGAGGTGGTGCCCAGTATGCCAGACAGAGGTAGAGAGTGAGGAGCATTTTGTTGTCAAATGCCCAGCATACTTAGACCTACGTGCACAATTCCAGATAGAGGAGTCGCTCCAGTCGTGCATGACTATGAGAGACCAGTGGCGGTTGGGACGCTTCCTCACAGCGGCATATGAGAGGCAAGAGAGTCACTACAACCGACACATCAGACACGGAGGAGTATCCAGCAGACCATTACTCAGTTCTTTCAGCAGGATTAGCTACACCAAAGAGGTCCATCTAGAGGGCTTACGCTACACCAGGCAGCAGCACAGAGAGCACGACGTTGACCACGCATAGTTGGATATCGTCGACCACGACTTTATCAGGAGGATATCTCACGCATCAAGACAGCCTATGACCACATGATGGAGCAGAGGCGTACCACCACCACCTGGGTTGTCTTCCTTCGGGAGGCACTCAGACCAGCACCCATGTACCACATACTACACCCACCTCCACCCATCACCAGTAGCTAGGGTATTTTGCTCACTCATACTATGGGCCTTCCATGTATTAGGTGGCCATTATCTGCAGAGTCAAAGCCACCTCTTCCCAGCCTTTTCCAGCCCGATATAGCTTTATGTAGTAAGTACTTTTTTCATTTCATTTTCTACACACGGTTACTACACTTGTACATGGTTTTGTCTCATAGGCCAAGTTTGGCCTCAAGTAGACGTTAAGATGACTTTCTTTCTTTCTTTCTTCTCTCTCTCTCTCTCTCTCTCTCTCTCTCTCTCTCTCTCTCTCTCTCTCTCTCTCTCTCTCTCTCTCTCTCTCTCTCTCTCTCTCTCTCTCTCTCTCTCTCTCTCTCTCTCTCTCTCTCCCCCTAACTAACTTGGACAAGCTCACCATAGCCACCAAAGAAAACAAGAAGATGGTGGACTCGACTATCACTACCATCATCAACCACCTCTCAAAGCTCGTGAAAGAAGTAGAAACCTATCACAAGGAGAGGGAAACATGGAAGAAAGAGAAAGAGGAGTGGGAGAGGGAGCGAAAGGAGAAAGAAAAATGGGCTTAGGAGAGAGCGAACATGAGAGAGGAATTGGAGCTCCTCAAAGCTTTGATGGTCTCTCTTCACACTTGAAGAAGGGGAGATAAAGATGAACAAGATGGAAGCTCTCAAAGAAGAACTCACTAAAGCCTTGACACGAGCATGGAAAACAAGCTAGAAGCTACCAAAGAAGGCTAGATTGACGTACTGAAGAAGAATATAAAAAGGGATGCCAAAGAGGAGGCACAAAAGGGAGAAGCCGTCATCGTACACACCACCCTTGAGGAAGAGAAGATGAGACAAGCCCGCCGTCTCAATGTACGCATCACGGGCATTTTAGAAAAAGAGTGCTCTACCCCCAAGTATGATGGGAACACACTATGCAAGATGCTCGGCTACAAAGAGGAGTCCCCCCCCCGTTCATCAAGTCTTGGAGAGCGAGACAAGACCCCATGAAGAAGAGAGCTCTCATTCTACACTTCCCCTCCGAAGATGTAAGGTCCACTTTCCTTTGCAAGAGGGTGATTTTGAGAGCACTTGATAGCCCTCCCATCTATCTTGATGATGATCTCACACCCATGCAAGTAGCACATCACCGAGCATGCATGCTTAGGGTACACCAAGCTCGCAAAGAAGGAGAGAAGGCTTCACACAGAGATGGTCGTGACATCATTGACGGCAAGGCCATCCCATACGGATTTGCAGCCTCTGAGACACTCGAGGAGACACCTTCTAGTTTGGAACTGCAATGGAGATCAATGGACACAGCTAGAGAGGTTGGAAGAGGTGCATAGAGGCAAAGACATCATTATACTGATAGAGACACACGAGAGCCTAGACCCGAGCCTACCTCAAGTTCAAGTTTTCTAGTGGGAGTCCACATACAGAGAGTGTACACACTACCAGAGGATCATGAGGAGTAGCCATACTCTTCAGAGATGGACTTGAGAGTAGGTTACAGATAGTCGCACACGATTCATAAGCCAGACATCTTTGGATCCGATTCCGGCTCTCATAGGAGAGGATAATCTACATATCATTACATACACATGCTCCACGCACAGGATCCATGCCCTAGAATCGTTGGTATGATGCAAATTGTCGAGAACTCAGGAAACATCCACGGATTTTAGAGCATAGAGGGGATATTACATAGAGACAGCACAACGTCGCATGTAGAGCCTTACTCACCGCAAGCGGCGAGAGTGGGAGGAGAGACACTACTGGGATATCTACCATTTGCTCATGAGTCAGGATAGTGCATTGGCATGGCGACATCTGAGGGAGAGGAGCCAGCAGATACCCATTCGGGACCTGAGCATTTGGCATAGCTACGCACAGAGCCTATACCAGATCCCAGGCAAGCCCCCCATCCCCAGGCCGCACAGCTCACTCCCCACTACCTCTTACTTCTTCACACCCACCATGGTGAGCCGTGCTATTTCACATCTGAAGCATGGTAGATCCCATGATCAGTTCAGTTTACAAGCACAGCCTATACGGATGCATCTCTTCAATCGTGCACTGGTTGAAGGGTTCCCTGACTCATGGACTGAGCACACCATAGTGCCGATCCATAAGTAAGGAGACGGTATGGATCTAGCTACATGTCGGATGATCACGATTGGCCCCATATTGGCCAAATTATATGGGACAGTGCTAGAGATAGAGTTGAGCACTCTCGCAGAGCGAAAGATATCAAGGCCCCAAGATAGGCAAGTTTTAGACAAGATTCCTCTAAAATTGACCACATCTTCACTCTGAGATGCCTGATCAACCAGGCAAGAGTGAGGAAGAGGAGATTATGCGGCTTCCTTGTGGACTTCCGCAAAGCCTTCAACACAGTTCCTAGGGAACAGCTCTTCAGACGCCTACTCGATATCGGAGTTCAAGATGAGATGATATGGGGGATTTACGGCTTATATGAGAGAGTATCTGGTAGAGTCAGATGTCCGAGTGGCTTATCCGACTCGCTTGCTAGCACTATCGAGGTGGAGCAAGGGTGCCCTTTTTCACGCACCCTCTTTGATCTATACATTGATGAGATAGTGGACTTCATACGACAGCAGGGAGGGGAGGGCATTGAGGTACGATGGACTACTGTTCATATTCTTTTATATGCTGATGATATTGTGGTAGTTTCAAAATCTGCAAAAGGTCTACAGCACCACCTATGCGGCCTAAACGACTTCTGCATACATAGAGGGCTATCTGTGAGCCTTGGTAAAACCAAGGTTATGATTTTTCATACATCAGCACAGGTGAGGAGACATAGTTCTTTCACAGCAGCCGGAAGACCGATTGAGGTAGTCGGATCATATGTCTATCTCGAAGTGACATTCACACCACCCTCCCGTGTTTTCTCTATGTCTCAAGCGGCCCGAGATCGCATCACACGTGGATATGCAGCACTAGCCTTGATGGAAAGATAGTGCCCCCAGGCACATTTTCAAGAGCCCCGCACAAAGGGATGGCTCTTCAACACTCTTGTTACGCAAGCACTCATGTGTGAAGCAGCCATATGGGGGCCAGGATTAGCTACGTCAGCATGGACAGCATTGGAAAGGCCACAGATTCTCGTGATTGCCAGGCTCATCCGCAGCAAGCCTTCAGTACAACACATGATATCATCAAAGCAGAGCTCACTACACCACCGAGGCTAGTAGAGGCACTGTTCCAGAGAGTATGCCTATTACATAGGATACAAAGCATGGACACGGAGCGCATCACTTATCAAGCTTTCAAGGCATCATGTGATATGGCACTAGCAGGAGACACCTCCTCATGGTACGCATAGACACGAGACTGGCTGGTCCATCATGGATTTCACATGGACAGACTATCACCACTACAGTACAACTTACATGCGCCCACCTATTTGCTCTCCCACAAGGAGAGGAACAAGGTCATTCGCAAGGAGATATGGCATACATATATACGAAGGGCATGTATTAGCCCTAGGGATACATTGCCACCAAATATGCTCCACTACTGCGAGCATTTTCTACAGATCTCATATCAAGGCTTCATTAAGACTCCACGATACATGCAAACATACTTACCAGACCACCTCTGAGTCGTCATCGGGAAGCATCAAGTTTCATCACATCAGCTCGAGATCGAGAGGGGTCGGACCATGGGAGTAGCTAGAGAGGAGAGGTGTTGCCCGGTATGCCATACAGAGATACAGAGTGAGGAGCACTTTGTTACCAGATGCCAAGCATACTCAGGTCTACGAGCACAATTGCATATAGAGGAGTCACTACAGTTAGCCTTCCTTCAGGAGGCACTCAGACCTCTAGCGATATACAACATACTCCACCCACCTCCATTCATTACATGTAGTTAGGATATACATATTCACTCCCGTCATCAAGCCCCCATGTATTAGGTGGCCATTATCTACAGAGTCAGAGCCACATCTCCCCACGCACCACTACATTATCCCCACTACCTCTCTTGTTGATATATTTAGGTAGTGATGTTTGTGAATACTCTTGGACCGCAAGGGCACTTTTTTCCCTCTTTAGGAGGTTTTTTTCCCAGCTTGCATATACGTCTATAACCCTAATGGGTCTTTTATCTTTGTACATTCTAGTGGTAATACATTCAATATTGTGTGTTGTGCTCTAAGCTTCTTCTTCTTCCTTGTGCTGTTTGCGTGCTTCCACATACCTCAAACTCTAATAATTGTTATCAGAGGTCGCCGCGTCATCTAAGACATCATAGACACCCATCCGGTCACAGTCTAAGAATCGCACGAAATTTGGTGAGCATACTCAAGTGGATTAGCAGTTCAAAATAGCTTCATTATATGGTGCCGAAATCGCGATCTGAGCTCGTTTTGGCCTCCGAACATACTATCCCAGTGCTTAGCAAGCAATTTCATCCTTTTGTGCCAAAGATATATAGGTTTTGGTTCATCGGTATAAGCGCCTCGAAATCTGCTACAAGTTTAGCAGAACTTCTAAAGGTACTTTTGTTCAACTTTTTCAGGTACAGTCATTTTTTTGCATCAAGGTATTTTAGTCAGTGGCCATGGTTGAAAGCAGTGATGTATTCCGTATGTTGGTTGTGGAGGATAAGTTGGATGGTAACAATTATCCATTATGGGCTTATATGATGCATCATGTATTGGTTGCAAAAGTACAGTGGAATATTGTGCAGGGTGTTGAAAAACCTCCTATTACACCTGCAAACACAGTTGCTGAAGATGATGCAAATGGCATTGAAGATGACAATATTCTTCATGTTCTTGTTCGTGCTGCGGTTCCTACT
The DNA here is from genome assembly GCA_020310875.1 of Ceratopteris richardii. NCBI lineage: Eukaryota > Viridiplantae > Streptophyta > Polypodiopsida > Polypodiales > Pteridaceae > Ceratopteris > Ceratopteris richardii. Next base: position 27,461,706 of record CM035435.1, on the reverse strand, counting down.
ACACCTACTGTAGAGAAAATTCGTTGAGATTGCAGAGATTCTCAAGCACATGCATTGATAGCCTTGTGTGTCAAACGTGCCATTATTCCTCCCATTCTCTCTTCCAGAACGGGTAAGGATGCTTGGGATACATTTACCACTTTATACCAGGCAGGGAATGAGGCTCGTGTTGCTTACCTCCAAAAATAGTTCGAGAGTGAGCACATGAATGAAGGAGATTTCATGGACAATTTTCTAACAAAGATCAAAGATTTGAAAGACCAGTTGATTTCTGTTGATGAAGTCTCGCCTTACAATTGTGCATACTGTTCTGAATGGTCTTCCCAATTCATATTAGAGTTTTGCTTCCACTCTTCATTTGATGATGAAAGGCAATCCAAATGCCTTAACATTTGAAGAGTTAGTCTCTGTTATGTTGCAAGAAGATCAGTCTAGGCACAACAAGTCCATTATGCGTGTTCGAGATCAAGCTTTCCTGGCTAGTCAGAAGGGCAAGGATAAATAGAGCTCTTCTACTAGAAAGCAGAAATCTGCTAATTCTGCAGAATCAAAGAAAGATGACAGAGATGAGAAGAAAACAGAAAAGCAAAAATTGTTTTGCGAATACTGTAAAGGAAATGATCATGTCATAGAGAGTTGTCCAAAACTGGCTACTAAAGAGGCAAGGAAGAAAGAGGCTAGAATGGTTGTTGCAGAGGCCTCTACACATGGTTGTTGTAGAGGCCTCTACACCCAAAACAAAGTCTACTAATCTTGTGTAGAATAAAGAATGGGCATTTACCATTGTTTGCAGTTATGACCCATCTTCTCATGAAGAGTGTATGTTTGCAACAGGCTCATATGTTTGGTACTTTGATAGTGGTACAACCAAACATATTACCTTGCAACGCAATTTCTTCACTTCACTCGAGCCTACCCCTACAGGGAATCCTCTTATCCTATCATGGGAGTTGATAAGATCATTCTAGCTACTGCTGATGGTAGTTCTTTTACAATGTCGGATGCTTTATTTCTGCCAAGGATCAAGAAGAATCTATTATCAATTTCAGCTTTAACCAAGATTGGCTTGGTTGTGATATTTATTGATGATAGATATACAGTTCATGATCTGTCAAATGGCAATGTCATTATTGCTACCGGCATATTCTGTCCTAGGCTGTAAAATCTCATAGACTATGAAAGATATGTGAATGATTCAGCATGTGCACTACATGATTCTCAAGCTATGTCAGATGCAAAGCTTTGGCATGCACACTTTGGTCATCTGAATTTTGCTACTTTGCTACGCCTGCAGAAATCTGAAATGGTGTCCTCTCTGACCAAACTTGAGGCACTTGGTAAACATGTTTGTGAAGGCTGTATTTTGGGCAAAATGCAGCGTTCCTCATTCCAAAAAGATGGTTCAATTTGAGCTACTCAAAAATTGCAGTTTGTTCACAGTGATGTCTATGGTCCTATGCAGACACCCTCTTTTGGAAACTTTCTTTACTTCGTGACTTTCATCGATGCTTTTTCTATGCATGCATGAGTATATCCATTGATAGCAAAGTCCAAAGTGTTTATGTGCTTCAAACAGTTTCTGGTTTTGGCTGAAAATCTGTCAGCATGTAAAATGGGCACCCTTTGTTCTGATCGAGGGGGGGAATACATGTATTCTGATTTTAATGCATTTCTCGCTGAACGTGGGATAAAACTTCATGTACAGTGCCATATACACCTCAACAAAATGGAGTTTCTGAACAGAAGAACAAGTCACTCATGGAGATGGCGAGGTGTATGATCAAGAGTCAAGCTTTACCACATAATTTCTAGCTTGAGCTTGTTATGTGTGGAGCATATGTACTTAACAAGTGTCCCACTAAAGCATTGGAGTCTATCACTCCATATGAGGCTTGGCATGGTCGCAAGCGATCTGTTGCTCACTCGTGTGATTTTGGTTGTCTTGCATATGCATTAGTGCTTGAACAACAATGCAGAAAATTGGATGATAAAACAGTGAAATGTATTTTTGTTGGGTACAGTTATAAAAGCAAAGGCTATCGTCTTTACCATCCACAGACTAAATACATTTTGGTTAGCCGTGATGTTGTTTTTGTGGAAAATGTTATTCAACCATTACTTTCATGTACGAAGGAGACATCTATTAGCTCCAAAGACATGTATGATACTTTGCTTCCTCTTTTTACAGGTGGACATTATAGTGCTGGTCCTAATGAGGCAAATTCTCAGCCTTTAAAGGTTTCATGTGATGTTGCACATCATTCCATTTTTTATGCAAATTTACATGATGCACTTGTTGATGAGAGAGCTCATAAAGAGAAGGCAAAAACTATGCCAAAATGGCTAGTGCAGACTTTGCGTGACAGCAAATTAGATGCGCCTCTATCATATCATACTCGTTTCGGCTCTCATAGTGCTTCTTTTGCATCAGATTGCTATGCTATGGCTGCCTCTAGTCTCTGTGATGAGAATGAGCCTGTTTTGTTTCATTTGATGAAACACAAAATTCTGAAAATTAGATGGCTGCTATGCAATCAGAATATGATGCTATCATGAAAAATGGTACCTGGTCTTTGTGTGACTTGCCTCGTGGCAAGAACGTCATTCGCACTAACTAGGTATACAAGCTGAAGCATAAGCCTGATCGAGAAGTTGACATGTATAAGGCTAGGCTTGTTGCAAAGAGTTATGCTTAAGAATGAGGCATTGATTTTGATGAAACCTTTGCTCCTACATGCCGAATGACTACTGTTCGTAGCATCTATGCACTTGCAACTCATCATGGTTGGAATGTACATCAGTTGGACATTAAAACTACATTTCTAAATGGTGACTTGCATGAAGAATTATATGCTTTTCAGCCCCGTGGATTTGTGTAGGAAGGGCATGAAAACCAAGTGTGCACGTTGAAAAAGGCAATAAGCACCACGTGCTTGGTACGAAAAAATACATGCTTACCTGATTGCACATGGTTTTGAGAACATTCCAACTGAGAGCACCTTATATGTTAAGCGTGCAAATGATGTACTTTTGATCATTGTTGTGTATGTTGATGACATGCTGCTCACTAGTCCTCATGAGAAGCATATTGCTGATTTTAAGGCTGATCTGCCCGCCTCATTTGAGGTGTCAGATTTTGGGCATTTGCATCATTATTTGGATTCGTTTATGCAAGTTGATGGACGGAATGGTTTTGTGTCAAACAAAATATATTGAAACATTACTGCAATGTTTTGGCCTTGAAGACTATATAAACCCTTGCCACTCCTATGGAAACAGGTTTACGATTGAGTCTTCATGATGCTGGAGATGCATTTGATGCTCTTCCCTTTTAGCAGGCTATTGGATGCTTGATTTACTTATGCATTACTCGACCAGATATTCAGTTTGTTGTCTCACTATGAGCACGTTTATGCATTGCCAAAGTGTCAAGCATTGGCCGGCGGTTAACTGCATCTTTCGCTACTTGAGTGGTACTCGGCCACTTGGATTGTTTTATCCCAAGGGGGAATCACTACAGCCAGATTTACATGCTTTTTCTAATTCTGATCGGGCTGGTTGCTATGACACTCGTGTGTCCACTAGTGGCTTTTGCTTCATGCTTGGTAGCTCATGTATATCTTGGTTGAGCAAGAAGCAGCCTACTCTGACCACTTCCAGTTGTAAGGCTGAGTATAGGGAAGCTTTCACAGAGACTGTTGAGTGAGACGCCTTATGGCTGATTTGGGTGTTGCTCAGTCCTCTCCCACCACCATCTTCACTGACAGTTAGAGCCCATTGGTAGTTGCGAGGAACCCTGCTGGAGAGATGAGTTTGACATATGTGCCCATGCAAGAGAACATTGCAGACCTTTTCACAAAGGCTCTGTGTCTAGGGAAATTTGAAGCTTTCTGCAAAGCTTTGGGCTTACTTCCTTTTGTGGATTGATTCCACATAGCTTGGCACTTCCTTATACATGAGTGCAAGCTCGTCTATGACCCTAACAAGTCTTTTATCTTTGTACATTCTAGTGTTAATACATTCAATATTGTGTGTTGTGCTCCAAGCTTCTTCTTCTTCATTGTGCTATTCGCATGCTTCCGCAGACCTCAGACTCGAACATCTCTGTCACCCAATACACTATCCTATAGTTGTTTCCATGTTCAGCCTACACTGTTTTGTGTAGCGAGTACTTTTCCATTTTATTCTATTCCTACACAAGGGTTACTACAATTGTACATGGTTTTGTCTCATAGGCCAAATTTGGCCTTAACAAGACGTTAATATCACTTTCTTTCTTTCTCTCTCTCTCTCTCTCTCTCTCTCTCTCTCTCTCTCTCTCTCTCTCTCTCTCTCTCTCTCTCTCTCTCTCTCTCTCTCTCTCTCTCTCTCTCTCTCTCTCTCTCTCTCTCTCTCTCTCTCTCTCTCTCTCTCTCTCTCTCTCTCTCTCTCTCTCTCTCTCTCTCTCTCTCTCTCTCTCTCTATGGGCCATCCACGCTTTGTATGCACGAGTCACAGGCAGGGTACGCTACCCCGGCGGTCTATTAGACAGCCTTGTTAGCACCATTGGTGTGAAACAAGGTTGCCCCCTCTCACCCACTCTCTTCGGTCTCTACATCGACGAGATCACGGAGTATATACAACGAGCAGGAGGGAGAGGAGGAGACATCGGAGGTACGCCAGTACATATCCTATTATATGCTGATGACATTGTCCTGCTCTCAGAGTCACAGGAGGGGTTTCAGTCACATTTACAGGCGCTCGATACCTTTTGCATGGAGAGAGGACTCACAGTGAACCTTGGCAAGACCAAGGTCATGATCTTCCATACCTCGAGGACAGTACGCCATCGCGCCTCTTTCAGAGCAGCTGGAGGACAGATAGAGGTAGTGGACTCCTACGTCTACCTAGGTATCACCTTCTCGGGGAGCACAGGGGTATTCTCCATGGCACAGGCTGCGAGAGATAGATTGACGCGAGGTTATGCGGCACTTGCAGGATTGGAGAGACGCTACTTTCAGACACATTTTCAGGAGCCCCGGACTAAGGGGTGGCTCTTTGACACTCTAGTGACACCCGCATTGATGTACGCAGCAGCAGTATGGGCACCAAGGATCACAGAGGCGATGTGGACACAGATTGAGAGGCCCCAGATCACCATGATATCACGCTTGCTGCGCAGCAAGCCCTCCGTTCCACATGACATTATACGAGCTGAGCTTGGCACACCACCGATGCTAGTGGAGGCCCTCTTCCAGTTGGTGACCTTTATTCTGAGAGTCAGAGAGCTCCCCACTAGCCGACTCACCAGGCTTGCATTTGAGAGCTCTAGACATTTGGCAGAGACAGGGCATGAGAGAGTATGGTATGCACAGACTTACCGATGGTTAGCATACCATGGCATGAGCATTACGGATCTCCCCCCTTTTCAGTATGACCTCTCTTCCCCCACATTACCCTCTCTCGTTCGGAGAGGAATAGGATCATCCGTCAGGACCTACTACAGATACACGTCAGGGAGACATGGATAGCACCACGGGAGCCTCTTCCCACAAAGAGGCAACACTACAGAGAGCACTTCTTGACTGTGACAGCGGATGGTTTCATTCAGAGACCACGATACATGGATACATATATGGCACCAGCTGAGAGAGTGGCCATTGGGCAGCTCAGAGTATCATCACACCAGCTCGAGATTGAGATTGGGCGAGCCACACATACCCCCCCCCCCCCAGGGATTAGCGATTATGGAGGATATGTAGAGAGGAGGAGGAGGTGGAGGACGAGGAGCACTACACATGTAGATGCCAGGCATATGAGGACATCAGAGACCGCTACCCACAGCTCTTCAGGGGGCCTAGAGAGATCAGGGCTTTATTGGGGACAGAGGACCAGCGCCCTCTAGGTCGTTTCCTAGTAGAGCTCCAGCACCACCGCGCATCACTCCTCCAGCAGCAGATGGAGATACACCTGGCCTCCCCCCCTCAGACTCATATTCCAGATTTTTTCAGACCCACATACACTCGAGGGCCAAGCTCGATGTGGGGTGTCACATTACACAGAGCAGAGGAGCTTAGACGACAGCGTCGACGACCGAGACCCCTTGTCCGGAGAGCTCGTCCACATCAGAGAGAGATTCAGGCGATTCACGCACGCCATGACATGGAGATACAGAGACGTCAGCAGCGCACCCCTATCGATTTGGACGCCCAGAGCATTTTGAGGATCGCCATGATGCCTTACCCACCGATGCATTATATCCTACACCCACTCCAGGCATTTAGGGGGTTGTGACACCATCGAACCTCCCCTCCCTATGCATATCATGTTTGTATCTCACCCATTGAGCATATAGAGTGCATACCCATAGCACCCCACACCCTTGATGCCAGCTACTATCCCTCCTTTTATACCCGTTTGTAGTACTCACACTTTATTTTCGTTTTGGATCACAGTGGATTGGATCATACTGATGTATATGTTTTGTCTCATAGGCCGATTTTGGCCTCTAATAGACGTTAAAAAGTCTTTCTCTCTCTCTCTCTCTCTCTCTCTCTCTCTCTCTCTCTCTCTCTCTCTCTCTCTCTCTCTCTCTCTCTCTCTCTCTCTCTCTCTCTCTCTCTCTCTCTCTCTCTCTCTCTCTCTCTCTCTCTCTCTCTCTCTCTCTCTCTCTCTCTCTCTCTCTCTCGACCTGCTGCAACCATGGCCCGCCGACATGCTGCCCTCCTCCCTGTCGCCCTGACGCGCACTGACCCTCTGACGTGCGGCCTCTGACGCGCAGCCTCTGACGTGCGGCCTCTGACGCGCACTAACCTGCTGCTCCTCTGACGCGCACTGACGCGCGGCCTCTGACGTGCACTGACCTGCTGCTCCTCTGACGCGCGACCTCTGACGCAGCATCTGACGCATGCTATCCTCTTTGAAACCCTAAATCTGTACCTGCTCTCTCTCTGCCCGTCCAGGTGACCTAAATCTACTCGTCACGAAACCCTAAATCCGTCTGTTGCTCAGTACCCGACCCTAAATCTGTACCCGAGCTGGGTGGCACAACTTGGATTCTAGGGTTTCAAGTCTGTATCCGAGCTGGGGGCACAACTTGGATTCTAGGGTTTCAAGTTTGTATCCGAGCTGGGGGCACAACTTGGATTCTAGGGTTTCAAGTTTGTATCCGAGCTGGGGGCACAACTTGGATTCTAGGGTTTCAAGTTTGTATCCGAGCTTGGGGCACAACTTGGATTCTAGGGTTTAGGTTGCCTACAGTTATTAGCCACTCCCACCCTTGCTCCATCGCGCATCGGGCGCGCTCCCGTCTTCATCGCAAGTCTTTGGGCTCAGCACACTGAGCATTTTTTTCTCATCTTCAAATGCAATGAGCGCTACGGCTAAGAAGGACGATTTGATGAAAATGGAGGACAAACTGACCATAGCTATCAAAGAAAACAAGAAGATGGTGGACTCCACTATCACGGCCATCATCAACCGCCTCTCAAAGCTCGAGAAAGAAGTAGAAACATATCACAAAGAGAGGGAAGCATGGCAGAAAGAGAAAGAAGAGTGTGAGAGGGAGAGAAACAAAGAAAAAGAAGAATGGGCTAAGGAAAGGGCAAACATGAAAGAAGAATTGGAGCTGATCAAAGCTTCAATGGTATCTCTCACACCCGAAGAGGGAGAGATTCATATGAACACGACAGAAGCTTTAAAAGAAGAACTCACCAAAGCTTTGACCGCGAGCATGGAAAACAAATTAGAAGCCACCAAAGAAGGATGGATCGACATAGTGAGAAAGAACATCAAAAAAGAAGCCAAAGAGGAAGCACAAAAGGAAGAAGCACTCATCGTGCACACCACCATTGAAGAAGAAAAGATGAGACATGCCCGTCGTCTCAATGTACGCATCACGGGTATTGTAGAAAAAGAAGGCTCTACACCCGAGTCCGACGGGAAGACACTATGCAGGATGCTCGGCTACAAAGAAGACTCCCCTCCATTTATCAAGTCTTGGAGAATGGGACGAGACCCCACGAAGAAGAGAGCTCTCATTCTACACTTCCCTTCAGAAGATGTAAGATCTACTTTCCTACGCAAGAGGGTGATTCTGAGAGCACTTGATGGCCCCCCCATCTACCTTGATGATGATCTCACACCCATGCAAGTAGCACACCGCCGTGCATGCATGCCAAGAGTACACCAAGCTCGCAAAGAAGGAAAGAAGGCTTCATACAGAGATGGTCGTGTCATCATTGATGGCAAGGCCATCCCATAGGGATTCGCGGCCTGTGAGACACTCGAGGAGATACACCTTGCAGTTTGGAACTGCAATGGAGACCTATGGACACACCCAGAGAGGTTGGAAGAGGTGCGCAAAGGCAAAGACATCATTATGCTCACAGAGACACATGAGAGCGAGAGCCCGGACCGGGGCCTACCTCGAGTCCACGGTTTCCAGTGGTAGTCCACATACAGAGAGTGTACACGTCAGCATACCACCAGAGGATCAGGAGGAGTAGCCATACTCTTCAGAGATGGACTTCAGAGCAGGATACAGATAGTCACACGTGACTCACAGGCCAGATATCTTTGGATTCGACTCCAGCTCTCACAGGAGCGGATCATCTTCATAGCTTTATGCTACTTTGCTCCCTCTAGCTCGCGATTCGCTATCATAGATCGAGAGGAGGACTCACCATACACTTGCTTGTCAGAAGAGATTACAGAGTACTCAGCACTAGGGGAAGTCTTCCTTATGGGAGACTTCAATGCCAGGACAGGCAATGATCAGTGTCAGATATTTGACCCAGAAGACCCACAGATACTACGTACCATAGAGGATGAGTCTACAGCTCGAGCTTCAGCTGACTCTACACACACTCATTATGGCACTCACTTACTCGGACTAGGCTCTCGACATAATCTCGTTATCTATAACGGGATGGCTCAGTGGCCTACCTCAGGAGGATTGACATGCATGCCACACTCAGTCACAGATGGCAGGGGAAGTTCAGTAGATTACGTCACGGGATCTAGAGAGGCCATTCACCTACTTACCTCATTCACCATCCCACCTATACCCATTGGGGCCGATCACGCATACCTCGCTCTCTCCCTCAAGGGAGACACCCCTACACGCACACCCGCAGCACGCATCCCACACACCACCATCCACTTCACACACGAGCTAGCTCACATATATGCGGCCCAAGTCGAGAAGGGTCTTCTCTTGCTTCACCCTGACACTCCACTATCCCTACTCACCTCACAGATAGCATCAGTTCTTCAGACATCCGCCATCAGCTCCTTCCCACACACCATCCATTCTGGTCACACACCTCCCCCGGGGACTATGCCACAACATCGTTGGTATGATGAGGAATGCAGAGATACCTACCGCCGACTACGAGCTCAACGAGCATTGGGAGAGATCACAGAGAGACAGGCCACAGGACAGATGAAGACTCTCACACGTCGGAAGAGGCGAGCCTTTGAGGAGGCACAGATGCTTGAGCTATATCATCTCTTTATGAGTATGGACAGTGCTGCAGCATGGCGTACCCTACGAGAGCCACGCCCGACCACACCTATTGGGGACCTACACACATGGCATGATTATGCTCAGAGATTATATGAGGTGCCTGGGCATCCTCCCATTCCCCAGCCACTTGAGCCTCGCCCTACTAGTTCTTCTCTTTTCACAGCAAAGATGGTTGAGAGGGCCATAGGACGACTGCGACATGGACGTTCGACAGACCATACGGGATTGCAGAGCGAGCACCTCATATATGCATCCTCCACTATAGCCCCGTTGATTGCACATGCCTTCAATCGGGCTATAGGGGAGGGCTTCCCAGAGGAGTGGACTAGGCACACCATTGTGCCTATCCACAAATCTGGCGACACCCTGGATCCAGGGAATTACAGGACCATCATGATTGGCCACACCATGGCCAAACTATACGGTGCCATACTTGAGGCAGAGCTCAGCTCATATGCAGAGACTGAGGGGCTACGAGCACAAGGCCAGGCAGGTTTTCGGCGAGCTTTCTCTACTATTGATCACATCTTCATTTTGCGCTGCCTCATTGATGGGGCAAGGGTGCGGAAGAAGAGACTATATTGCTGCTTTGTGGACTTCCGCAAAGCTTTCGATACAGTACCACGAGAGAGGCTCTTCCAACGCCTTCAGAGCTTGGGAATACCATCAGGGATGATTTGGACCATCTATGCACTCTATGAGCAGGTGACCGGGAGAGTACAGTGTCCAGGAGGTATGTCTGAGGTCATTGCTAGCACCATCGGTGTTAAGCAAGGCTGCCCGCTCTCTCCCACTCTATTTGGTCTCTACATCGATGAGATTGAGGACTACATTCTCCGAGCTGGAGGAGAGGGTGCAGACCTCGCAGGTACACCTGTCCACATTTTATTATATGCCGATGACATTGTCTTGATTTCAGAGTCACCCGATGGATTACAGCGCCACTTGGATGCCCTCGATGAGTTTTGTACACAGAAGGGCTTGACAGTAAACCTTGGCAAGACCAAGGTCATGATCTTCCACACCTCCCCCTTGGTGAGGAATGGAGAAGGATTCACAGCCGGCGGTGGACAGATTGAGGTGGTCACTTCCTATGTCTACCTCGGAGTCACATTCACGAGCTTACCTGGCCCCTTCAGCATGAGACAGGCAGCCACCGATAGACTCACACGAGCATATGCAGCTTTAGCCATGTTAGAGCGGAGATGTCACCAGGCACACTTCCAGGAGCCCCGCACGTAGGGGTGGCTATTTGACACACTAGTCCGACCAGCTATGATGTATGCTGCGACAGTTTGGGCCCCAGGCCTCACAGCCACCCAGTGGAGTGTGATCGAGAGGCCCCAGGTACGTATGATCTCGCGACTATTTCGCGGGAAACAGTCGGTACCACATGACATCATCAGGGCAGAGCTAGCTGCACCACCCATGGTAGTAGATGCACTATTCCAGACTATCTGCTTTATTCAGAGGATGAGGGAGCTCCCTACAGACAGACTCACACGTAGAGCTTTTGAGGCATCTATACAGATATCAGAGTCGGGATATGAGAGAGCTTGGTACACTCAGGTTAGAGTATGGTTTGATAGTCATGGGCTTGATATGGACAGATTACCGCCTTTTCAGTACGACCCAGACTCACCTCACATCCACCTCTCCCGTCATGAGAGGAATGTTGTGTTGAGACAGGATCTTTGGCAGCGCTACATTAGTCAGACATGGCACACACCACACATGGGATCGAGACTATTGCACTATCGAGACCAGTTCTTAGACATCCTAGCAGACTGTTTCATCCCGCGGCCATGTTACATGGATACTTACATGCCTCATAGCTCGAGGGTAGCGATTGGCCAGTTGAGAGTCTCATCACATAGACTAGAGATTGAGACGGGCAGAGCCGCAGACATTCCCACAGAGGAGCGGGTATGCAGGGTTTGCAGAGTAGAGATAGAGGATGAGGAGCACTTTGTATGCAGATGTAGCGCATATGATGGCATCAGAGGTAGATACGGGACTCTATTTACAGGGCAGCCCACCCTCCGAGAGATCATGGACTCTAGAGACCAGCGACAGCTCGGGCGATTCCTACTAGAGATACAGAGTCACAGAGATTCCCTACTGCAGCCTACTGTAGCAGCCCATACAGGAGGGAGACAGAGTCAACTCACTGAGTTCTTTATTCCACGACGTGCTGCAGCCCTCCCCCCCTCAGCCCACACACCGAGAGGGTTGACTCTTGAGCAGGCTCAGGCTGCTCGAGCTAGGAGACGACCCCGTGCTAGAGGATATCGGGCCCCGAGACATCACCGACATCAGATTGCAGAGATCCAGGCTCGTCACCATGGCGCCATGGAGGAGAGACGATTCCAGATGATGGCTGATCCCGTTGCAGCTATCACGATGGCCCTGACTCCACCTCCACCTATGTATCACATCTTACACCCGCCCATTAGCACAGGATGGAGCTAGTTAGTCGTTTCAGATGCATTCCCATGCTTGTACTACCCCTTTGCATATAGACTGCCATAGATATCGCACTCCATACACCCCCCCCTTTCATGGGTATCTCCACACGCATTTCACGGAGATATGTATCAGCTTTACCAGTTTCTTTTTCAGCACATTTATCTTCTCTGATAGACAGAAGATACACCCATGTACATCGATTTGTCTCATAGGCCGAGTTCGGCCTCCTAATATACGTAAAAACACTTTCTCCTTTCTTCTTCTTTCTTTCTCTCTCTCTCTTGAGGAGGAGCGGATGCGACAGGCCTGCAGGCTCAATGTTCGCGTCTCCGGCCTCACAGAGACAGACGGATCACCAGAGCAGGACGGGCGTCGCTTGTGCACATTACTTGGATACCGCGCGGATGAGCCTCTCCCCTTCACCAGAGTATGGAGAGCACGACGGGACACCACACGGAGCAGAGCACTTATCCTTCAGTTCTCAGACGAGGCAAGGAGGAGAGACTTTCTCAAACGACGGGCGGTACTACGCACTACACCGGGCACCCCCATCTATTTGGATGACGACCTCACACGGATGCAGGTAGAGCACAGACGGGCATGCATGCCAAGTGTCCTCCAGGCCAGACGAGAGGGACATCGTGCCCTCTACACAGACGGTCGGATCATCATTGATGGACGGCCCATTGACTAGGGATTCGTGGCCTATGAGACAGCACAGAAGGAGGTGCACATTGCAGTCTGGAACTGCAATGGATCTTTATGGACACATCCAGGGCGCCTCGAGGAGGTGATGGAGGGCAGAGACATTATCTTCTTGACAGAGACACACGAGAGCCCGGGGAGGAGCCTACCGAGGATTGAGGGCTATATGTGGGAGTCAGCTCACCGCCGCAAGATGAGACAACACACCACACGAGGATCAGGAGTAGCCGTGCTCTATAGACAGTCGTTCCAGCACAGGGTACAGGTGGTAGCCAGAGACCCAGAGGCACGTTTCATGTGGATACGCTTGCAGCTATCAGAGGAGAGAGCAGCGTACTTCGCCGTATGCTATATTGCACCCATTGGTTCACGCTTCACACATTCCCCTGAGCACCTATCAGGAGGGGAGGGACCAGACACCACATCGCCATATGACTGCCTCAGTGACACGATTATGGAGTATACCGGGATGGGTGAAGTCTTCCTTGTAGGAGACTTCAATGCCCGCACTCAGAGCCACCAGTGTGATATCTACGACTTTGACGACCCTGAGATGCTTCGTACCATAGAGGACATGCCTACACTCAGAGCCTCAGCCGACACCGCCACACCCACCTTATATGGCCGACACTTACTCCAGATGGGAGCAGCACACCGTCTCGTTATATATAATGGGATGGGGAGCTGGCCCACCTCGCGCGGTCTCACCTGCATTCCACCCACGACACCACAGGGGGGCAGTGTGGTAGACTATGTTATCGGACCCCCGGAGGCGACACATCTCATCACCTCATTCACTATCCCACCCTTACCGATTGGAGCTGATCACGCATATCTTGCCCTATCCATTTGCGGCTCACCATGCGTACCCCACCCCGTCACCATACAGCCACGAGCCCGTACCACCATTCACTTTAGACATGAGCTAGCACATATCTATAGCTCCCATGCTCGAGAGCGCATCTACTCCCTTGATCCCTCTGCCTCCTTGGACACCCTCACCGCCCACTTCTCCTCGATCGATGAGGAGTGTAGGCGACTATACCGAGATCTCAGAGCACAGAGTATCTTGGGATCCATCACAGAGAGGGAGGCACGACGACAGATGCGAGCCCTCACACGCCGGAAGCGGCGAGCTTTCGAGGTGCGACAGGAGGCAGAGTTGATCGACCTTCTCATGAGTAGGGATTGTGCCACCGCGTGGAGGGCACTACGTGAGCCACGTCCACCTACACCCATAGCAGATCCTTCGACTTGGCACACCTACGCCCAGAGGTTATATGACGTCCTAGGACAGCCACCATTACCGATTCCTTCCACACCGCGTCCGGTGATATCCACCCTCTTCACAGCAGGCATGGTACGACAGGCCATCCATAGGCTACAGCATGGCCGTTCAGCAGACCACACGGGGCTACAGGGAGAGCACTTTATATACGCAGCAGATGTAGTTTCCCACTTGATCACCCATCTCTTCAACCGTGCTCTGGTTGAGGGATTACCCGACTCATGGACTATGCATACCATTACACCTATCCATAAGTCCGGCGATATGATGGACCCCGGGAACTACAGGACTATTATGATAGGCCATATCCTGGCCAAGATCTATGGGGCAGTACTAGAGGTAGAGCTCAGTACACACGCTGAGGCAGCGGGGATCAGAGCACCCGGCCAGGCAGGCTTCCGCCGCACTTTCTCCACCATCGACCACATCTTCGTGCTTCGTTGCCTGATTGAGAGCGCGAAGGCGAGGAAGCAGAGACTATACTGTTGTGGATTTCCGCAAAGCCTTCGACATGGTCCCTCGAGAGAGACTACTACGGAGGCTCCAGGAGTTACAGCTTCCATCAGACATGCTATGGGCAATCCACGCTTTGTATGCACGAGTCATAGGCAGGGTACGCTGCCCCGGCGGCTGCCCCGGCGGTCTATCAGACAGCCTTGTTAGCACCATTAGTGTGAAACAAGGTTGCCCTCTCTCACCCACTCTCTTCGGTCTCTACATCGACGAGATCACGGAGTATATACAGCGAGCAGGAGGGCGAGGAGGAGACCTCGGAGGTACGCCAGTACATATCCTATTATATGCTGATGACATTGTCCTACTCTCGGAGTCAGAGGAGGGGTTGCAGTCACATTTACAGGCGCTCGATACCTTTTGCATGGAGAGAGGACTCACAGTGAACCTTGGCAAGACCAAGGTCATGATCTTCCATACCTCCACGACAGTACGCCATCGCGCCTCTTTCACAGCAGCCGGAGGACAGATAGAGGTAGTGGACTCCTACGTCTACCTAGGTATCACCTTCTCGGGCAGCACAGGGGTATTCTCCATGGCACAGGCTGCGAGAGATAGATTGACGCGAGGTTATGCGGCACTTGCAGGATTGGAGAGACGCTGCTTTCAGACACATTTTCAGGAGCCCCGAACTAAGGGGTGGCTCTTTGACACTCTAGTGACACCCGCATTGATGTACGCAGCAGCAGTATGGGCACCAGGGATCACAGAGGCGATGTGGACGCAGATTGAGAGGCCCCAGATCACCATGATATCACGATTGCTGCGCAGCAAGCCCTCCGTTCCACATGACATTATACGAACTGAGCTTGGCACACCACAGATGCTAGTGGAGGCCCTCTTCCAGTTGGTGACCTTTATTCTGAGAGTCAGAGAGCTCCCCACTAGCCGACTCACCAGGCTTGCATTTGAGAGCTCTAGACATTTGGCGGAGACAGGGCATGAGAGAGTATGGTATGCACAGACTTACCGATGGTTAGCAGACCATGGCATGGGCATTACGGATCTCCCCCCTTTTCAGTATGACCTCTCTTCCCCCACATTACCCTCTCTCGTTCGGAGAGGAATAGGATCATCCGTCCGGACCTACTACAGATACACGTCAGGGAGACATTAGTGGATGCAGAGAAGTTCCACAAGACATTGCAGAGATTGTGCGCAAAGAGCATAAGCTTTCTCAAGATGTTGCAATGGCTCGTCATCGTGAGTTTCTTGCAGCTTCTCAGGATATATTAGAGGAAGTTGAAGAGATAGGACAAAGTGCTAGCACATTGAAAAGTCGCACCTCTTCTCTACGTGATGAGAATGAAGGTTCTAATCCATCGAATGAACTTTCATCTCAAAAAATCAAAGCATCACATTCCTCTCTTCATTCCACTTTTTTATCCACTGGCTTGCTAAAGCAACGCCAGAGAGTAGCTGACATAGAGATAGAGCGTTGCATACTTGAGTGCAACATTCCCTTCAATGTTGTTCGCACAGATGCATGGAAGAGAATGGTAAAAGCAATAGCTCAAGCAGGTCCTTCTGATGATTGGCATGGAGTTGATTACAAGAGGTTGCGTACCTCCATGCTCATAGAAGAGAAAGAGAGAATTGAGGTTTTTCTAGAGCCCATTAAGTTTGGGTGGCAAACATATGGATGCTCCACTCTATCCGATGGATGGAGTGACATTCGACATCGTCATATCATAAACATAATGGTCTCTAGTTGTTTGGGAACTTATTTTCTTAAGGCAATTGATTGTAGTCGTGCTTGCACACGCATCACTGGAGAGTTTATATTTGAGCACATTAAAGCTTCCATTGAGGAAATTGGTGTGCAAAATGTTGTACAAGTTGTCACCGATAATGCCTCAAACTTTAAGAGAATGGGAGAGTTGGTAGAGGCTGAGTTTCCTAGCATTGTGTGGAGTCCATGCGCTGCACATTGCTTAGATTTGTTGATCGAGGATATAGGGAAGCTCTCTTGGCTATCTCCTGTGGTCAATGATGCAAAAAAGGTGATTTCTTTCATACGTAAGAATCACCAAGCATTAGCTATTTTTCGAGCTTATAGTGAGAAAGAGTTGATTCGTCCAGCAGAGACCCGATTTGGCTATGTCTACCATGTCTTTGTCAGACTACATGTATGCATGGATACATTACGCATGACGGTTGTAGACCCTCGATGGCGGAGCATGGCAAGAGGACGCACAGAGAGCAAATTTTGTGCAACGAAAGATATTTGACGTGGATTTTTGGGCAGAGATAGAGCGCATTATGCCTATCTTGCGACCGATTCATATAGTTCTACGATTTGCCGATATGGAGGGTTCTACACTTGGCCTTTTGTATCATATGTACACACGGATGCAGGAGGTTGTTTCATTTGTGACTACTCTATCGACTTCCAGGTACATTTGAATTCTAATTTCTTAATTAATAATTATTTGTGACTACATTGATGATTATATAATTGCTTATTATTTTTATAATTTTTAATGTAGACTACGTGATGTGACGAAGCTAGTGGAGTCGCGATGGCAATTCTCATCGCGACCCATTCATAGCTTTGCAGCACTTTTACACCCTTACTTTAAGGATCCACGTCTATGGTCACAGCCTCACATGCGACATATGAAGGACTTATACATGGACCTCATTATGAATCCTTATCAAGAGGTGACATTTGATAGTGAGTTTTCAGCCTATATGAGCAATGTTGGTATTGCCTATGCTAGATCCACCTCATTGAGGTCAGACATCACAGCTCGACCTATTGAGTGGTGGAATCATTATGGTTATAGTCACCCTTCCATTGAACCATATGCGCTCAAGGTCTTGTCACAGGTATACCATATATTGAACCTTGATTTATCATTTGTGATTTATTACATAATTATAATCCAATGTTCATGGATAATTATGTTTAATGATAAATGATAAATGTAGGATTGCTCTTCCAGTCCATGTGAGCGGAATTGGATTGCATTCTCCTTGGTGCACACCAAGCTCCACAATCGTTTGAGTGTGGAGCAGTTGCATCATGTGGTCTTTTGTAAGGCCAATTTATGACTATTACGTACATTACGATCTCTTAAAGGTCCAAAGCAGGTAATAATATTGATAATTATAATCTGTGTTGATACGAAAAACCTTTTGTCATCGTCGCCTTCACTCCAGGTTCGCGCACACACGCATAGAGATGATAAGATGTTCTCCGCCCAGCCGCCGAGCCGTTCTTACTCCAAGGACTCACGTATTTTTTTCCCTCTCATGAGTTCTCTCTTAGTCTCTTCTACCATGTATGACATTACTCCAATAGATGCCATGTGGCATGAGTGCCACCTCACCCAAGAGGATATACATCCATTATATGACATTTCCTTCCCCTTGAAAGCATTTTCGTCCTCGAAAATGTAGATGAAATGTCCGTAATGGTAGAAGAAAATGCTCGGACTCCCCTGAACCCCATGTACTTATGGTACATGGTCATCTCTGTGTGTTGTTTCCCTGTGTCCTTCCCCTTAAGAAGTCTCATATGAGATCATCTCAAAGGTGGGAAACCGTCTGAGTAGTGTCTACTATCTCCCATATACCCTCCACCTCCAAACTATCACTCCCATAACATACAACATCATCCAAATGACCTAAGTTCATATGATGTATCCTCTATGGAGTAATAATTTGAAAAGTAACTGCAAAGTGCCAAGCTGATAAGCTTGACCATACTGTAATGGAGATAGTAAACCATAGAATCCTCTGAAGTGTAGAACAAAGTCCCATATCAAGTGACTTCAAACCCATCTAGGAGTACATGATAGATTCCCCTCATACCACTCTAGATCTTGCTAACCTTGAGTGTAATCACAAGTAGTAGTTTTGTCTAAACTACCTTGTGAACTATGCAAATCCATCATCTAACTCACAGTGGTAAAATGTAATCTCTACATTTCACCAACCAAGAAGTCTGTGGTTTTCATCCATTACCTTTGGACTAAGTTCTATTGGAAGAGCATCTATTGGCACTTGTGCAAACTCTAATATTTCTCTTCCTTGTAGTCTGCCATATGAATGCAGAAAGCATTCCCTTTGAGATTCAGATAATCCCTAAGTACCCATCGTCCTAACTGATGCTCACACATCATCCTCATGATGAAGCATCAACTGGGAGTTTGGTACCCTAATAGGTTAGATATATCTCTATCTCCTATAAACCCTAAAGAGAAGAATCATAGCTGTATTCCCAGTCTAACTAATGTCAATAACTAGATCATCTCATCTAGTCAAAGACCATCACTGGAAGTACAAATAACTACTTCTCTCAAGAGTCTCCATGTGAGACTCAATCTAACCAGTATGATTACCTGATCTCCCTCTTGTCTTTGATAGAAGAGTGCCACTCCTATCTAGACAATCTAAGAGCAGGAGCTAAAGTGAGACCACTGAACTAAAGTGAAACTCTCTCCATGTCTCTCTCTGAAATCTCCTCTAAGGAAAAGAGGTCTGGTAGTGGAATCTATTCCACTTTCCCTTTCCCTTTGAAAGAGATTCTGTTGAATCCATTTGCTCTACTTATCCATAACTGAGAATATGTATATAAGTTCTCCATGTTTTTTCCTTCCAAAATAGTGGAGAATCAGACTCCCATGTGAAGGAAAAATTACATTGAAAAGTAGAGGAAATGAATTCCTTTTGAAATATAGGCTAAGAGATGTTTCCCAAACACCTCTTCTCTGTAAAGGAAAACATACTCTATTCTTCTCCTATGAAGAAATCTTGTTTTCCTTTCCTTTTTTCTCTCTCAAAGAGCAGGAGCTAAAGTGAGACCACTGAACTGAAGTGAAATCTCTCGTCGATCTCTAAGCTGATTCCCACTTTTTCCTTTCCTTAAAAGAGAGACTCGTGAATTTATTTAGTCCTCTCTTCCATACTAATGCATGATCTTTCATTAGACATCTTCCTATGAAGATGGAGAACAGATCTCCCCTAACCAATGAAGGTGTATGTAATGAAGAGTGGAGAAAATAAATTCCTAATAAGGGTGAAAGCCCTCTACTAAAATGGTCAGCAATGATATGACATGATACCATAAACACATGTGTATCTATACCAAAAAGCTATCTCTACCAACCATCCTCTATGCATGGATCTATACAATCCATTCAAACTAATGGAATTATCCTTCCTGAAAAACTCAAAATGAGTATGTGATACCAACGGTGATAAAATCACCTATCACATTCTCTAGTGGAAGAATAAATCTTCCCTATACTATGAAGGATAACTCCCAATCCTAATAGGAGATGTCTACTAAGAGCTCTCCTCTGATCTAGTGAGACATGACGCCATGAATGATGAATCCTTTTCTTCCTGGCCATAGAAGAAGAGTGCTCAAAGGTAAGTCATTTCCACCGTCCCATACCAGTGAAAACTTCTTCCAATTCAGGGTGTCATACCTACACTAAACCGAATATATATTCCATATATATATAATGGAATATATAGGTGGACTCTTATGAATCCCATATCCTAAAATTATGTAGGTGGACTCAAATGAGTCCCATGTCCTCGAACTAGTTAGTTTGGTTCTAGTCAACAATGTGACAATGGATATCCCTTTTGTTCCAAACCAACTTGTTCCTAGGTACCAAGACTAAGCCTAGGTACCTCTCTGTAGATCCCAAGATACATATGTATGTATTGGGTACCCTAACTATTCCTGACTAAGGGATCTATGCTCTATACCATGGAGCTAGTGCCATGCCTATGGCCTTCCTAACCATCACTCGAATCACATAAGCATCCGTCGATGCTATCTCATGAAACCCATCTTTGTGATCCCATCTATTTGGTTTCCTTAGTAGTGTAGCAAAAATGCTTCACTACTTGCTCAAGTGATGTATATGAGTGAAACTAGTCACTCTTTGGGTATGCATCATGATACCCCATAGTCTCCTAATCATCATGTGAGACTCTTGTGAAGATAACTAAATCTTCACTAACTTGGAGATTATCATAAATGTATCTCCCGTGCCTGTATGCAACTTCTCATAACCTATAAGATTGCTTGTGCACATTCCTAATGGTGAAGGTACATGTCCTTCCCTTTAGCAATCCTATGGTCTAAATCCATAAGGATTATGTGTAGGGATCCTATTACTACCGAAGTTGCCTTACATAAAATACTCTGATGGTCCTAAGTCCATCAAATACATGCTTATAAGCATGCCTAAAACTTATTGATGTTTGCAGAAAGGCATGTTACCATGCCATAACCTTCTTGCCTAAAGGCAAGTGCGTATATAACGCCATGCGGTAGGAAAAAATTCGATAGCATTTCCCCAGGAAATGGAATTCCAAAAAAATTTAAACCATAGCTCAGTGGCACTCAGGCCACCCAAAAACATAGGGCTTGACAGGCCCATGGCATGCACGCCATAAACTTATATATGGATTCCATGACCTGCAAAAACACAAAAGTATTTGCTAGCAACCATTCCCGGTGTTTCATAGCCATATGGTTTCTGTAATCTTCTTTCCTGCAAACAATCAAAAAGTATACTTCCTGCATGTTGATCCATACTTTAAGAGCTTAAACAATGATCAACACTTGATGTATGCAATCCCATTCATGCATGTAGATACAGAACATGCCATAACATAAATAAAATGCCAGAAAGCATAAAATATACGTCCCTGAGTAGTTTGATTTTGGAATTGCATGCATCCAATGGCTCTCGACAAGCTTCGAGACCTCTGCACCTTCCTCCTCAGGTCCTAACATACACTTTGAAGTGTCCGAAAATATCGGAGCACTCCTCAAAACATAAAGCATGGTCAGGTGATTACAAAAATAATGCAAATTTAGCTCAAAAATGCATTAGTAATCCTTCTTTAGACCTGCAAAAACCACTTTAGGACCTGCAAATTTTCATAAACTGAAATATATAGCATGTGCAAAGAAATCGAAGTGAAATTACTCAAATCGCCTTCCCGGTTTGAAAGATATGGCTCCCGGAAGGTAGTCGCCAAAAACTGTTCAGACTTTGCAGAGCTGTTCAGACTTTGCAGAGCTGTTCAGACCTGCAAAAATACTTATTTTCCAAAATTTTTCCTCATAAACTCAAAGTAGACCTTGTGCTCTTCGAAACGAGCCATAGCACGTCCTATTTGGAATTTTCTAGCACAAGATATGGCCATTCCAAGTGGGACATGTCAAACTAGTGGACTGTTGGAGGGGCTGGAAAAAGTGTACAAATGTGATTTTTGGGGTGCCCAAAAGCATTCTTCCATCATGCAAATCCTAAAATTCTCTCCATAACCTCAGAGAGTGGTATATGAAGATGCTTGGGCCTATTTTCACCTTTCCAAATCCTCCCTTAGTGCATGCTAATTCACTCCCCAAAAGAGGACTAAAGCAAGATTTTTGCTTTTATGCAAAAACTTAGATGGGAGCTTTTAGCAAGCTTCTAATCCACTCTAAATGTGGATTTCTCTTGGGTTATGCACAATAATCCATGGGAAGCCTCTAAATGATCTTTTTCTTACTCCAAGAAGTGGAGTTTAGCAAAAGATTAATTTCTGAAATTTTCCAAAAAGTGTGGGAAGGGGGTCTTTGAGGAAGTAAAATTCCTCCTTAACTTATCATTTTGATGAATCTAATGATTCGCCTATATAGTCCATATAACATACTCTCAGTAAATATACTTTTTCCCATCCATCCATAACTATCGCACCTCTTTTTCCCTCTTCCAAAATGGGAATTTTTCAGATTTAGGTGCTGAAATTTTTGTCAAACTGTGATGGAAGGGGGTTTTGTGGAGCTTCAAACTCCCATCAAACTGAGGTATCTTTTAGATTTCTTGATCTTGCATGGAAGTCAATGCACTATACTATACGTTTGCATGATTATTTCCATAAATCTATGATAAATCCCTCTTCTTTTCCCCTTCCCATAATGGCTATTTATCCAAAATAGCTCCTGAAATTTACGTGAGAATCATGAAAGTAAACTATTTTGGTGATATCTAAATCTTACTCTTCTTTGAAATTTGAGGGAATCCTTGATTCAAGATGAGAGTATATATGCCATACTCTCCATATACATGATTTCCCTCCTTTTGCCTTTCCAGAGAGACTCCCTTGTCTCTTGATTTTTAAAAATAACAAAAAAAAACTCATACCTTATTAACATGAAGCTCTATGTTCTTTTACTTTGAAAGCCGGTGTCGATGAGTTCATGGAAAGGATGCTCTTCATTACGGACTCTCCAAGTGTAACAGGTACATCCCATCTCTCTCTCTTATGTGTTCTCGATCTCATATGAAGATGCCTTTTAAACTCCTTTCCCTTTGACGATGGTGCCCTCTCTCACCCCACCATGCTTTCCTTTAGCTTGTTGTTTCTAACATACTCCTCCGGATTTCACTTACATTACAATATTGGCAGCCTTAGTACCATCAAAAGGACATAGACCCTTGGGTAGAAGAAACGCCTCCCATCACTGCTGCCGACGGGCTTATACAGACAAATATATATTATAGTTGCGCTCTTCATGGACATCTAGAAGTGAGGGAACCTTGGATAGAGTAGAAACTCCCCTTCAAATTGGCGTGGGTTCAATTCCCACCTCTTGCAGGCACGTGAGCAGGCCAAGAATCGGCGCTCTGATACCATTGATACGAAAAACCTTTTGTCATCGTCGCCTTCACTCCAGGTTCGCGCACACACGCATAGAGATGATAAGATGTTCTCCGCCCGACCGCCGAGCTGTTCTTACTCCAAGGACTCACGTATTTTTTTCCCTCTCATGAGTTCTCTCTTAGTCTCTTCTACCATGTATGACATTACTCCAATAGATGCCATGTGGCATGAGTGCCACCTCACCCAAGAGGATATACATCCATTATATGACATGTGTAAATATTTCTTGAATCTTAACTAATTTTAATGTGATGAATGAATCATGATAAATTACAATATTCTTAAACTTTATTGCTTTTTTTTTCAGACTTAACCTATTGATTTTGAGAGTGCTTTCACGTCAGAGGAAACTTGCATAGAGGCATCCATTCATGATGAGCAGGATAAATCTGAAATTTTTAAAAAAAATTTGCAGAAAATTCCAACAAGCTAATTTGTGCTTGAAATCAACAAATTTTACTTCTTTTGACCTCAATGTGCGTACATAAGACTATAACACAGCCTTTAGAACCAAATAGGAGCAAAAGCCTCAAATTTTGCTTTAGAAATATCTGAAATTCTCAAAAACATGCCAGAAATTGTTGTACATAAGCAATTTCTTTTGCCACAATCCGATACATAGGGTACTAGACTTGTGTATTGCTGTTATGACCTGTGAAACACCTGTTTAGACCTGCAAAACACCTGAAAACAGCCTGTTATGAGCTGTTGAGATGCCCAAAGTGAACCTCTTGGCCTCGGAGCAACTTTTTTCGCGATAAAACTCTCTAAAAATCACAAAATTTGCTTAGCTTTGCTCTGAGCTCAAGTAATCCTCCAAAAACAGCACTTTTATCTTTCGCGATGAAATTCCCCCAAATGCAAGAAAACACCTTCATCTTAACATAGGCTGAAGTAGAAAAGCACTTGGAGCAACTTTGTCGCGATAAACGAGCTCAAGGCTCTAATACCAGTTGAAAGAGGCCGCGGAGAGCTACGACGTGGTGTGCTTGGTTGCTCCAAACGCCAAGGGAGTGGTCTGCTGCATGCGGAGAGAGAAAGTAGAGAGAGAAACCAATGCAGAAATTTGGAGAAGAAGATGGAGAAGCTGAAGTTGAAGAAGTCCCAATCAAGTTATGAGAGATTTGAGACCAAGTCTTATTGATAAGTGACTTTTAGTCATTTGGGCATGTTCACACATGGCCAATGACCAAAAGTCATAAAAATAATGTAAAGGCCTATAACTCCCCAATTTGGGGTCCAAAAAATATAACAAAAATATGTCTGGAAAGCTCTCAAAGAGAGCTTTCACGTGGAAGGGTCAAAATATAAAAAGAAGATTCCTTGGGGCCTTTATCCCCAACAACCTCTCCCTTGGCCTCCCCTGTCTCCGCACCAGCTAGGGTCGAGGTTAGGGGTGGGTCTCCCCCACATTCTAGTGCTTTGACGGCCGTAGTCAACCCTTCCTTGTTTGGCACTAGTTGGCAACAGCCTAGGCATCGACGACAGTTTCATCGACAATCCCATCCGATGGGTCAAGAGAGGCATGTTCCCATCGGGAACCGGTTTAGCGCTCTTTGGGACTGCCCGGTGGACACTGGCATGGTTCAGATGCCTCCGGCTTGTGGCGCTGACATTGGTACCCCTTCAAGGCCTTTGGCTTCAGTCCATGTTCCTCCGATATCCTCCCCTGGGCCCTCCACTTCTCCGCAACCTTCTCAACCACTAGGTTCTTTGCCTCCTCGTCCTCAAGGTCCCTTGACAATGACTTCCTGGCGTGTCACGAAGTCTAGAGGGTCAGTCTCCCTTGCGTCCCCCCTCTTTGGCGGAGTCTCCCTTGACCACTATTCCTCCTCGCTTGGTGAGCTTCAACTATCATCCGAAAGAGGAGAGTTTTGGGAATGAGTTCTCGAGGATCTTTGGTGGACAAGAGGACTTGGTCGACAATCCTATCTAGGTCCATGCAGTGGCACTTGAGTCTCACAGTTAGTCCGCCCTTGAGTCGGTAGTGGTGTTTTCATTTCCCCTACACGGGGCCTCGCAACCTGATTGGTATCTTGGGGTGGCACTGCACTTTGTTCGAGCATAGTTCATCGAGTTCTCCCATCACCTTGGGGAGTTGGATCTCATTGACTTGTTCATCAAGGCCTCGGACTCCACTCAGTTTTTGTTCATTCAGGATGCTGAGGAGAGCCAACTTATTGTTTATGTGATTGTGGACTCTCTGACTACAGCCCGTTATATGTACATTCATGGGGAGGACCTTGGCCAAGAGTAGGCCCACAAGGCAGGTGAGTCCACTTTGCTTAGTCTATGTTGGGTGCTATAAGATAAGTTGGCTGCCTATCGAGGAAGGTTGGACTTAGATTACTCCCCCTCCAAACCAACCTCGAAGCTGGCCAACTTCGTTGTTGCTCGAGCATCTTGGTGTACCTCTTGACCACGAGGGTTCTCTCATGGAATGTTCAGGGATTGGGAAGGCCTCAGTTTTTGTGCTATAGGGCTCGCCTTCATCAAGAGCTCTTTCAGTGCTTGGTTGGGGGATCCATTGGTGTCCTTATGCTCCAAGAGCATAACTGTCCTTGGGCCATACACGGCAATGTAGTCAGCTTTTGGAGAGGTATGGGGAGGTTTTTTGGTCTATTGGGTATGGCCTGATGGCTCTCAGGGTGGTGCATGCATTTCTATGGGGGAATTCTTAAAGTCTTTGATTTTGGATAGAGGGGAGATTATCCCGGGCAAGGCCATTTGGCTTATCTTGCAGCGTGGAGGCCTGATGTATGGATTCATGACCCTTTAAGCCCGGAACCATGAGAGTGCTTGTTCCACTTTTTGGTCCCAGATATTGATGCTCTTCCGCGTGTTGATGCTTAGTGTGTTGTGAGAGACTTCAACATGATTGAGGTTCCTGAGGATCCGCAGGGGGTAGTCAAACTATTGTGCATGGCTCTGAGCTTGCGGCTTGGGAACGGCTTTGTATGACCTTGCGGTTGCATGATGTATGGCACATTGAGGGCTTTATCCGTGAGCATAGAAGCCTTCATTTCTCTCGATCCGACAGGAGGATCAGAGGGATGAAGATGTCCAAGATTGATTGCATTTATGTCAATGATGTATTGGCTGATTGAGATGGTAGGACATGTATTTTGGCGGGTTCTTGCTCCTCGGATCATGCGCCTGTAGTTGTCTTCTTCATGGAGCAAGACACCAGGTGGCCCATCGTGTTGCTCATACAAGAGGAGGTTCAGCTTGATGGGAGTCTCTGACTAGATTGAGATGATGTGGTCTAAGCTTTCTTGGGATAAGGGATGCCAGGTTGAGTCCCTTGTGACTAGTCTTCAAAAGATTAGCGTGTTTTTGCATAAGGTGTGTGGTCAACGACTAGCTCATACTCAGGAGAGTGAGTGTTGTCAGCATAGGAGTATTGCCTCCCTCCAGTGGCTCTTGGAACGTCATCTTGACTGCGAGTGGACTAGCACACAGCTCGACCAGGTGTAGCAAGAGCTTCGGGAGATTGAGGACAGGTTGTCCGACTTCTTCCATCATAGAAAGGCCTCACACTAGACCCGGATTGGTGATCGTATGATCGGGGAGTTTTTCTCCACAGTGAGGCCACGACATACGCGTAGCAGGCTCATGTTGTTGCACCCATTGGATGGATCGTGTGTTACCGAGTCAAGGGAGCTGAGAGAGATTGCTACTCAATTTTATCGGACCTTGTTGTCAACTCAGGCCCCTTCTGAGACTTGGTAGGAGAACCATCATTGTGTCTTATAGCATGTGAGATGTTCTGTGACTGAGGAGATGCAAGAATGGCTTTTGGCACCATTCAGTGATAGCAAGCTTCTGGATGCCCTCCATGGCATGGCTCTTGACAGCTGTCTTGTGATGATGTTCTCTCTCCTAGATCTTTTCTCACATACTGGGAACTCATTGGGGATGGGATCCGGTTTGCCTCCAGGAGGTCAAGGAGGGGGGCCATCTCCCTCCTTCGCTTGTAGAGGGTCTGATTTTTCTTATCCCCAAGGAAGGGAGCCAGTTGAATGATATCAAATACTGGCATTCGATCATGCTTCTCAACTCTGCCTACAAGATTCTTGCGAAGGCTCTCAGTTTGAGATTGAAGGTGCTTCTGGAGTCTCTGAGCCATCCAACTCAGACTGGATTTCTCAAGGGTCGTAGTATCCTTGAAAACATCTTCACTATTTGGGAAGCTAGTTCCTTGGAGAGGATGTGCAGTGAGCCTCTTTTTCTTCTTCTATTGGATTTTGAGAAAGCCTATGTTCAAATTTATTTGGCTTTTCTTGAGGACACTATGCTATGTATGAGTTTTCCTCCTCGCTGGATCAGGGGTGTTGCGCTCCTTTGCTTCTCTGCCCATAGCCAGTTTTAGTCACGGGAGGTCGGGGAGAGAGGTTTAGTATCTCGAGGTCCGTTCGTCAAGGTTGCCCCTTGGCTCCCACTCTATTTCTGGCTTTTTGTTGAGGCCATGAGCGCTTTCTTGTCTGCTCAGGACACTGGACTACAGCATATCAGGTTCCTAGTTAGGGATGAGAATCTGCTGGATGCTGAGTTTGCTGATGACACCGTCATTTACTTGCAGGGTTGGGAGGCCAATTTGGCCAGATTTCAGCATGCCCTGGATAGATTTTGTGATGCTTCGGGTGCCAAGATTAATTGCCACAAAATGCAACATTCATCCTTCCAAAAAGATGCTTCAGTTCGCGCTGCTCATAAATTACAGCTTGTTCAAACTTCATAGTGATGTTTTTGGTCCTATGCAAACACCTTCTTTTGGGAACTACCTTTACTTCGTGACTTTTATTGATGAATTCTCTATGCATGCATTGGTGTATCCATTGAAAGAAAAGTTCGCAGCGTTTATGCGCTTCAAAGAGTTCTTGGTTATGGCTGAGAATCTGTCAACGTGTAAATTTCGGATCCTGCGTTTTAATTGAGGGAGGGGAATATATGTCTTTTGATTTTAATGCATTTTCCCATGATGATGCAGATCATTCCATTTCTAATGCAAATTTACATGATGCACATGTTGATGAGATGGCAGACATAGAAGAGGCTAAAACTATGCCTAAATGGCTGGTGCGGACTTTGAAAGATAACGAATTGGATGCAGCTTTGTCATATCGTACCTGTTCAGGCTCTCATAGTGCTTGATTTGCATCATATTGCTATGCAATGGCTATCTAGTCTTTGTGATGAGAATGAACCTGTTTCTTTTGATGATGCACAAAATTCAAAAAACTGGATAACTGCGATACAAATATGATGCTATTATGAAGAATAGTACTAGGCCTTTGTGTGATTTGCCTCCACGCGAAAAGGCCATTGGCACTAAATGGGTATACAAGCTGAAACATAAGCCTAATGGAACAGTTTACAAGTATAAGGTGAGGCTTGTTTCCAAAGGTTATGCTCAAGAGAGAGTCATCAATTTTGATGAGACCTTTGCTCCCACATGCCCAATGACTATTGTTCGTAGCATTTGTGCACTTGTAATATTAAAACTTCATTTCTAAATGCTAACTTACATGAAAGAGTGTATGTATTTCACTGCCGTGGTTTTGTGCAAAAACATGAAAATAAAGTGTGCAAGTTGAAAAAGCATTATATGGTTTGAAGCAAGCACCACGTGCTTGGTATGAAAAGCTACATGCCTACTTGATTGCACATGGTTTTGGGAACAGTCCAACTAAGAGCACCTTGTATGTTAAGCATAGAGTTGATGCCTACTTGATTGCATATGGTTTTGAGGACAGGCCAACTAAGAGCACCTTGTGTGTTAAGCGTGGAGTTGATGTGCATATGATCATTGTTGTATATGTTTATGACATACTAGTCATTGGTCCTAATGAGAAGCATATTGTTGAATTCAAGGCTGATTTGCATTCCTCTTTTGAGATGTCTGATTTGGGGCATTTGCATCATTATTTGGGCATTCAATTTATGCAAGTTGATGGGAAATAGTTTTGTATCAAACAAAATATGTTAACACATTATTGCAGCATTTTTGCTTTCAAGATTGCAAACCTATTATCACTCCCATGGAAACAGGTTTATGGTTCAGTCTTCATTATGCTCGAGATGCATTTGATGTTTTCTTTGTCAGCAAGCCGTTAGATGCTTGATTTAGTCATGCATAACTCAGCCTCGTATTCCGTTTGTTTTCTCTCATATGAGCAGGTTTATGTATTGCCCAAGTGTCAAGCATTGGAAGGAGGTTAAGCACATATTTCACTACTTGAGTGGTACATGCCTACTTGGATTGTTTTATCCCAAGGGGGGATCATTACCACCAAATTTACATGCTTTTTTGACTCAAACTCAGTTGGTTTCTATGACACTTGTATGTCCACAAGTGGATTTTGCTTCATGCTTGGTAGCTAATGCATGTTTTGGTTGGCTTAGTGCAGGAAAGCTTTCACAAAGACTGTTGAGTGTTTCTAGCTCTAACACCTTTTGGCTGATTTGGGTGTCTGTTTGTCTTCTGACACCATCTTCACTAAGAGGTAAAGAGCATTAGCACTTGTGAGAAACCCTATGTTTCATGTTCGCACAAAGCACATTGAGGTGCACTGTCATTATGTCAAAGAGAGGTTTTGTATTGGAGATTTCAGTTTGGCTTATATGGCCACACATGATACTGTTGCACACCTTTTCACAAAGGCTCTACCTCGGAAGAAATTTAAATCTTTTCACAAAGCTTTGGGTTTACTTCCTTTTTGTGAATTGATGTCTTTTCACATAGCTTCACACTTCCTTATACATGAGTGCGAGCTCCTTGTTCACCGCATCACTCCCAAGGGAGTTGAAGATATATTTCGATAGTGATGTTTGTGAACACACTTAGGACCTCAGGCCCCTGGGGCACTTTTTCCCCTCTTTAGGAGGTTTTTTGCACTGCTTGTGTATAATACGCCTATAACCCTAATGGGTCACTTATCTTTGTACATTCATGTGGTAATACATACTATATTGTGTTGTTCTCCAAGCTTCTTCTTCTTCTTCCTTGTCGTTCATGTTCTTCTGTAGACCTCAAACTCCGACACCTATATAGGTAAGCAAACACCCAAAATTTTGATATATTAATTAATAAACAAATTAATCATTTGATTAATTAAAATCTTTTTTTAATCTTTTAAAAATGGACAAAATTGCCGATACAATAGAGGGCAACAATGCAACCCCAAGGACAAAATTGAGCCAAAATGCAAATTTTAGCCTAATAATGCTTGCCAAATCTTGTCGAAATATAAGAATGTGTAGTATTTGTGACCGTGATACACCTCAAGAACCCAAAGCATTCTTTGAGTTGGAGCTTGTGGAGCAAGAATGCACACAAACACAAGACATAATGATATTAACAAGTGATCAATGTAGAGAGGTAAATACCTGTTAGAGTTATTAGCGTGATAAAATCCAAGGGGAAAAAACTCCTAAAGAGCAAAAAAAAATGCATCAAAACCCAAATGCATTCACGCACATCACTACAAAAATGTATTATGTATGTTTGTTTGTCTATGCTTCTTCCACAACAAATTGGGACATACTTGAGGTTCAAGGATGTCATTAAACATGCAAACCAAGCTTCTATATATACTCATTTCAATCCTTACATATTCCATACCTTCTCAATGATAGTTTTCCACTTGTCAACCCATTGGATCCCATGTAAGCCTGGGGTAACACAGTTCCTCTTCCAATAATCATCTCAATTTGTCAAGGCAATCTTCTATATGAAGACACTTGACCACTCAATCACCCTTATATAATGGTTTTGACCATTTTTAGTATAATCCACTCTTCTCAAGATTTGGTATTCTAGTGCACTCCAATATAATCGATTGTAGCTTATCCCCAACACATCTTGGCATGGCATCAGTAGACCATGACTGAGGGAACTTGACAACTAATTCATCTCGATCAAAAGCATATGGCAAAGTCCAACACATGGGAAGTCGCCTTCGAATAGCCTAAACATCTTGTGAGCACTTGGCTTTCCATCAAGTCTCCAATAGTTAGGGATATGAGAGCTAATCTCCAGCCATAGGTGCCAAGTCAGGACACAAACCTCTGTTTGTTGTTTTGAACCCTTCCTCTTGCATCCAACTCAATTGGACCTATCGACGTAGGCAGTGTCTAGACACAAAATAATATCAAGAACATTTTACCTCCATTTCTCTCATTGCTGAATTACATTCGTCAGATTGACTATTTGATCTGCCACCGTACCCTATTTGATTGCACTGGGGTCTTCTCTGAATCAATGAATGATGGCACAAACCAGTTCCCCCTTCTTGGAAGCTGGGCAGATCAACGTGATTTTGGATGTTTGATCCATCGCTTCTCTGTGAAGGCAGCCCTGGATTCCCCATCAGATCCACACAAACAGAACTGTCGGACTTCCTGTGACTGAGCATGAACACAGCACAAGGCCACCATACCACCCCGTAGACCGTTACATGATTTTAACAATCATTCAGCATCACTAACATCAAGTTACAAATGACGTCCAGCATGCAGAACTAAAGAAATCAACGACGGGGTTCCTTTGCAGAAAACAGAAAGCATAAGTCTAGTTTAGACTCTGGAGCATACCATGCAGTGCCACTGTCAAGCTACCGTTGGGGATGTAATCATAGACGAGAAGCTTCTCCTCTTCAGCCCAATAGTATGCCCGTAAACGAACCACATTCGGATGACGGACCCTGGCAATTGCCTGCACTTCACTCTCGAACTGCCTGAACCTCTGTGCACCACCTTCCCCAAGCCTGCGTACCGCCACAGTCAGCCCATTTTCAAGCACTACCTTATAGACAATGCCCAGCCCACCTTTTCCCAGAACATACGCAGAAGCACACAGCAGCTCGTTGAGATCATATACGAATCCTTTCTCCAGGGCCACCAGTTTCCCTTTCTCTGGTCCCAACTTTGTTGACTCGGAGCTGCCCTCCGACTCCTCGCTCGTCAGAGCACCACCCGAAACAACGCCTCTACGGCGATAGCAGGCCTCTGTTCCACGAGGACAACTACCCTTCAGCGATTGTGTCTTCTCAGGGCAGCTCTTCTCTTCACAAAATGAAGATTTCCAGTAAAAATAGACCATAACAATGCCAACTAGAGAAATGCCAACTACGTCACCCACGGCAATGGCGATAATGATGCCAGTACCGAGGTTGGAACTCTGCGTTAGGTTAGCAGACTGCATCTCTGCACTTAGAGGACCTACGCTAGGAGGAGTCTCATTTTTTGGCAAGCTGGGTGCAGTAGGACATGGCCTACTGAGAGGTAATCCACACAATGCTGGGTTTCCGATAAACGGACCTGGTCCTTGGTCTACTAAAGACCCATCCTGCGGTATTCTGCCGCTCAAATTGTTGTGGCTGAAATCTAAGCTTACTGTGTATGGAAGCCTTCCCAAGCTGTCTGGTATGGATCCTGAGAGCCGATTGTAGGACAGATTCAGTGTGCTTTGCAGGGACGAAAGATTTCCAAAGTTCCAGGGAATCGGACCAGAAAGATCGTTGTCAGATAAGTCAAGCACCTTCACCGATGTCAGATTTTCGCCAATGACGTCTGGTATAGATCCGGAGAGGAAGTTGCTAGAAAGAACTAAAATTTGGAGCTGTCTACAAAGGCCGATGGATGCCGGAATCACACCGAAAAATTTGTTGTGGGAGAGCTCGAGATTTTGCAGGTAAGGTAGTCGATTGAATTGTGATGGGATTTCTCCGGAAAGGAGATTGTCTTGCAGCAAGATGGTGCGAAGAGCGGTGGCATTGAGAAGTTGTAGGGGAACGCTTCCATAGAGCCTGTTGCTTTGGAGACTCAGGCGGCGCAGCTGCGTGAGCGACCCCATTTCTGGGGATATACTACCCAATAGATTGGAAGACCCAAGGATGACGCTCACTACGCGGGGCTCTTGCGACCCTACCAACTTGTTGCAGACGATACCATGCCAATGGCAAGGAGTGGCATCCGCCGGATTCCATGTGACGAGCACGCGGAAGGGGTCGTCCGATATGCTGCTCTTGAAGGCGATAAGTGCCCGTCCGTCAGGAGTGAGTGCGACGGTCGAAACAGCCATCATGAGAACCGCGGCGAATAGGTGGCTTCCCAATGCCATACCAGGTCGAAATGGCCTACACGTCTGCTAGCTGAGGTTGAAGTCGCGGGGGTTGTAACTGTTCTGGATAGAACAAGCGAGAAGGAGAGAGCAGCGGAGAATGAGGAGCAGGCATGGCGACCGAGTTGGTGGATTAGGGTGGAGGTCGAGTTGGGATACTCAGCGACGGATAGACGCGCATGTTGGAGCCCTTACCGTCATCAGAAGTGAAGAAGCGTACGTGAGGACGTCTGCTCAAGAAGAGATGCGACAAAGCATTCCGTGAAAGGCCGAAAGGGGTGAAAAATCAGAAAGATTGAATGTACCATCGTATGCAGCAACCCAAGGGGAGCTCGTGAAAAAACCGCAGGGTGGGTGGCCTGCAAAGGCTGATTGACGCACTGCAAAGCTTCTGACGCTGGACGTGTATGTTGGAATATATATACTGTCGATACGTAGCTCCTTGCTTATGAAGTGTTTGGCTGACTACTAAGCGACACAGTGAGTCACGGCACAGTCCAAGCTTCAAACGCTGTGGTCAACAGGGATCTTGCGGTACTCTTCATTTGTCTCTTCACGTTTAAGAACTCACGTCTGAGAAGATCAGGAATCGCCTTATAAAAGAGCACGTGATCATATCATTAAGCACTGAATCTACGACAAATTGACAATCGATCAAAGTCCAATTTCACTCAAGTTCCGACACTTTTAACATTCTTGTTGCTGTTATACTTGTCGCCTTCAGCACAACACAAAGATCAGACAACGACAAACCGATTGCGTTCCAACTTGCAACTTGCCATCCATTCTGCATTCTAATTTCTAACTCGAACCATATTGTGGTCCAGATTATTGTCCGGGTGGTTGGGCCACTCATCTCTTGAGGCGGGAGCGTGGGTTCCACCCCCAATCCCTCCACAACATGTGAGGGACATGTATGACATTGGAATGATTTATCATGTGGTTGATGTGCCACCATCTGTGATGTGTGTGAAGGCTTGGAAGAATTCGCTAAGGAATCTTCCCAAGATCTCCTCTTCATCAAGGTAGATTTTGAAAAGCTTATGATTGCCTGGAGTGGGATTTCATTCTACAATCGCTAAAAGACATTGGTCGCATATCTAGATTCATCAACATAATCTCTATGCTTATGGGGAATGCCTCTCTTCCAATTAATATCAATGGTCAACTCTCTCATTAAATCAAGCTAAAGCAATCTACTAGATAGGGTTGTCCTCTGGGTCCTCTTCTTTTTGCCATTACCACTGATGGCCTTAGCTACTTGGTTAACCATCAAGTCCTTCTTGGAGAAATTCAAGGTCTTAGGCTCCCTCGTAGTCAAAACTAGATGCCCGTTGACTCTTTGCTGATGACACTAACATGTTTGTGCATACTAACCAGAATAGTATCAACACCTTCTTGCAATGTCTAAATGCTTTTTGTGCTGCATCCGGATCTAAAATAAATCACTCCATAACTATGTTCAAGACCGTTTCTGGGCCTTGACCAAAATGCTTGACTAATCAGGGATGTAAAGAAATACTCAATGGATAGATTCTTTGACTCCTCGACATCCCAATGGGTTTTGAAGTTTCTATGGGCGAGCATTGGAACTGGGTTATGGCTAAATTGGAAAATACATTTGCCTACTAGAAGGGTATGTAGCTCAACCTGGCAAGGCATACTTTGGCGATCAACTCCTTCCTCATTTATTCTATTATCTATTTTTTGGCATGTTGGAGATGGAAAGAGAAAGAACTATCAAAGATTGAAAGTACTCATAGAAATTTCCTATGGACGAGCGATCCAAATAGGAGGGGCATGCCCAAAATAAAGTGGACCTTGTGTGCTAACCAAAAAGAGCCTGGTGGTTTGCACATTCTGGATGTGAGAGTTATGGTAGATAAATTGGTTGCCAAGTGGCTAATCAAAGTGTGGTGCAATGCGGAAGCTTTTTGGGCCAAACTCGTTCTTAAAGACAAATCCTCTCTTTGGATTAAGGGAATCTCTAGGTGGGAGGATCTTGATCTTCTCATCTTAATGTTTTCCTAGTATTTGGTGACTCGAAAAGGCTTTGAACTCGTTTTCTCCATACATAAGAGCTGGAACAAGATGAAAGCGTATATCAAGGTTAATGAAGATTGGAAATGAGTGACAGGGATCAAGCAAATGACTCTATTTTTTTTCCTATCAAGTGAATTAGAGAAGTTGAACCAAATAACATCCAAAGAGAATAGCTAAGGAACAAAAGTTTTAGCAATTGGAAGCATCTCTGGAACCTTGAGAGAGGTCATTGGTTAATTTTTTAGGACATTGACGCTGTTAGGAGAATTGATTATGTTGACTAGTGCATCCTTAGTCACAGAATCAATGCTTGGGATAATTCAAAGTCTCCTCTTCTTCTTGGGAATGATCTACCCTGTGTTGAAGGATTAAGATGGTCCAATGATAATAAATTGGATATAATTTTGAAGTTCCATAAGCACCTTGAATGGCATATCTCCCTTAATAGGAGATGGGGTCAGAATTGGTTGAGCATCAGATGGCAACTTGTGTATAGGGACTTGTGGCATCCTCTCATTGAGAACAAAAAATCCATTCTTATGTGGCAAATCATCCATTGAGGAATCTCGACCAATGCCAAAACTAATAAACTTTGTTGGGCCCTGCACTGGTGTGAGCAGTGTCTTTGAGGCAAAGAGGACCTTGGTCATCTCTCTTTCAGGTGCCCTAGAAGCTACCAATCTGGCAGTCTCTCATCAGAATTTTGAGCTTACAAAGACAAATCAACTAGAAAAAATTGTTACTTGGAGAACCTATTGGTTGCTCACCTGCACTATGGAATACCATTAGAGGGGAAGTGCTCTGGAAGATCTGGAAGGAAAGATGCACATTCAACTTTGACACACGTCTAAAAGAATTATTGATTGAAAAGTCTCTTAGCCTGTTAGGTAGAAGAATATGTAATTGTAAAAAATCTTTGACTTTCGGACACCATAGGATGTTTATCTTGCAAAATGCCAAGATTAAAAGCAAGTGGGTCGCTCATGAGGGTGATGAGAAATGCAATGAACTAGAGCAAGTAAAGAATCCTAAAGAATATGTCCTTCATATAAAGTAGTTGTTGCAACATAAATAGATAAACTCCATGCAGAAGATGTGCACGAATAAAGTAGGATCTCTCTCGATGAAGTGGTGCTGCAAAAACTTTGCACTACACCAGCCAAATGAACTCCAGAGATATGTGGTGGGCCCTTTTAGCTGTCCAAAGGATGTATTAGACACCCTATGTACCTTGGAAGATCACTCTCAAAAAGATAAATCAAAATAGATAGGTAGGAGTTGATCCAAAGGTAAAAAACTTGTTATTTTAGTTCATATACCTCTTCAGTGTTTTGGACCATTCTCTGAGCACAGCAGCAATTGGATTAATTCCTTTTGGGGAACTCTAATTAACTTAGTAAGCTAAAAATCATGAGTGATTTCATAAAAAATGATGGAATACATGCAGAGAAAGGAATTCAGCAAGTGATAGCTCTATCCCGACATTTAGGGGTTGCAACAATCATCTGACCAGTGAGCAAAGATATGCTAATATCTAACGATCCTAAGAAGCAATGTTAATGAAACTTTGTAGGATTATAATAGATAGTATGCGGATTCTATCATGCTTTAAATCATGAAAAATGATTAACTACACATTGAGAAGAAGCTGTAAGAAGATCGCTTTTGTGATGGAGTTATGACAGAGAAGTAAGATGAGAATGTAATGATCATATATGTATTAAACATGTAAAAATACAATGTCATTGACAATCAAGTATTGCTTAATGTATGAGAGGTGAAAGAGCTATGAGGTGAGCTCTCACTTCACAATGAGCGTACTACAAAATGATCTTTCAACCTTGATCTGTATGCAGGTCATCTTGATCCTATTCTTATAGTTGTGCTTGGAGCCAAGTTTGACTTCAAATTCAAAATTTTACCTAAAGAGTGAATGCTAACATATAGGATAGATTCTCTCATTGATCAACAACCAAGTGATATGTGATTTAGAGCTTCCTAACTCCTCATGGGTGTAATCCACTTTTACAAGGATAAATGTGAAGTATTTTTACAAGAGGTTGATCATATGAAGCCTTTCATAAGTTATGCCAATAAGTTAAGCATAAGTGAATTAATCAAGCATGTGGGCTTGGGTACAATTGCACCAACAGCTCGCCCTCAAGCCTAACATGCTTGGTCTTCATTGCTCCTTTACTTCCTGCAAAGCAATCATCAATTTGGACTTGTTCATCTTTGTTCCATCCAATGCCTTTGTGAGTATATCTGCACATTGTAAATGAGTTGATACATAGGATAGTTGAATATCCTTGCTAAGCAATTTCACCCTTACAAAATGATAGTGTATTTCAATATGTTTAGTCCTTGCATGAAAAACAGGATTGGCAGCCAAGTGAATGGAAATCATGTTGTCACCCAAAATACTTGGAGTTCCAATCTCCAATCCAAGATCTGTGAATAGTGTCTTCATCCACATTGCTTCTTGAGTAGCTATAGCAAGACCTCTGTATTCAGCTTTGGTAGAAGAGAGAGCAAATGTGGGTTGCTTCTTGGATGACCATGAGACAAGTTTTCATCCTGCAAAGGTAAGATATCATGAGGTGCTCCTTCTGTCTTCCTCGGAGCGAGCCCAATCTGCATCAAAGAACAACTTTAGACTTACATAAGGATAGTATAACCCTTCATTCATGGTCTCTTTGAGATATCTAAGTATCCTCTTGGCAGCTTCCATGTGAGGTTTCCTAATGTGTGCATAAATTGACTTAGCACACTCACACTATAATATATATCTACTCTTGTCAATGTGGCATAGTTCAAAGTACCCACATGACTTTGATAACCTCTGATATGTTCTATGAGTTCACCTTCATGTGAGTTCAATTTATGATTAACCTCCATTGGATTACCTATGATCCTGCAATCTTGCATCTTGAACTTTGTCAACAAGTCTTTAATGTCTTTTCTTTGAGTAAGGAATAGACCATGATCTCTATATACTACTTTCAATCCTAGGAAGTATGTGAGTGAACGCAAGTCACTTATCTTGAACTCTTCTTGCATTTGCTCTTTGATGTTCTTTACCCCATCTTCATCATTTCCTGTAAGTATAATATCATCCACATACACACACAAATAGATGACTTCAGAATTACTCTTTTTGATAAAGAGTGATGGATCTGCCTTGCTAGGTTAAAATCCTTTGTCTTGTAAAATGAAACAAGCCTATGATTCCAAGCCCTTGGGGCTTGTTTGAGTCTGTATAGAGCTTTATTAAGTTTACACACATAATCAGGTGTACTTGATTCTCAAAACCAGGTGGGTGTGCCATATACACTTCTTATGTTATCCATCCATTAAGAAATGCATTTTTTACATGCAATTGAAGTATCTTCCAATTCTTAGAAGAAGCAATACTAAGTAGGAATCTAATTGTTGGCATCTTTGCCACAGGAGAGAAAGTCTCCTCTTAGTCAATTCCCTGAGTTTGTGCAAAGCCTTTTTCCATAAGCCTTGCCTTATACGTGTTAATGGAGCCATCTAAGTTCTTTTTCAATTTGTAGATCCATCTTGAGCCTATGTCTTACATTGATGAAGACTTGGGAACTAACTCGCAAGTGTTATTTTCCTCAAGATCTTCAATTTCTTCTTCCATTGCATGCCTCCACTCTGATTTCTTCTTTGATTCCTCAAATGTTGAGGGTTCTTCTTGATTTATGTCATGTGCTAGATAGATTGAATGTTTAGTAACTAGAGAAGTATCAAACCCATACCTCTCTGGTTTTCTTTTCTCCCTCATGGACCTTCTTAGGCCATGATGTGATGATTCTGCCTCTTGACCAAGTTCCTGCATTTTAGCTTTACCTTTAGAATTCCACATTACGATTTTTTCAATCTGAGTTGCTTCATCATTTTTTGAGGTATCCTGCTCTTCAATTTTAGGAAGGTTGTCCTTGACAAGTTTTGGAAAATCTTCTTCAAGCTCATAAGGTAAGTTGATCTTCCTACATGAATCTTCATATCAAGAACTATTCTCATCAAACACCACATCTTTGCTCACTAATAATCCTTTGGTTGTTGGCTTGTATAGTCTGTAGCCCTTTTGGTTGTTGTCATATCCAATGAATACACACCTTTCTGCTTTAGGTTCCATCTTCCCTCTAACCCGTGAAGGAACATGAGCATAAGCAATACATCCAAAAATCTTACAATGATCCAAGCTTGTTCTTCTTCCATTCCAAGCCTCATATGGTGTCATGCCATCAAGTGATTTTGAAGGTAACCTGTTTATCAAATAAGTGGCTGTGGATACAGCCTCAACCCATAAATAATTAGGTAAGTGTTTTTCATTTAACATAGACCTTGCAGCTTCAACAATTTTCTTATTCCTTCTCTCTGCCACTCCATTTTTCTTAGGAGTGTTCTCTCTTTTAATTCCCCTCTCTTGAAGAAAGGAGTGAAATTCATGGGAGAAGTACTGCCCCCCTCCATCTGACCTTAGCCTTTTTAGTGTTTTACCTGTTTGGTTCTCCACAAGAGCTAAGTATCTTTTGAAGCATGAGAAATCTTCATCCTTGTGTTTCATAAAGTATAGGATAGTCCATCTACTGCAATCATCAATGAAGGAGACATAATACCCATTAGGAAAAAGGGTGAACCCTGCATGGGCCTTGTAAGGATCCCTAATTTTCAGGGATTAAGCCTCATTTTGCTGTTGTCTAAGGGGACAAAGTGCATTTAATAGGGAACTTTTTAGTAGGCTAGAGTAGGCTTTTTTTAAGGCTTACTAGGCTCCTCTCTCTCTTCTTTTAGAGAGAGAGAAAGGGAATCTACTTTCCACATCATCAAACTCGAGCATGTATGGGAATAAAAAAATGATTTTTTTTTTTTAAGTCTCAATTTCAGTGTTTATTTACTTGAAAGGGCTCATTTTTTAATATATATGTCAGAAGTGACCTTTTTTGAGTTTAGTTTTTAATTTTCCTTTTGAAAAAGCAATATTTTTAAAATCCCTCCAAAAGTAGAGTGCCACATCATCAAATCCGTAACTACTCTTCACCCAAAAAATGACTTTTTCAAAATTTCAACATTTTTGGCTATTCTCAGTGGAAAAACACACTGTGACCCATCCTCATCCAAGAAAACAAACTTTTCTTGAGAAAATCATGCTCTAGCATCTCTTCCAAACAAATTTCTGGTCTCTTTCTCAGTATTGTTTAATTGTTGGAAAAGATGGTGTTGACACCTATTACAAACCTCACATTAGGACGTCCTCATGCCCCAGCATCAACAAGTATCCATGTTCATGTGCCCAGAGAGTTTGCTCCAAATACACAATGCAACAATGATGTGAACTCTCAAAATGAGCATCATGAAGCTGGAGAAAAGAGTATTGATCTTTGGACTCATGGTTCATTATACCCTCCTGATCCAATGTCTTCTTACCATCCAACATTCCATAACCTCTCAACTTTACTTCAGTTCATCGGTGCCGGTAAAGCTGGGCTCTTAGGTTATTGTCAACGATTATCTACACATTCAACTGCCATTACTAAGTATTGGATTCAACAATATCAACTAAATCATACAAGGTTGGTCACTTTTGAAAGCACAATCATATATTTACAAGAAAAGCTTGCAGAGCTTGAAAAGCATATGGAAGAAAAGGAGAGAACAATTGAGACATTCAAAAACACTGTCCAACACTTGAGAGAGACTCCACTTGGGATGCGACGTAGGAGACGATCATTAACATCCTTTGACTCTCTTTCAATTGGTGGTGGAGCACGCAAACGACGAGTTTTTGCAATAAGGTTTGGCTTGTATTTGTTTCTCTTTTTGGAAGACTTTTATATGTATATATATATATATATATATATATATTTTTCTTGTTATGTAGGTCATTCGTTGAAGATGTTAATGCATCATCAACAACAGAGGATCAATTCAAGTTATTAAATTCTTGTTTGACCAACAAGCAGGTGGTTAGTATTTTGGAGTCACGGATAGGAAACCTAATCAAGAAGAAAGTGATTAAAGATTTCACAAAAAAGTTACAAGATATTATCACTCCTAGAGACGTGCAGATGGTATGTGATGAAGCAGGAATTAGTACTAAAGGATACAGTGCATTGTACAACCTTTTGAAGCATTCATTAGAAAGAGAAGGTATTTTACAGAATATGTTTCCATCTCCTTACAAGGTATCGCTAAAGAAGTCAATGTCCAATGAAGATATAACTAGTATTCTTGGAAACTACTTATATATAGAGGATATTATGCCTATGTCTATTTATCATTTATCTACATCCAAAAAAGAGTTGAAAAGCGCAGTTGGAAATGGATTTCCTTACACAAAGTACAACAACATATTCGTGGATTTGGAGAGGCTTCAACAGGCAATGGTTCAATTTTACAAATCTACTATACCAGGTATGTGCACTATTGTTACCTTGATATACATTGTATTTTGATGTTATAAAGATTTTGCTAATTTATGCAGATTGCAATACCAAATTACAGTTTATATTGAACTTAGATGAATGCCAGATTATAAAGGGACGACGAATGGAGAGATTGAGTTTGACACTCATGAATGAAGCTATGAGAAATGCCATATCTGATGAAAGTTGTAACTCTAGCTCTAAGTCTACATATAGTGTTCAATCCGAGAAAGAAATATGGTGGTTAGGTGCTATTGAAGTACCTAAAGAGTCCAATGATGTTCTTTCATGGATTTTTAGTAGGACCCCATGGATCACTAAAGTAATACTTTCTCAAATTCATGGTGCAAAGCTCCACATAGAAAACTTTGGTGATTTTGAGATAGATTGGCACTTGGGTGGGGATTTAAAAACTATCAAATGCATGTTAGGTTGCAAGCAAGGTGCATCTGCTCGTTATCCATGTCCATTTTGTACTCGAGGCTACAAAGTAACAAAGGGACAACAAAAAGTACTATCTAGCTTAGATGAATACATAGATGCACCTACTTCCACGGAATGGGATAGACCTTTGTTAAGGTGTCCAATGTTAGAAATACCTAACCGTGACACATTAGATAAAGATTGGAGTCCCATTATTCCATTTCCATTAGTTAATGTTCACTTTTGCACATTGCATGCTTTCATGAGAATATTTGATAGATTATTGAAGCTCCACATAGAATATGCATTTTCCATGAAGCCAATTGATAAATCTGTACAAGCAATCAAAAAATTGGAAGAGTTGCTTAATTCGATTGGTTGTCATGGTGGTAATGTAACTCTAGTTGTCAAAAAACCTGGTGAATCGCAAAATAGTTTGCAACAAGTGTCAATGACAGGGAAGAAGGCAAGAAAATTTTTCAGAACAGGTGTAAGCCCTAAGGAAAATGAATGCAGGGAGCTATGGAAAGACTTGTGCATGATCACCACTGATAATGATTCTCAAATTGACCTTAGTAATAGGCGAAAGAAGGTTTGGTCATGCTTAGATAAGTTGGTAGGTTTAATGAGTCTTAATAGCTCCAACAAAAATGACCGTCAGTTGTTTCAAGATACATTAATGGAGTTTGCAAAGTGTTTCATCCTATCTTGGGGAGAGAGCAATATTACACATTACATTGTAAGTTTTCTTATTTTTTCAATTTTCTTGTTGATAAGATTGTG
Source organism: Ceratopteris richardii (assembly GCA_020310875.1). Classification (NCBI taxonomy): domain Eukaryota; kingdom Viridiplantae; phylum Streptophyta; class Polypodiopsida; order Polypodiales; family Pteridaceae; genus Ceratopteris; species Ceratopteris richardii. The sequence goes on along the minus strand of CM035435.1, from coordinate 27,418,723 downwards.
TTATATGTACTTATATCATTTCAGCATATTTTATTTGCACATGGAGCATTTTTTATGCATCGATATGGTTCATTGGAGATTTTTAGTACACAAGGAATGGAGAAGTCACATTACAAGGCTAGAGGTGTTTACTTCAAGAACACACGACATGGTGGTGGTGCAATGCAATCAAACTATATGGAAGAGATGTTTAATTGGTTTTATCGTACTGCATTTTCAAGGACATATGCAATGGAACGAGCCAAGGAGTCGAAAGTTGCAAAACTTGCAAGATTTCATCAACACAACTTAGCTAGTGAAAAATGGAAGTCATCATTGGGACCTTTACGTCATGCTCAATGGCGGGCTACAAGAACACGAGAGGGTTCATCATGGAAGTGAAGTCATTTAATACATTCATGGCATTTTCTGAATAATTCATAAGGTTTGCTACACACTAATCTCTTGTTTGCAATTTTTTCAGGTAATTTTTAATTTTTAAACTATTTTTTGTCCATTCAGGTGTGAACAGAACCTTTTTAAGTGAAACATTATAAAAGGAGACTCATTGTCTCATTTCAACATTCTAGCACTATAGAGGATGGCACGAACAAAGCAAACTGCAAGGAAGGATCCCATTAACTTTCCTACCTATGTGCAAGGCACTCAGAAGCCACCATGGATGAATCACCACAAAAGGCGACGTAGTGTCTCGCACTCTGCATCCCATCGCGAAACAGGTGGTGGCCATACCTCTGGGAGTGAACAGTTGCATGAACAAGTGGAACATGGGCAATCCAGGGAAAAGGCCGTAAATCAACCCCAATCACCACCATCATCATACGATGAGCCTCCATCACCAAAGAGACCAACAAAGACAAGGGTGAAGGAGCGTGCTCATAGACAGGTAGTTTCTGATGATGATTTTGATGAATCGCATGAGGATGTGTCTCAACAAGGTTCACAATCAAGTGATGAGAGTCAAAGATTGCCACCATGGGGTAACGAAGAAATACCTACAAATCATAGGGTTACTGTAGCGGGAAAGACACTACCATCAAATCAGGGGGCCATACCCAATGATCAAGAGAGAGAGCAAAGCCAGCAACAACATCCTGAACAAGGAGAAAGCTCAAGACGCGTGCAACGGAAGAAGAAATTCTTTCAACCTCGTCATAGACCACCCCAACCAAGACCACAAGAAAATGTCCAACGAAGACCACCACCACCACAAGCTAGAGCACCACAATGAAGAAGAAGATATACGAAGGCATTTGCAGAGATAAGGCACTATCAAAAGACAGCTGAGCTTCTCATACCTAGAAGACCCTTTGCAAGGGTGGTCAAAGAAGAGTTACAAAGGTATTGTGCAGGGTTAAGGATCCAAGCTCTAGCTTTAGAAGCTTTACAAGAGGCAGCTGAAGCATTTTTGATATCAATGCTAGAGGATTCCAACCTGTGCGCCATCCATGCTAAGCGAGTCACTATACAACCGAAGGACATACAGTTAGCTAGGAGAATTAGGGGTGATCGTAGCTAAGTTTTGTAACTGATCTCTATGGACAAGAGATTTTTTGTAAATATTGCCATTTTCAATGAAACATTAGCACTTTTCCTCTATTCCATTTATAATCTCATTATTTAGAATGAAACATGAGTAGTCATTTTACATTTCCATGTGTTTTCTTGTGATAATCTCTCATATATGAATGATTGTTTTATTATCTTGTCATTTTGATCTAGTGATAATATCCCTGTACTGATTTTTTTTTTTTTTTTTAAGGTCATGTAGGTCTTGTAGGGCATTAGGAGGCCAAATAAGGCCCTGCCACAGAAACGCGAGAGAAGGCCCTGCAAAATGTTTGCAGGGCCTTCTCCCGCGTTTCTGTGGCAGGGCCTTATTTGGCCTCCTAATGCCCTACAAAACCTTTGAAATATGAAAGAGGGATCATGACTAGTAAAGCTAGTTCAGGGGTAGTTAATATGAACAAATTTTGACCTCCCTATACCTTTGAAACATATGAGCAGAGCATTTTGAAACTTATAACATTTGCATTCTTGAAAATATCCATCTAGTGAAGGTTGAGTCTCATCTAAGGTAACCTTGGGCATGTCAGGACCTTTAGTTTCATTCTTTTGGACTCTTGATCATTGGGTAAGCCTCCATTAAGGTCTTCTAGGGCATTGGGAGGCCAAATAAGGCACTGCCACAGAAACGCGGGAGAAGGCCCTGCAAACGTTTTGCAGGGCCTTCTCCCGCGTTTCTGTGGCAGTGCCTTATTTGGCCTCCCAATGCCCTAGAAGACCTTAATGGAGGCTTACCCAATGATCAAGAGTCCAAAAGAATGAAACTAAAGGTCCTCCCAATGCCCTACATGACATCAATACATCACATGCAGGTCCAAAAGAATTTTAGATAATATACTGAAAAAAAAATACTTGAGACAATTGTAAATAAAGCAAAGTGAAAATTTGATATTAATTCAATTGTTTACATCAATTGGCTTTGAGTTTCTCAATGACTCTCTTTCGACGCTCCAAAGCCATGGGTAGGGTGTAAGTCAAAATTGAGTTTGCTATTTGATCAACATTTCTAACACCTAGACCTAGAGATATACCTATTTGGCCTAAGACCTTTCCACGGAAGTTGGAACCTAAGGTTGTAGTTACAAGGGATTTCTTAACTAAAAAGATACAATTACTCCCCTGTGTAATGGTTGATAAACAAAGCAATTTACTTAAGGCCTTTAGACACCATGTCATGAAGTGGCCCTGAGGACTGAACTCTTTATGGATAATTACAAAATGGTCTTTGGGAAGTTTCCCAATGTAGTTTGCAAGGGATGAGCCACCTCCACGAGCCACTCGATCACCTCCGCTCCTTGCTGCAAACTTGTCGACTTCAATCACCTCCTGCACAAAGTTTTATGATTAGTAGCTGCATGTGTTTGTAAGAATGAATGACATGAATTGAAGATACTTACATCCTGAACTCTATCTTCTTCTTCTCCTCTCTCTTGAAGTTGTAAATTAATGCTGGAGTGGGACATCCCACTCTGCTCGATTACTGGTGAGGAGGGAATTTTTTATTCCAATATCCTTTCTTGTGCATTATTAAATTGTTCTTCTGTGATATGTTCATGTTCACTTGTGAGTATGTCATTGCAAACCAATTTTATTGTGTCGGCCACTGAGTCACCAAATGGCAAACACTTTTTCTCCAACAACTCAGAGGTACTATCCAAAGGACACTCTGACAAATTACAAAACAAACTTAGGCATTCATCAAGCCGTAGCCCAAATGCCTTCTCTACTTCAATCTCCACCTCTGGAATAGTTGCTTCTGGCTCCGAAGAGGTGGATGGCTTAGACACTTCTTTCAACTTATCATCCACGCCAAGAGGATAAGTTTTCTCAATAGATTCTCTCTCTAATAGGAGATTCAAGGGTTCTTGAGGTGGTTCCTTTTTATCCTCGACAAAACCACCTGTAAGAAGATGAGGGATCTCATGAGGAATTGGTTCTGGTTCCTCATTCACAAAGAAAATTGTGGCAGCAATGAATGAAAGATATTTTGGACCCATCTTGCGTTTCCTATTCAATTTCCTTATAAGTGGCACAGTTTCATCAAGAAGGTGCCCTTCTTCCTCTGCAATTGCCTGGAACCGTTTCAATCGTTTTGCAAAAGCCTCATCACCTTTGTGAATGTAGGTGAGAAGGTCACATGGAACCCAAGTTCCATCATATGGTGGTATTTCAATGGAGAAACGCAATATATGAACTTGCATATATTGAAGTAGCTCCTCCAAAGCATCGGCATTCATTTGCACGGTTCCATGGAGGTCAGGAACCTTGGAGAGAAGATCATATAGGTCATGTTGACCTTTGTAATCTGAATCCTCCAAAAATTCTAGAAACTTGTGGCGTGCACTCTTAGTAGGTACAGAGGTGGAAGCCATAGCTTGCAAATGCAGACTGTTCTAACACTCAATGTGGTTGCAAAAGTGAGAAATGAGGAGAGAGGACTCCTATTTATAACTTTTCTAGAATTTTTAAGTGATGGGTCCCACTTTTTCATAGAAGTGACTTTTCCTTAAATTAAAACATAAGAGTCTTGAAAAGGAAAACTTTGACATTTGAGATCACATCAAAGGAAATAAACAATAAGAATGCTCTTTCAAGAAAAACCTTGAGAATTTACAGATACAAGTAGAATGTGGCCAAAATATCCTTGAAGCAAATGTGAAAAATTTTTCATTGAAAAAATAGGTTTGTTTACAGGTTTCACAGTATCTTTACAAAAAAGAGTTATGACAATGAAATGTCAGTTCCATCCATGCTCCAATCTGCAAGAACCTTGATTTTGTCTTCCAATCTCTTTCCAATCTGTGGACAATTCATAAAAGAGTAAAACATTTTCAAATCATGAACAATAGTGATAGAATAAGATATATATATATATATATATATATATATATATATATATATATATCTATATGTATATATGGAATACAACTCTTACCTTGTTCCCTCGTATTCGAAATTTGAAATCATGAAGATCGTCATATCCCATGATAAGTAAGTGCTCTCTCAAGTTGGCCAAGTTCCAATGTTGATTAACTAAAACCACCTCCATATCATTGTTTGGTAACTTCACATTAATTTCAAATGAAGCTAAAGATCCCTCCGAGCTTTGCAAAGGTATCCACTCTCATAGTTTACACATCCAACGATCATAATAAAATCTGATGTACAATGAGGTGCGATGTTTTAAATAGCGAAACTCTATACCTGTGTCACCAATTCTACAACGATATCTATCCCCTTTTGACAATCCTTCTACATAACCCCAGTTTTCCCCTAACAATCCTTCTACTGCTTCGTATGTAATATCTTTACATAGGAACATTGTAGGAGTTTCTACAAAAGGAATGCCTTGAAATATGAAAACAAAGCAATGGAATGGTAGAGTCCAATGAAGACCTATTGATCTAGATACGCGTGTGAATTTCAAAGAGTTATGTATGTCCATCACCATCTTACGCTTGAAAGATGATATGGACCAAAAATCAGGTTTTGGCCACTCTAAACTAAGAAGAGAGTCAACTTTGATAATCTCCAACCTTCCATATTCACCATCTGTGGAAGGAACAATGTACTCGTGAGTGTAAAAGAAGATCCTTTCACGAATAAGTTTAGCAGGAGGTACATCTGGAAACACTAATGCCCCAATGTCTGCATGTAATGCTTTGAAAGTTCCTGTGAGACTATGAAGTGGTTGCTCTTCCACTAAACTAGAAGGAAATATGACTGTAGCAATGAAAAACATATGAGATGAGTAATTAAGACATTTAACACCATGAAGCATTGAGAAAATAGAAATACTCACAATGGATTGGATATCTAATTCTATTGGAGTTTTCTAACTTCATGGTTGAAACTGTGAAGACATGTTGTACAATAGCAACCATCCCACCATGTGTTTGCTGCTTGAAGCCTAAGAGCTTACCTTTCCAATGAAGATCCAAATTTCCACGATCTCGAACACGATGAGGACCAAGTCCAGATGGCTGCATGTACACCCATGCACCTTTGCAAAACTCTTGTGGTAGCCAACTTCCTTCCATTGTTTTGATGTTGTGGCACGTCATTGTGTGAACTTCGTCCTTTGGTCTCCTACGAGCTCTGAAGCTTTCCATGGGAGTAAGAGTTGTTGTCATTGCTGCAGAAGTTGGGAGAATGGTAGGAGGAGAAACAATGCTTCTGTTGTATGGTATGGAGGGAATAGAGGTGAAAAATATGACTTTTTGGGTTTTGGGTATGAAAATGGGAGTTTGAAGAGGGAAAATAGAGTTTTTTGAGTCATTTTGAAAAAAGTCACTTTTTTAGTCCACAAACATGCACGGATTTTGAATTAGAAGTCAAAAATAGCACTTTTGACCCTGAAAAGTGATATGGAGGTCATTTAATGGTATTATGATGAGTTTTACAACTTTTAAAAAATTTTGAATTTTTGGGCCCAGCCTGATTACGAGATTTCTTCTCTCTCTAGAAGACAACCCTGAACATAGAGGAATCTTGTCCCCTCTTCCCCCTTCAGCCTAGTATTTTATAGGGTATAGACTGTGGCCACCACCCTCTTCTGATTGGTCCATCACTAATCACTCTTTGAGCTAAAAGGCCCATCCAGGGTTCACCTTTTTTCCTAATGCTTGATCCAGTTATTGAAGCCTCCTTGCTAGGTCCCCATACATCTATATGAACTAAATCCAAGAGACCTCCATGCATATATCCTTTCTTCATGAATGGTAACCTGTGAGACTTTCCAAATTGACATGCACTACACTTATAAATCATGTATTGCTTTGACAAATTAGGGAGTCCAAGTATGCTTTGGTCCCTAGAAATTTTCTTTAATGATCTTTCACCAATATGTGCTAGCCTTTTGTGCCATACTTCCAATTTTATGAGCGTATGACTACCATAATTAAAGAAAGCAATGTTCCTAGTGTCTTGCAATTCAAATGTGAACAATCTACTTGGATCTTCAAAAAATGCTCCTTCTTTTGTGAACCTAACTTGTAGGCCTTTCTCCACAATTTGTCCTACACTTATCAAATTCTTTGTGATGGTAGGGACATAGAGTACCTTGCTAAGTAGGTTGATGTTTCCATCCGGTGCTTTTACATTTCCTATCTTCTCCACCAAATGTCTTGTATAATCACCTATTTGCACTTCATGCTTGTTCCTTGGATCTTCTAAATCTGATAGGAGAGCCACATTTCCTACCACATGATTGGAACAACCTGAATCTATGTAGAAAACATGCTCATCAGATTTACCTTGAGGGATTGCCATATTCATTAGCAATGAGTCCTCTTGATTTGAGTCTTTTGTGTAGTTATTGGATTCTCTTCTTCCTCTATTGCTTCCTTTATAGTTTGAATGGTTGCAACTATTGTGGTAGCAATTGAAGTTGTTGGTCCTCTTCCTTTGTTCTCTTTGGACTTGCTTTTATCATTATACAAAGCAAAATATTGATTACCTTTGGAGCCTTCTCCATTCTTGATAAGCTTGGCCTCTTGAGTAAGCAGTTGTCCTATGAGTGTATTGAAATCTGGTACATGCATATGCATGTATAGATCCATAGCTATGGTGAATGCTTCCCACTTGTCATTTGCCTTTGAGCCATTGATGACCTGCCTTACAGTTTGCTCTTCTTCTATTACCTCTCCAGTGCTTCCCAACTGATTTGCTATGTCCTTGAGTTTTGTGACAAAATTAGTCACATTTTGTTTGGGAACTTTCTTGAGAGCTGTAAAGTCCAGCCATAGTTGATGCTTCTTGGCATTTGTACTTGAAGAGAAGAAGGCTCCAAGTGCATTCCACACTTCTTGAGATGTTTTACAACTTCTAATGTGATGCAAAAAAAGAATCTGAGATAGAGTTGAGGAGATAAGACCTTGTAAGTGCATCCTTGGAGCACCATGTGCTCAATCTTTCTTGCTCTTCTTGTGTCGGTTGACCTTTATTCTTGAAACTTGGCATAACTTCATCTCTAGCTATATAACCATATAAATTCCTACCTTGAAGATAAGCTTCCATCCTTAAAGACTAGGCTGAGTAGTTACCTCTATCCAAATTTTTCAATTGATGAAGGAAATCAATATGCCATGTTGTCCAACCTTGTTTTGATACCACTGTGAAGATGGATTTGTACTTGATGAAGATGAAGTGGTGCTTCAAAAACTTTGCACTACACCAGCCAAATGAACTCCAGAGATATGTGGTGGGCCCTTTTATCTTGCCAAAGGATGTATTAGACATCCTATGTACCTTGGAAGATCACTCTCAAAAAGATAAATCAAAACAGATAGATAGGAGTTGATCCAAAGGTAAAAAACTTGCTATTTTAGTTCATACACATGTTCACTGTGCCTTCAAGGATCATGCATCTAGAGGACTCCTCTAGAGCATTTACATGGTTTCTCAAAGTTTTACAATGGATTTTGGGAAAAGAAAATGGGCCATTTTTAAACATTTTGGGGCCTGCTTTTCTTTACTTATTTCTTCTACTTCCTTGTCTTCAGTCCTCTACACCTCTCCCCCTCTTAGTGTCTGTAAAATTGTGTGCAGAAGCACACACGCACACACATATCCTGTTCAAATCATAGTAGAAAGCGCAAAGATGGTAGAGACTACCACCCTTAAAGTCATCATTGCCTAAGTTATTATACCAAGTGATGTCACATTGGAGTTGTTGATAAGAGTAAGGGAGGGAATCATCCACCTTAGCTTCATCTCTCTGAGCACAACAACAATTGGCTTAATTCCTTTTGGGGAACTCTTATTAACTTAGTAAGCTAACAATCACGAGTTACTTAATAAAAAATGATGGACTACATGCAGAGAAAGGGATTTAGCATGTCACAGCTCTATCCCGACATTTACGGGCCGCAATAGTCATCAAACCAATGAGCAAAGATATGCTAATATATGATGATTCCAAGAAATAATGTTAATGAAAATTTGTAAGATTATAATAGATAGTATATCATGCTTTAAATCATGGAAAATGATTAACTATACACTAAGAATTAGCTCTGAGAATATCACTGTTCTGATGGAGTTATGACAGAGAAGTAAGATGAGAATGTAATGATCATATATGTATTAGACATGTACAAATACAATGTCATTGAAAATCAAGTATTGCTTAATGTGTGAGAGGTGAAAGAGCTATGAGGTGAGCTCTCACTTCACAATGAGTGTACTAAAAAATGATCTCTCAACCTCGATCTATATGTGGGTCTTCTTGATCCTCTTCTTGTGTGCAACCTTAGGAGCTCGGCTCTCTACTCTGAGGATATCGTTGCGAAGCTCGCAAGGAGGAGAGTGCACTGTGGTGCATCACCATTGAATTACTTCATTGGTACCTGATCAATTCGATGCAAAAGCTTTGTCCCTTTTGTGCGAGCAAAGCAAGCAACCCCCCCTCCCCAAGGCTTACGACTAAGGTGGCGACCAAGGCATAGACCTTGGTATACCTTGTCATCCAAGTCACCGTTGGTTGCACACAAGAGAGGACCTCAACGATCAAGGAATATAGAGGTTACCGATACTTTGTGACCCATCCGAGTATTGTTCCCCCCGGAGCTCGCTTAACCGTGACAATCTCTTGCCACTAAGCTACACTCTTGTGGTGTCTGAAGAAGGGGAAAGACTAAGGTTGACATTACCTTGACCATGTTTTCGTCCCTCAAAGCTTCATTCTTTGCTTTCAAAGCCTATTTTTGAAGCATTTTTGGGGTGTCTTTTGGAGCCCTTTTGGTGTACTTTCTCACATAGTTCTCTTCACACAAGTCCAAGAACATCAAGAAGAGTGTTCTTTGTACTTCTCTGATAGTAAATATCATCCTTTGGGGCTGTTTTTTCAGCCACACTCATAAGACTACATGTTTCTCTAAAGGTTTCAGCTTCGGTGGGAGCAGCCGCTGCAAATTTATGCAGGTTTTTTGAGCCTAAAATATCAGAGTTGACAGACAGTTGCAGGTGTTATTGGCTAGTTTTTGGGCTGCGCATTTAGCCTTTTAGTGTCATTTCACTGCATATATTGAGCACATACGCACCGTGTATGCTTCTGTGGATACTGCTTATGTACGTCCATGTGGTCATTGGTATAGCGGTTACATTCATTGCATAAAGCCCTTAATGTTTGATAAAGAGGTTCGTGGTGAGGTTTTCTTAATTGGGAGACACCCAGATGTCAGCGTCTCTTCGGTGATGTAAGTGGAGGACTTACCTAGCCTCGCCATAGGAGATGTATGATATTTATTCATAAGTGCTCGATAAGCCCAGTTGGCTTGGATTGGGCAATTGATTATATGCAGTGGAGTTAGTGATTCACTATGCAGGCAAACATGTCAGTACTTGTAGTTTTATGGTATTTTGACATTAGTCATATGCTCATTTTGCAGAGGATACTCTGGCAAAAGTTTTCCACATTTTTGGCTTTGTCAACTATACAGTGGCCGATTTACTCCTTAATACACTTATTCGTTGGTGTTCGAACTCTTCAAGCTCCATTATCATTCTATTCAGTTCACTACCATCATGGCATCAGAGGTCTCAAGCACATCCGGTGGATCAGGGTCTAGTGCTAATGTTCCGAGGAGGAGCTATACATTGTAGGGCAAAGATCATTTTGAGATCCGAAATTTTGATGGCACAAACTTTGCTCTATGGAAGAATCAGATTAAAGATGTGTTGATTCAAAGGAGGCAATGGAAGCCAGTACATGGAATTTCAAAGAAGCCTGCTAACATGGATGAAGATGATTGGGATGAGTTAGATGAAATGGCCAGGTCTACCATTCACTTGCACCTGGCAGATAATGTTTACTCTACACTATTAGACTGTGAAATCAAATAAAGTCTATCTGATGAGAAAATTATATGACCTTTGTATGAAGGACACAGATAGTGAAGTATTTCGATGTCGTGCACCACCGTGTGCTTTGCTTCTCGAGAGCTCCATGATGATATGCTCAGAGTAGAAAACCGAGCTCTTGAGGCCGCACACAGTACTACACACGAGACGATGCAGAATACACAGAAAACACAATACACGGTTGAGCACGAAGATAGACTTCTTAGGTCTCACAAATGTAGTCGAACTTACAGTCTATGACTGACCAGACCACTATATGTTTTATTAAAGAACATATACAAGGAAGTGTCTGGTGGCCATTTGGCCTCTCACATGGACACTAACGGTAACAATCTCCCACTAAAGGCCAACATGGCCAAAGTAACTATGGGAGAAAAATAAAGAATGATAAAGAATACTTGTAGGTGTTATTGAGCAATAGAGTCTACTTTTCTACCTTCCATTGTGTCTCGCTTGTGTCTTCCTTGTGTGTGTATGTGTGTGTGCATCTTCATGTTTCTCACCTTCAGTCGCATTACTTCTTGCATTCACGATCTTCATATCACTCCTATCTCTTCCGCGGATTGACATTAAGGAGATGGAGCTTCTTAACGTGGTACTTACCATTGTGCTAGAGCAACACCAAATTTTGGCATCGTTGCTGGGATCGCGTTCTATGACGAACACTTGATGGTAAGAGTATAGTAAGAATTGGCATTGAAAGGTAATTATTTCAATTTTTGCTGTTGTTTTTGCAATTTTCATCTCCCCTATACTCCTCCTCATCACTGCATCATTTTCTTCCACTCCAAAAACATAAAAAAATTCACCATATCCACCTATTCTCCCCATTTTCCTCATTTGTGCATGCAAGAAAGAGAGAGAGCTATTGAGCTTGCATGTATGTGTGTGTTTTTTGAGTTTTCTTATAGGTAAAGCACTCCAGTACAATAGGGAAGCTCAGAAAAGGTAAGATTTTGCAATTTTTGTCATATCTACCGTTGGTGTCGGACCACCGCAATGGTCTGACAAAGTCAGATTTTTTGGAATATGAGTATAACATAGTGTAGGCGGCCCTTATGCTTTCATTAATCCATAGATGCATCCCAAGAATTCACACTTTGGTGGACCATCGTGATGGGCTTACGCCATTGCGATTGTGTCGCACCATCACAGATTGGCTCACACCATCGCAATGACTTGAACAAACCATCACACCGGTCTAACACCATCACGATGTTTCAATTGGACCATCGTGACATGTATTTGACCCTCGTGGCGATCACGCCGACCCCACGCCATCGTGATTGGCTCAGGCCATCGTGATGCTTCACTGCCACATGTCATTTTGAACCATCGCGATGGTTCACTTGGCATTGACTATCATGACGATTGACCACACCATCACAATGGTACCAATCCATTCCGATAGCTCGACCACCTCAGACCATCACGACGGCTTGCTTGACCATCACGGTGCCTCGGTAAGTGTATACCATCGTGACAACTCGACCATCTCAGACCATCATGACGGATCGCTTGACCATTGCAACACCTCCGTAACTGCACACCATCATGACGACCCACCCTCAAACCATCATGACGCCTCATTCCTTGTGGACCATCATGACAGTTCAACTAGACCACTGTGACGGTCCTGGACCATCGCGATTATCCCAGACCATTTTGATTGTTCACCTAAAATGCCAAATTAGGGTTTTAATTTTTTGGTCAAATTCAAGGCCTGGGCACCAGAGTGATCAAAGAAGCTGGCTTGAGGTTGGAAGAATACTCAACCCCCTCAGTCAATTATTATCTTAGATCAAGAGCATGTGGCATTGTGGATTGAATTAGGGTTGTGATAGGAATGCATCAAGTCCAAGAGACTTAATTTGTGATAGGAATGCATCAAGTCCAAGTGTAAGCTAAAAGCGTGCGAAAATGAAAACCATGAGGGAAAGAACTCAATTTCGATGATACAAGAACTCAAACATACAATGAAAAGTCGATTCCTAATGTGTACATTAAAACAAGATAGGAGTATAAAAGAAATAAAAACAAAAACAAGTGGCTAAAAACAAAGAAGCATTGGCAATTAGAATGTGTATTGAGTGAGCAAGGAAGATAAATTCATGAAACTTAGATCGGGAAAGAACATAGGTAAGTCAGATCGACATAGCCTTAGATCATCGGAAGCAAGTGTAGGAACTACTACACGTCCCTGGGCACAACAATTGAATAACTACCCTTATGATTTGGGCTCAGATACCAATGAGTCAGAAATGGCTTACAACACGGAGAGAGCGGAAGGAGGGTTAAGGCTAGCATACTTAGAAAGACCAAAAGGACCCTACAGGACCCAATTAGAATATGTTTGAACCAACCACTTAGGTGCTCGCATCTATGAGTATGGTTTGAGATTACTAGTGGTTCAATTGCACAATCTTGACCAAACCATTTGATTGGAACGTCCAGTGGTGAAATTCAAGAGAGATGCATAGTTAGACAAAGAATGAACCATGTACATCATCACTAACCAACCCAATCATACCAATGAGTTTGGTGTAGTAATTCCCAATATGAAAGTAGGAACCGAAGGAACAGAACCATTAGGAGACGAACCTAGGACACCCTGAGGGAAATCAATATTGAGAAGAATACTAACCCCAAAGTGGATCCCTCAGGATAATAGAAGCATTGAATTGTTCATGAATAAGGACACTAATGAAGCATTTTGGAGATACAAAATCGAACAACCAAGTGAAGAAGGCTCCATTAACATTTAGAAATTCAAGGACCTAGGCACACCTGAGATGGTAGTATACCTAGACAATACTTCGAAACGAGTGTTTGTAGTGCCCGATCATGAAAGACATGCTTATATATGGAGAGGTGAACTATTGTTCCCCCCATCGCGAGCGAATGTGAACAATAACCATCAAGGTGCTAAGACATCCTCAGCCCATGGTTTACAAAGAGAGAAAAACAAGGAAAAGACAAAAGTGAGTTTTACTCATCCCATAGGGAGAGATAGACCAACCATAGACACTGATAGAGTGGAAAGACCAAGAGAACCTAGACTACCAGGTGGTAGAGATGACTTTCCTCTACCTAAACCCCACAAACATCCAAGAGTACTACGACCTACCCAATTAGTGAAGTTGATGAAAGATTACTTTGATGGGATAGTAGATCCCTATGACCATGTTGCCGAATTTAAGCAAGTGTTGCATGCAAAGAAGTTAGAAGACATGTGTTGCAGAGTAAAGAAGCACAAAAGAGAAGCCTCCAAAAATTTTCAAATTACGAGCATAATTTTTCTTCTTTAAAATCCTATGAAACTCCCTTGAAGATATGTAAATGCACTTGAAGAGTCCTCTAGATGCATAAGCCCAAATTATTGTAACATAACTCTTGTAAAATAGTAGGAAATTAGATTTAGTCAATAAAGGTGTCGATCTCTTGTGTGAAAGGACCATTTTTAGGGCACATGTATATAAGTCACTTTGTGACTCTTGTAAAAGACTTTTTGCCATTGTGAGCTTTGAAAAAGAATTTCGAATTTGCTTCTTTCCTACTGATTTCCTCCTTCTTCATGATCTTTTGTGTGTGCGTGTAATGGTTGAAATGTCTGTCTAGGACTATTGTCTATCCCTTCCCATTTCTTTTGAACTGTTGTAGTGTGTGTGTGTGAGCCATTACAAGTTGTGGAGCGAGTGTTGGTGCTTCTTGCCATTCACTATTTTGCTCATAACTTGAAGTGCATTTATGAGATTTGACTAAGAATACAACCAATAGATGTGTCTCATTGAGAGCTTCAAAATGAACCTACTATTTTCCATATTCAAAGTTCAAAGCTTGGAAAAAATTTCAAATTCATTCTTACTGCTATAAATGGTATCATGGCATGCATTTTGAGAGGATTAGTGAGTTGGAGAGGTAGTTGATTTCTTTCACATGCATTGTAGCTTAAATACTTCACTTATCATCATGTGTGCACATGTCTTCACACACTTGGTTCTTGTGGTTCCTCGGATTGATAATTAAACATGTATTAATCCACCACTATATGCACTTGTGGGGCAGTTGAGGTCTAGTATCATCGACACAAGTCCCTAAGGCTTCACGACTTAAGTACACACATTTTTGGCACCGTTGCCGGGGAGAAAAAGACCTAACCAAGGTGAATTCATTTAGTGGCAAGTCATCAAGTATTCCAGCACTTGTTACTTCACACTCTTGGAGTGTGTGTAATGAGTTTTTAGGTTTAGGGTTAGGAGTGAGGAAGTAAGGGAAGAGTTAGGGTTAGGTAAGAGAGAGGAATAGAGTAGGGAGAAGTAGAACATCTCAAGAAAACCCAAAAAATTTGTCAAATTTAGTTCAGTTTAGGCACTAGGCAACACAAGACTATAAAAACCAAAAAAATCAATTCATTTAGTCACTTGTGTGAACAGGTATCGTGGGAGAGCAGCGACCGGTATCGTCGATTTGGTATCATGCTAAGCGAGCAACTAAGTGACCTTGTGAGCCCAAAGCTTAGCCAAGGTATCCTTGAAGGTAAGTTCCTCAAATATTGTATCTCAAAAACACCATTAGAACATACTTAAGTGACAATCAGTATCATGGGGTAGAACAAAGAGATTTTTAGAGAATGCACTCTGCCATACAACCCACCACCTCCTTGGACATGGGAAGGGTACATAAATGAGTGTGGAAAAGAACATCTATTTAGAGATTGCCCTAAGAATCCCAATAAGACTCATAACACTACGTAGATCAATGTGATAGAAGTGATTGAATTATCGAGAAGTGATAAAGAATACAGGGTACCATTAAAAGCCATTACTCGAGCGCAAGCCAAAGGACAAGAGAGAAAGAAATTAGATTCCGAACAAGAGATGAGTAAAGATCTAGAGCCAAAGATATAGGTAGTGGAAGATTCGGAAGATCCATGTGAGAGTAACCAAACGAAGAAGATGCAAAGTTGGAATACTAGAAGGGAAAAAGTTAAAAATAAATGGATGAAAAATAAAAATAAATAGGACAAGAAGGATGCAAAAGATAGTAGGAAACCACTAGAACAGGAAGTGCAAGATAATACACCACCCAAAGCTCACACCCAAAGGCTGGATAAACCATCAATCCTAGCTGATCCAGTACTGGAAGACCTAGACATGTGGTTGAAAGCGTATCAATCCAGAATCATGAATGGACCATATATAGAGCAACATGAGAAACTCTACCCACAAGGGGAACTAGAAAAGGAGAGATTGGCTTTATACAGAAAGCTCATAGAGGTAGCCTAGGCCACTCTAGAAAAGACTATCCCAATCCTTCCAGAACCAAGAATATCAGAGACTCAGTTCAATGAATTTTTTAAAGAGAACCATTGAAAACTGACCAAAACACCTAAAGAGGAATGTAGTAAGGAAGAACAACAGAGCACTCAGGGCAGTAGAAGCCAATTGGCCACAAGATTTGTGAGTTAAGATTCAAGAAGATCGATGGAAAAAAAATGAGAGTTCAAGACCACCCTTTGAGGAAACAGACATTGAGGAGAACCAATCCACCTCAAATTTGGAGGAAGTATATGCAGAAGTCTCCATGTTAGACCGAAATAGGGAAGCAAGAAACATTTTTTCCACCCTACCTAATTATATAGGAGAATACAAAAAAGGGTCGATAGTTTTTCACGCTCCCACAATCGGAGGCAAGGAAGATGGGTCTTCAAGCAAGACCTCATACAACTTGGTAGAGCTTAAGAAGATCAAGGTGCAATGCCTCTTGATAGTGGAAGAGTTGCTACGAGCCAAACCACAATTATGGAATCAGTTAGCGGGACCATACAAATCCCTGTTGACAAAGTCAGAGAATTTAGTGAGGGAGATGAGGGCAATACATGCCTATGCATCATATTTAATGGATACATGACTAAAGCCATTTTAGACACAGGGGCGGGTGTAGGCATAGCCACCAAGGAAATTTGGGAGAAATGGGGAAAGATAGCCTGTTGGCAGTAGCAGTAGCCAGAGGCATAGAAGACGCGGAAGCATGTAAAGATAGAGAAGGGAGCCAGTCAAATCAAGTTTTCAAAGATTATGTTTTATAAATATTCTTCAAAAACCTCCAACAGTGATTTTCATCACTATTGTAACATATGTAACATAGTAAAACCCTTTCTGTAATCCATAGCTCCATTTTGTGCAAGCCGAGGAGTCCTCGAGCTTAAGGAGCTTAGGTTGAATGAGCGTATCAATTTTGGTTATTTTTAGACACCGTTTACCCCTTCGAATAGCACTTAGGACCTATTTTTTTAACTATGCCGGTCACTAGATGTGAAATCGGTCAAAACTAGTATAGAATCTATAAAAAGAGCTAGAGAGCTCATTTTTGAGGTTAGATTGTTTGAGTAGAGAAGAGCTTAGAGCTATTTTGAGTTGTAAGAGTGTTCTTGAGTAATAGAGTTGATTTCTCACCTTCCATTGTGTCTTGCTTGTCTCTTCGTTGTGTGTGTGCATTTATATGCTTCTCACCTTCACTCTCACTTCATCTCACATTCACGATCTTCATATCACTCCTATCTCTTCCGCGGATTGACATTAAGGAGGTGGAGCTTCTTAACGTGGTTCTCACCATTGTGCTAGAGCAACACCAAATTTGGCGCCATTGCCGGGGATCGAGTCTAGGACGAATGTGTGATGGTAAGAGAATAGCAAGAAGTGGCGTTGGAAGGTAAACATTTTAGTTTTTGTTGTTGTTTTTAGTTAGTTTTTAGTGTTTTTCACCTCCCCCACACTCCATCTTCATCACCGCATCATCATCTCCAACTTCAAAAAAATCAGAAAATTCACCATATCCACCCATTCTCCTCATTTCCCCTCATTTGTGCATGTGCAAAAGAGAGAGAGAGAGCTTTTGTGCTTGTGTGTACTTGTGTGTTTTTGAGTTTTCTTGTAGGTACAGAGCTCCAGTGCAATAGGAAAGCTTGGAAAAGGTAAAAATTCACTTTCTGTCAGGGATCTACCGTAGGTGTCAAACCATCAAGATGGTCTGCCAACTTCGGTATTTTTGGTAAGCGAGTTCATAAGCATGTAGGCGACCCTTGCGTGTGTAGGAATCCATTGTTGCATTTGCAAAATTCACACTTTGGTGGACCATCGCGATTGGCTCAGACCATCGCGATTGGCTCAGACCATCGCGATTGTGTCACACCATCATGATTGGCTCACGCCATCGCGACAGCTCGGCCGGACCATCGCGACGGTCTCACACCATCGCGACGGCTCACTTGAGCCATCGCGACGGTTCACTTGGACCATCGCGACGATCCCGTCGACCCCACGCCATCGCGATTGGCCCATGCCATCGCCTCGATAGTGCCACGTGTCAAATTAGACCATCGCGATTGCTCACTAGCCACGCCATCGTGACGAGACCCTTACACCATCGTGACAGCTCAAAATTTGGACCATCGCGATTGGCTCACGCCATCGCATCTCTGATCATCGCGACGGTTCACTTCGGACCATCGCGACGGTTCACGTTGACCGTTGATTGACGCCATCGCGATTGTTCACTCAATCGGACCATCGCGACGCCTCACCCCGACCATCGCGATTGCTCACATTTAGACCATCGCGACCGTGCACTTCAGACCATCGCGACAGTTCACACTCACGCCATCGCGACTGTTCACCTGGACCATCGCGATGGTCCCAGACCATCGCGATCATCTCAGACCATCGCGATTGCTCACCCAAACGCAAATTTTAGGGTTTGATTTTTTGACCAATTTTGGGGCTATTTTTTTAAAATTTTTGGATCATTGCATTCATAGGAGACCCCTTAGCTCATAATTGAAGAGAAACCTATTTGTCAATTTTACCCCCCAGGGCCTGAACGGTCATATCTTTTTCATCCGAAGTCCGTTTTTTGAGCTTTATAGCTCGTTAGAAAGCTCTTGACGAGTACTACGTGATCTCAACTATTTTTTTCATAAAGAATACGTTGATTTTTATATAAGCTAATTTGAGGTTGACCTAGTTTGGGACTAGAAAGCCAAGGGGCATTGAAAAAAATTTGGGCAAAAGGGAAAGAGCTTTTAAAAGTATTTATATCCAAGTGCTTGATCATCCACTGTGATATTGGTCTAATAGTGGATTTTTCCAGGTCTAGCAAAGGCAATCAAGGGCATTCAAGGCAAGGTAGTGAAGGGGCATAAAGCTTGGGAAGCATGGCTTCTTGGGCATCAGAGCAACCAGAAAAGCTGACTCGAGGTTGGAAGATTACTCAACCCCCTCAGTCAATTCTTAGCTTAGGCTAAACGGTAGCTTTGTGGATTAACGACGATAGGAACACCTCAAGTATAAGAGAGTTAAATTTATCAAGTCTAAGACTAAAGATAAAGGTGTGCGATATGAAAAACCTAAGGGAAAGGACCTAAGTCTGACGGAACAAGAACTCAAAGTACCACAGAAAGTCAAATTCCTGACGCATACATCTAGACAAGAATCTAAAGGGATTTAAAAAGAATCAAGAAAGTAAGAACAAAGAATCATTGACGATCTGAGCGTGTACTGAGTGTGCAAGGAAGTAAATTAATGAACTTTAGATCGGGCAAACATATAGGTAAGTCTGATCGACGAAGCCTTAGATCATCAGAGGCGAGTGTAGGAACCACTGCTCGATCGTGGGCTCAGCAATTGAACACTAGTTACCCCTCGCAGTACTATAACATACAAGGCTTTTGTGCCGATAGTGGTAAAGAGCACATCATAAAAGATTGTCCTAAGAACCCTGCTAATGCTTCAAATGTGACCCCGATCAACGTGATAGGTATTGTGAACAATGTAGATACCAACCCTACATATGTGCCTATCCAAGCTATAACAAGAGCCCAGGCGCTCTTACAGAATCAACAGCTTAATCAGGAAAAAGTAGTCGGAAGTAGTGAAGTTGCAGAATCTAGCAGTAAAAAGACAAAATCTTGGAAAGATTCCAGAGAAAGAATCAAGAGAAAGTGGAGTAAAAAAATCACTGAGTTGGAAGGAAGTCTCAAGGAATCTAGAGCCAAAATTCTAGAATTGACTTCACAGGAATTGAATCAAGAGAACCCAACTCAGAAATCAGGATCAGTTTTAGCAAAACCCATACCAGAAAATCTAGACATGATGTTTCGTGCATATCAGGCTAGATTAAAAGAGGGACCTCAAGTAGCTGAAATGAGTAAGAACTACCCTCGAGCAGACTTAGAAATAGAGAGGACTAAACTTTGCATGAAGATGGTAGAATTAGCACAAGATTTGTTTGAAGCCTCTAGATATCTTAATTGGAATAACATGGCAAAACCAAAACTACACTTTCAAGGTCTAATGGAGAGGCTAGAATACTTGATAGAAAGCAAAGAGAAAAAGGATCAGCATAGGAATCTTAGTGTCCCAGAGACACAGGAAAGGAATGAACCATCCTAGTCTCAAGTGCCCAACACAGAAGGGGAAGACAACCTGTCTTCTATACATAGATATTCATATGAATTTTTGAGAGAAATACAAGAAGAGAAATGGAGGAAAGAACGAGGAACCCATCCTCCTATTCAAGAAATAGACGACTTGCAAGAGCAATTTCCCCAAGACATCCCCTCTATTTACGATGACGTAGAAGAGGAACAACTGAGTGAACACACAGGTTTTGAATCCAATTCTTTGCAAGAATTACCTCAGTTCACAAGACCTTGGGAAGCAAAGTCTATTAGTATGAGAGCACCCACGATAATAGTGAGGAATGACGAATCAGTGATCCCTAGAAACACGGAAGTAATCAAGAATACCAAAGTACAATGTAATCTCACCCTAGAAGAGTTGTTAAAGGTAAAAACCAGAACTGTGGAAACATGTAGAAAATCAATTCCCTGAGCTTGCTACAACTTCCTCTCAGATAGGATCACACAAGAAGGTACCAGAGATACCAGTAGAAAAGATCGGAGATGTAAGCGAAGGAGAGGAAGGTAACACTTATCTTCCAATAACCCATCAGGGCTACACCACAAAAGCCATCTTAGATTCCGGAGCTGGAGTAGCCATTGCTACCACCGCTTTATGGAAACGTTGGGGTAAGCCAGCACTCAGACCTACCATGATGAAACTACAAATGGCTGATGGACACATAGAAAAACCATTAGGCTTACTAGAAGGCATATCTCTCACCACTTGTGGTGTGAAGTTTGAGCATACTTTTGCCATTTTTGATTTTTCTAAAAATCATGCTTATGAGATGATATTGGGACGACCATTCATGCATCAGTTGCAAATTGTACAAGATTGGGGAACTAATTCTTTGTACTTGCAACATTTAGGAGTGACTACTAAAGTCAATCTTAAAGACTATTCACATCGAGATGTACCCCCAATACAATGGAACACCGTCCATAGGACACCAGTAGAAACAGAATCAGTACACTCATTAGAGTCGGACCCCTCATGGTTACGCGAGGATACTCATTTATGGATGTGTAAAGTGGCAAAACAAGAGGAAGAACGATTAGAAGCAAGGACCTTAGGTGCAGAACAACATCCAAGAACCCTTCAAGACCCAGCTTACGCACCAGTAGTATTTCCAGATGAAGAATTCGAACCCCATGGTTGGGCAGAGATCCTAGCAACCATGGATGTAGCCATCAATGAAGAACAATGGACACCCCACTGTGACGAGGATGGCTATGATATCTCAGTTTTCACGATAGAGCCAATCATGTGTGATTCCGTTTTAGAAGAGTGTGAACCGAGCACTGATGCATTTGAGGATGCAAGTGACTTCGATTTAGAGTCAATTATTATGGATCCCCCCTTTGCATCAGAGGAAGAATATTTCTATGAAGTAGAAACTCACCCTCAGAGGCACGAAGAAATTACGAATGAGGTGAGGTTAGCCACACAAGTGACTATCAAGAGTGAAGGCAAGAAAAAAAAGAAGAAAGAAACCATGTCAGAAGAAGAAGAATCCTTGTTTGAGGTTCCCGAGAACTTCAAGAAATATGAAATAGAAGACAGACGAATCATGGTATGAATGCCAAACAGAAAAGCTGACATTGGAGAAGCATATGATAATAGAGAGAAAACCAAGAAAATAATAGTTTCCATACAAGGAGAAGAAGAAAAATGTACATACATAGGGCATGATTTGACGAAGGAAGAAGAAGAAGAATTAGTTGCCCTATTGCGCGAATATAGAGATGTGCTCGCTTGGAGTTACAAAGACTTGAAAGGAGTAGACCCGGATATATGTTCTCATAGAACCCCTATGACTCCAGTGCAAAACCTACGAAACAGAAACCATACACTTACAATGATAATTACGTTGCGAAGATTAAAGAGGAGATAGATCGTTTGATAGAAGCAGGATTTATTTACGAAATTGAGCATACCAAATGGATATCCCCCATTGAGGTTGTGCCCAAGAAGAATGGAAAATTGTGTGTGTGTATTAACCTTAAAAAAGTTAATGCCGCCACCATTAGAGACAATTATCCTCTTCCTATCACGGAACATTTATTGGAAAGAGTTGCGGGCAAGGAAGTTTACAGCTTCCTTGATGGATTCTCAGGCTATAATCAAGTAGCCATTGCTCCAGAAGATCAACACAAGAGGACTTTTGCCACTGAATGGTGCATATTTGCATTTCGTGTGATGCCATTTGGCTTAACAAATGCACCCGCCACTTTCCAGCGACTCATGTGTCATGTTTTCAAGGAATTCTTACGCAAGAATTTGGAAGTTTATGTCGATGACTTATGTGCACATTCAAATGTAAGACGGACACATATCGTAGAGTTAAGACAAGTATTTGACAAATGTCGAGAATATCAGGTTTGTTTGAACCCAGAAAAGTGCGTTTTCATGGTCAGACAAGGAAAAATTCTAGGACACATTGTGTCAAAGAATGGAATTTCGACAGATGAAGAAAAAGTGAAAGTAATTGAAGATCTACCTAGACCAACTAACGTGAAAGAGGTACAGGCATTTATGGGACATTGTGGTTATTATAGACGATTCATACACATGTATGCAATCATAGCCAAGCCTTTGTACTCTCTTTTGACCCATTTTGAATGGACAGATGAATGTGAGAATTCATTCAACGAACTTAAATGACGTTTGTGCTCAGCACCTATATTGACAACCCCGGATTGGAGTAAGCCATTCCATGTACATGTGGATGCATCCAATTATGCCATAGGATGTGTGTTAGCACAACCCACGAGTGAAGGAAATATAGACCTCCGGAGCCATAGCTTATGCAAGCAGACAGTTGAACGCAGCAGAAAGAAATTACACCACTACGGAACGAGAAGGATTAGGGATGATCTACGCGGTAAAGAAATTCAGACATTATCTGTTGGCAAACAAGTTCAAATTCTTTACAGATCATCAAGCATTATTGTATTTAGTCAATAAGCCATGTAACACAGGATGACTGATACGTTGGTTTCTATTACTCATGGAGTATGATTTTGAAGTAGTAGTCAGGAAAGGAAAGACACATCTCAGAGCTGACCACCTCTCAAGACTAACCTCAGGACAAGCTCCTCAAGGGATAGCGGATGAATTACCAGATGCATACTTGTTTAACCTGAAGATAGCACCAGAATGGGCTAAGCCTATAGTCCCTATTCTAACGTATGGACCCAGGAATCCTAGGATAAGGATCAAGGAAGGAGAGATTACCAAGTCTCAGATATACCAAATCATAGCAGGAAGTATATATAAACATGATAATCAAAAGATTCTTGCTTGTTGTGTAGATGAATCAGAACATGCAAATTGGTTCCAATTAGCACATGTAGGTGCATTAATGCAGCATCATTCGAAACATCGTACTTTGCAGACTCTGCATATACTAGGAGTATATTGGCCTACAATGGAAGTAGATGTCTAGAAATTGTGTAAAGAATGCCATGTTTGTTGTGAAAGACCACCAGTAAAACATGCTACATTGTATCACGTGTCTCTCACACCAGACTGGAGTGAACCTTTAGTGACATACTTGAGGACGAAAACATTCCCTCAAGGAATGACTTTAGCGCGACAACGCAGTCTAGAGCAGGAAGCTCAGGACTATTCACTTATTGGCGATAATCTATACAAAAGAGGAAGAGACGGATACTTAAGACAATGTGTTCATGAAAGTGATTATCTGAGCATACTAGAGACTGCACACCAAGGTGTTCCAGGAGGTCATTTTGGACCGGATAGGATAATCAAAGCCATCCTCTTTGCAGGATTATGGTGGCCCACTCTTCACATGGATGCACATACCTATGTCAAGAGATGTGATGTGTGCCAAAGAACTCAGTTTCCTACTCGTAGAGATGAAATGCCATTGAAACCCATGATGGGCGGACGTGCATTTTCTAAATGGGGTATAGACTTTGTAGGACCCATTAACCCCCCTGCAAAAGGTACACATGCAGAATACATTATTGTCGCGACAGATTATCTTACCAAATGGGTAGAGGCAAAAGCCACGAAAAAGAATGATGCACACACGACGGCAAAATTCTTATTTGAAAATGTCTTTACAAGATATGGATTGCCTATAGAGTTAGTGAGCGATCGAGGAACTCACTTTCTAAACCAATTCATTGAATATTTGTTACAGGATTTTATGGTGATTCACAAGAAATCCACACCATATCATCCTCAAGCCAATGGTCAGGCTGAAAGCACTAACAAGATCCTTTGTAATGTACTGACGAAACTCGTGAACAACAAACACTTAGATTGGGACAAACAGTTACACCATGCTGTTTGGGCATATCGAGTGGCCTACAAGATCGTACTCAATGCAACTCCCTTTCAGAAGGTTTTTGGTCAGAATGTTGTGCTTCCTTTGGACTTCTTGATACCGACCCTTAAGGTTGCACAAGAACATCAGTGGACCAGCCATGAATTATCAGCAAGAATAATGGACTTGGAACGATTAGGAGAAACCAGGCTGAAAGCAGCAGCAGGAATATATGCGGCAAAGAAGCGACAGAAAGCATATTTTGATGCACATGTGAAAGATAAAGGCTTGAAAGAAGGAGATTTAGTTCTAGTATATACGCTGAAACAACATGCACGGAAGTTAGAAAAGCGAGGTTATGGACCTATGATCATTAATAGACTCTCAACAAGTGGAGCAGTACAATTAGCCATCTTAAAAGGAGACATAATGCCTAATTACATCAGTGGCTGTAGAGTCAGGTTATATCAGGAACCTCTTACTGAGGATATGCTTAGATGACTCACGTTGGCAAAGAAGCGTAAGGAGGAAGAAAATAGAATACGAGTTGAAGCTCAGGCAGAAGCTATAGAACACATTAAGCACATGAAGTTAAGAAGACAAGGACTAGGGAGAGAACATTATAACCATATGGAAACATCACCCAGATACCCCATGGCCATGTGTCAAGTAAAGTCAACCACTCATCCTAGCATAGTGGATAGGAGACCATTCATTACAGTCAGGCTAGAGCACGACAACCCTTGCCAAGAGCTCAGGGCTTACAAAGTGGGGTGCCGAGATTGCGGAAATATCTGCAAACGGGTGTAGAACAATCGCCATTTGCAAGGCATGATTCAGGTGCTGCGACTAGTGTGATTAGATGGTCCCACTATAAGGATTCATGAATAGAAATGCGGCCAATTGAGGCGTACCTCATAGGGCTAGGAGGCATGGAAACCCCTTGCATGGGTGAGGTGGACCTTCCTATCCTCATAAACGAAGTGACTATGACCACAAAGCTACTAGTGTGCCATGACGATGACATGATAGAACCCCTAATCCTTGGCCAAGATTGGCTATATGATCACTCAGTGGACCTAAATCTTAGACAAGGCTCCTTGCAGATTGGAACCTTAGATCAGAAGCGAGTGATACCGCTTGACTTCGCTAATGGCATTCCGACTGAGGTATGTACCCCTAGACCCTATGAAATGCATGCGACGGAAGACCAGAAGATCTTTAGTCAGATCAGTCACGTTACATCTACACCAACCCACGCGGGCTTGGCGATTGTCAATTAGAAGGACTTCAAGAGATTTTCCCTTGGGCTTCTTGCAAACTAGAAGGGGTAACCACCCAACAGATGGGTCAGAAGGGTTACATCAGCGGACAAATGGACACTATCACCTGCGGTGCCCATCCTTCCACACTTACTGCGGACTGGCATAGATTAAAAGTACAAAATGGAACATTTCCTAATGGGCAGGTTTCGCAAGTGTTGGACCTCCCTTCTTTTCCAAAGCAGAGTGTCCATTGGACCTCTCAACCTCAACCACAAAAGAGTCAACCACGACGAAGGAACCCAGACCGACGACAACATCAGATGACACAAGGAAGAAAGCTGCAGTCTCAGTATCATAAAGCAAGAGGCACAAGACAAATATGGGTGCCAAAAGGACAGAAACCACCAACAAATTTCAACAATGCAGACAACGATAAGAAGAAGTCAAGGCAGAAGCAGAGTCAATATTCAACATCTCCTCGACCTTCTTCTACGAGTACGAATATTCGACAGATTTGGATTGCCAAGAAGTACCTTATGAACCGACCCACAACCACGCAGATTTGGGTACCCAAACAATGTATTATAGCTCAACCCTCAAGCCTTGTAATATACACCCCTCAGAAATCTCTTCAACCCTCAATACCACCACATCCGATCTCAACTTTTGTCCCTCCGCACCGACCTATCACCCGATCACAAACTCTTAGGAAGTGGATACCTAAACGTATCCAGAAGTCTTCTCCTAACCCTTTGTCTAACATAACTACCACCCCGACTAATCTACAACCTTGTAATAACTCATTCATGACTGAACCTTGTATAAATCCACACACTATAACCCAACATCACCTGTAATAACATCTCATCAAAGAACTGCATGCAATATCTGAAAACATATAGGTGTCTAGAGACCTGCACTAGTTCTGCAAGAAGCATTGCATCAATCACATCACAACACTTGGCTACACGGGTTACACATCGGCTATGGAAAGGGATTGAGGTCTCACCTTAATGGGATCATAATTAATTTCCATACTAATGTGCTAATCTTTTGTAGCAGATCTTTTCCATTAGCACATCAATCATTTGCAAACCGAAGAAGGACCATCTAAAGCTGGAACCAGTATACCCAAGGCTACTATTAGTGATTTACTCGTTGAGTCCCATCCGACGGCTCCACCGCCAGAATTTCAAGGCTTCCCAGGACCGATGCCTATTGACGATCCTCCTAGAGGGTATACTAAGAAGATTCATCGTAATTCTCACTGGTTTCAAGGGCTAGCAAGATCCTTGGCGGATGTTGAGTTTATATTTGAGGCTAATTTGACTTTTGATGACCGTACCTAGGGCAAATATCAGTTTCTCTCAAGAGAGTTGGAAGGGCTACAGAATACACAAGACTTAACACATGTTTGGGCAAGAGCCGGCTTCACAGAGTATTTCAGTGACCCTTTGCCTAAACCTGACTTCTACAGATGCTATTATTTAATAACCACTTTGATAGCTTCAGAGAATAAGGACCTGCCCGGAACTTTTATTTTGCCATCCTTAGTGAACGATCCACCATATAAAAGATTTTATCTTTCTAAAGATCTGATTCGAGCTGCCATCAAGATTCATGGAACCCACACTCCAACGGAGCGAGAAAGGTTAGTTCCAGACCCTATGAAACGTGGGAACACCACTAAGTGGGAAGAGATTTTGGCGATCACACCTGAGCTTTCAAAACAACTGCGGATATGTATGCAACATTTTGCTTTCCCAACTCAGGACAGATTCGCAATGCCTCACAAACGAATATGGTTTGGTTTGTATTTATCTTGTATTGGACCCTAGACAGTTGATCTAGCTAGCTGGATCATTGATCAGATGTATTTAGCACAACACAGATGGGAAAGAAAGAAAGTCATCAATGGATGTTGTGCATTGACTAGAATTGTATATATGTGCTTAGCATATGACTTGCCGATCGAACGTGCGTTGACAAGTGAGGAGCTGAAAGCGTTTAAAGGAACCACAAAGAAAGCTAGGAAGGCTAGCAAAGGAAGAGAAGGAAAGCGAATGAGAGGAACTATCCCCTGCCTTCAGGTGCCAGAATCACCCTCACCACAACCCTCTCCTGAACAGTCTCCTACTGAACCCCCTGTACAACCCATTCGTATAAGGTTATCAAGACCAGTTACAACGGAGGGCACTACCAGCACAGTCGCTACTCAAGCAACCACAGTCCCAGGACCTACCACCACTACAGCAGAAGCTCCCACCATTATTGGTGCGGAAGCTTTCTCTTTTCAGATACCCCATTTAGAAGCAGAACAAGCAGACACCACATTTGATTTTGAGATGCAGGATGTATTTTCAAATGAATTTCAGTTTTCAGAAGGCCAGATCTTCTCTCAGGAATATGAAAGGCCCAGCTACCCTACCACACCGCGAGATCAACCACAAGGACAAGTAGTGTCTAGTTCCAAGGAAGAAAGAACGTAAACCGACGAAGATGAAGGCGATGACGAAGCCAGCCAGGGAACTCATGAATCCCAAGAACATGTGCAAACAGACGAACAAGGACAACCAACCGACACCCAAGGTGACACGAGCACACATGAAGAAGAAACCTTCAAAGCAGCAGCTTATACACTGGCCATCAAAAAGTTATACCGTACTATGGAAAAGGTTTGGGCGTGTAAGAAGTTGACTGACGAAGAGAGCCAAACCCTCATAGAACAAGAGCTTGTCTCGGGCGGGTTCGAAGAAGTATACATCAGAGGTTTCAGAGAGCTTGTCAAATCAATTGGGGTGAATACATTCGGGTACCCACCGGCGGTCAGTCTTCAGAACAAGCCAGGGAAGCACGTCTCGTTGTTGAAAGCTCATTGGCAGAGGATACCATTATCGTCGACTCCCCACCCCATACTACCACTGTACACACCACCACAGTCGTCGAAGTACCGACCACCCCAACCGCTCCTCCTTCACCTCCCATCCATTCAGTCTCCCCCATACACCCTCCTTCTCCCAGAACAACATCCTCCTTCTCCGGTGGAGTAGCAAAAGTCGTCTTTACTCCCATTCATCCCACAATTCCCGCATCCACTCAACCTAGTCTACCCCCTAGCACACCCACCTTTCTATCCAACCCATTTCTCCATCCATCTTTTCCATCCTTCCCCACACCTCCAAGACCCCTTTTCCCATTCCCACCTCCATTAACCTTCTCCCTAGTCTCACCTCCCCGACCCACCGTAACTCCCCAAGCTATCCAAGACAACCCCTCTGTAAATTACTCGTCAACCTTTGTAAATCCCGTATTTACACCTACACACTTACCCACGATCACACCACTATTCACAGTCACCGCACTCGATACTACATCGAGCAATATGGATATATCACCCCCCACTGCACCTCCACTCACTTCATTTGTGGCACCACAATATTTAAGCACACCACAATTTTCCACAATCACCACATCATCCACATTCCCACCCCCATTCCCTTTGCATCTACACCTACTGCATCTTCGCTTAGCACATCTTTAATATTATCACCCACTGTAGATACTGCATTTTGACAAATGTTCACGTGTATGACGCAAGTAAGAGATGAGTTCACATCTCTTGGAAATAATTATCAGCAGCTGCAGAGGACAACCAACGACTTACAGTCGTAGCTTAATTCATTGTCGATTGAGAATGCCTAATTGAATACTCGATACCAAGAATTACGCGAGGCATACCACAAATTGGAAGTAGAAAGTGAAGAGAAAGCCAAAGAGGCCACTGCTGATCTTGACAATTTGTTAAGGGCCCAGACAGTTTGCAATGCGACGCTGACTCGAAACATGGGCTTACTCAGAAGACATCTAGCAGCAGCAAAGGAAGAGAACCAGCTGCTACAAGAGCAGAACAGAGAAAATTTAGAAGTTGCTCTCGATCATCCAGACCAACCATTAAGTCCTAGCCGATTCAAAGCAGTGCCCTCCGAATCAATGAAAATGCTGCTTGATGATCACATCAGATTGCTCAATGAATACGATCGAATGAACGAAGAATATCAGAAGCTAAAAGACGATCATAAGCTACTCCAGCTCAGAGCACCGGCAACACAAGGACTACCATCGCCTGCGGACCCATCTCCTGACATCCTAGAGGAACTCAACGCACTACGGGCCCAGGTATCAACTCTTGAATCAAGGATAGCTATATATGAAGCACCACCAAGGCCAGATTCCCCACCAGAGCTCCGAGCTGATGAAGAAAATGTAACTATTCCGGTGGAGGAAACTTTTGAAGAAGCCTACGAGCCCCAACCCATCCCAGGCGGACGAGTCACGGCCGAAGGCTAGACGACTTACGAACTTCCTACTCCCGCATGGATGAAGACAATTGAAGAGCTTGGAACAACCCATTCAGCACGAGTAGAGGCACAGTTGCACGCAATGGCAATGATTGAGGAAAGAATTCTACAGTCGCCCTACTTTGCTCATTTTGCCCCGCGCAGATACATATCCGGGCATGAGTTACAGTACAAACCGTATTTCATGTTAATGGCCAAATAACAATTGGCCATAGAGAAAGATACAGGCAAGAAACCATCTCATGCTACTCAATTTGAACCTGAGGATTTGCCACTGGATGCGCAGCAAGGCGAGATCTATCAACCAGATTGGCATAAAGATCTTTTACAAGAATATCCTGAGATGATGAGTACTTGGGTTAAGGCACCTTTACATTTAAGATACAACCCATGTTGGGGACCAGTGCCACGTCGCCATTCCTAGAAGGCATTTGCAATTAAGATACAAAACAATAAGCAATGCCAGGATTGGCTAAACTACCCATACTTCAGGCCACCTACAGTACCACCCACAATCGGATACATGATGGCCACGATTCGCCACTGGATCCCTCGCTTCAAACACATGGATGATATAGTAGCGCACATGACTGTCAAAATCTTTGACATGATGCAGATGGTTTTTAAAGTCTTCAGACGCGTCAAGGCACCCCATGTAAACACCCCGGGCTTTGAGCATGGCAATCTAGATCTTGCATATGATATGAGTACAACGCCATCGCTACGGGTGTGTTATGCCTGGCATTGTAGAATTAAATACCTACCAGCGTGCTACAAGCAAACCTTCGAAGAAATGTTCACAACCGGTTTCTGGGAATACCATTCAGAAGTGTTCATCAGCAGGCCCACCCACTTGCTTCAGTCATTCGCCTGTGAACAGATGGTTTATTCCACACATTATCGACTCCCACCACATGATGAACCGCAACCAATTGATTTGGAGAAACTCGAGGCAGATTTTGCCCGAGGCATTCCGATATCAGAACACACCCTCGCTCAAGACCTCCTACAGAACTACATCCGACACACCGCACAACAAGGTTCTGTCAAGGACGACAGAAGCGAGAGGGAGGGGGGTGTTGGCAGTAGTAGTAGCCAGAGGCATAGAAGACGCGAAAGCATGTAAAGATAGAGCAGGGAGCTAGTCGAATCAAGTTTTCAAAGATTATGTTTTATAAATATTCTTCAAAAACCTCCAACAGTGATTTTCATCACTATTGTAACATATGTAACATAGAAAAACCCTTTTTGTAATCCATAGCTCCATTTTGTGCAAGCTGAGGAATCCTCGAGCTTAAGGAGCTTAGGTAGAATGAGCGTATCAATTTTGATTATTTTTAGACACCGTTTACCCCTTCAAATAGCACTTAGGACCTATTTTTTAACTATGCCGGTCACTAGATGTGAAACCGGTCAAAACTAGTCTAGAATCTATAAAAAGAGCTAGAGAGCTCATTTTTGAGGTTAGATTGTTTGAGTAGAGAAGAGCTTAGAGCTATTTTGAGTTGTAAGAGTGTTCTTGAGTAATAGAGTTGATTTCTCACCTTCCATTGTGTCTTGCTTGTCTCTTCGTTGTGTGTGTATGTGTGTGTGCATTTATATGCTTCTCACCTTCACTCTCACTTCATCTCACATTCACGATCTTCATATCACTCCTATCTCTTCCGCGGATTGAGATTAAGGAGGTGGAGCTTCTTAACGTGGTTCTCACCATTGTGCTAGAGTAACATAGCCCTACGACCAACACGTAAGAAGCGCCAATTAGTAGATGGCCATGTAGAAAGACCCCTAGGAATATTGGAGAAAATTAAGTTGACTACCTATGGAGTAGAATTCAAACACACTCTAGCTATATGTCAATTTGGAAAAGCAAATAATTATGAAATGATATGAAGACGACCCTTCATGAGACAACTCAAGGTAGTACAAGATTGGGGAAGAGATGCTTTATACCTACAACATCAGGGGGCCACTACCAAGATAAATTTACACACATTCTCATATAGAGACGTACCCCCGCTATAATGGAATCCCATACACAAGGAAGAGAATGATTTGTCAATTCATAGTGCAGGTTCAAGTGACCAATCATGGATGCACAAAGATGCTCAATTATGGATGTGCAAGGAAGCAAAGCGAGAGGAGAAAAAAACTCAATTGTGGCTTATCGAACATCAAAATTACCAACCCGTAGATGATCCTATGTATATGTCTCAACATTTTTTGGATGAAGCATTTGAATCACATTGTTGGATGGGAATTCTAGCCACCTTAGATGTGTGTGTGAATGAGGAAGTATTAACCATGAATGGATGTTGTTGGCAGTGGTCAGGGCAGTCACGGACTTACGAGACAAGGAAGCCAACCAGAAGGGCCAAACAGACAAAGCAATCAAACAAGATCTGGCAAATAGGCCTATCATTTTTCATGAAGCTGAAGATCAAGGACAAAGCACAAGAGCACATCAAAGAGGTGGACACACAAGAGGAAGGAGCAAGTAGGGAGCTCCAAGCAGTGTATGTCAAATTTTCAGAAGAAATCCCTACAAAAATAATGATTTTCATCACTAAAAGCCATTGTAAATACCATTTCATATTTTTGTAGCTCCATTTTGTGCAAGCCAAGGAGTCCTTGAGCTTGAGGAGCATTAGAAGTATCTACCTATCAATTTTCATATTTTTTAGACTCCATTTGAGCCCTCAAATAGGCCCTAACTAGGCCAGACACTAGGTCTGGACAGGGCCAAAGCTAGTCAAAAACTATAAAAAGAGCTAGAGAGCTCATTTTTGAGGTTAGCTTGTTGTAGAATTGAACTTGTAAGAGCACTATTGAGTAATTTAAAGAACTCCATTGTCTCTCTCTTTGTTCTTGCCTTGTGTGCGCGTGTGTGTGTATGTGTGTGCACGTTAGTGTGCCTCTCACTCACACACTTGTGCCATCACTTGTTCGAGGTCTTCATACCATCCTCACATCTTCCCGGATTGACATTAAACGAGGTGCTACTCATCACTGAGGTACACCAAATTTTGGCGCCGTTGTCGGGGATCGAGCTTTGAGGACGTGCGTGTGATGGTAAGCTGCAGAGTTGAGACGTTGGAGTCATAGGTATTTTCTTCACTTCCATCTATTTACTTTTGTTTTCTTCAAAATCTTCATCACAATCACCATCATCACCATCTCCCACCTCCATCTCCATCATCGTGACATTCTCAGTTTTTTGGTCATATCACCCTTCCCATACCGTTTCCCCTCATTTCACTTGAGAGAGAAAGCGAGAGAGCATTTGCATGCTTGTGTTTTTCTGTGTTTTTTGAGATTTTCTGCAGGAAGCAGCATCCCCAACAACTGCACCAGCTTCAGCAGGTACAAATTTTTGACTATGCAGGTCCCGAGGCATTGACCTCTGTCAATCGCGATCGACAAAAAAAGTAAGTTTTTTGCAAAACAAAGTGCAAAACCATGATGTGTAGGCCTAGGGCATCCTAAATCTGTGTTTGAAATTGTAAAATTCCTCAGTTTTCTGTCAATCGCGATCGACACGTCAATGACGACCGACACTTGCCGACTGATCTATCAATTACGACTGACACGTCGATCACGACTGACACGTCGATCGCGACTGACAGAGTCAACGACCAATTGACCACGACTGACAGAGCATATGCGTGCCACGTGTCAATCGCAGTCGACTCATCAATCACGATTGACCCATCAATCGCGATCGACAGTCCCGACGGAACTGTCAATCGTGATCGACCAAGTCAACAACCCTTTGACCACGACTGACTAAATTTTTGGGCCATGTGTCAATCTCGATTGACCCATCAATCGTGACTGACAACCACGACGGACCTGTCAATCGCGACCGACACGTCGATCGTGACTGACATATCAATCGCGATTGACAGACCTTTCGATCGCGATTGATGGGCAATTTCGGCATTTTTTTAAGGGCAAAAAATAGTTGGTCTATTTTGGGTCAAATTTTGGGAAACATTAGGGGTTTTCATTGCACTGTGAGGCCACTACGCAAGTAATTCAAGAAATCCTGTTTGCTTGTTAGCCTGTTTTAACCCTATTTTAGCCCTAAAATCCTGAACTCGCATAACTTTCTCATACGAAATTCATTTGCAGTGATTTTGGGTTTTTTGGAAAGCTCTTGGGGAGTACGGTAATTTATTACCAGGATTATTAGATATAGTATTTTTAAGTTGACCATACCCAAGGGGAAGAAAACTGAGGGAACTTTAGGATTGTTTTCCATAAAGCCAAAGAACAATTTGATCTTTGAATTGCATGAATGAAGAATGTTTGTTGTGTCAATTGAATTCAAATCTTGAGCTAACTTTGGGACTGTTGCAGGTCCATTGAGAGCATCGAAGGGCATTCCAAGCAAGAGTAAGTGCAAGCTTGGGAACACGCTTCCTGGGCACACAAGGGAAACCAAGGAGAGAAACTAAAGGTTGGAAATTCTCAACACCCTCTATCAATCCCTAGCTTAGGCTAAGTATGGATAGAGGTTTTGATCAATTAGGGTTACGTTAAGCACGACCAAGTCCAAGAACCCTAATCACTCAAGTGCAAGTACAAAGAAATTCCATTTGTGAAACAACTTAAGGGAAAAGAATTTAAATCAAGCGACCAAACTCAAGTACGATAAAACCTAAGTGTTCCTTGTGACAAAGATTGATTGGACAAGAAGTGACATCCTAAGAAAAATTAAAAAGAACAAGTGATTAATACAAAAGAACTCAGCAACGAAGTTGTACTTGGGAAATTTGGGAGTATTCAATTGGGCATATGAGCCTTAGATCAGGACAACACCTAGGAAGAGATAGACAAAGCCTTAGGTCCTCTGAAGCTAGTGTCAATCATAGTGCTCGGTCTTGGGCCCAACAGTTGAGTCATTATTCACACTACCCTAGCTCTGAGACTAGTGAATTAGAGATGTCTCAAGGTATGGAGAGACCCACAGGAAGTTCAGGTGTGCCAGACTTACAAAGGGTCGAAGGTCCTTACAAGACGCGACTCGAATACCTTAGGACCAATCGATTAGGTGCTTGCATCTATGAGGATGTCCTAGGAAGATCCGTGGTCCAGATTAAAAACCCAGATCAACCCATTGGACTAGAACATCCAGTAGTCAAGTTTGAAAATGGAGCATACCTGTACAAAGAAGGAACCATATACGTAGTCATGAGTTACCCAGATAGGACAGATGAATTTGGTAATGTGATCCCAAAAACAGACATAGGTGACCTAAAGTAAGGAAACATAGGTGGCGAGCCTAAAACACCTCGAGGCAAATCAGTCCTCACTAGGATTATCACACCAGAGTGGGTTCCCCAGGACAATAAAAGCATAGACCTGCTCCTGAACCGAGAGACTGATGAAGCCTTTTGCAGGTATAAGCCTGATCAAGCAAATGAGGTAGGAACGATCACAATTTATGAGTTCAAAGACCCTGATAGCCCAGGCAAAGTGACCTATTTAGACAATACTTCGAAGAGGATCTTTGTGGTCACAGAGCATGGTAGGCATGCCTACAGTTGGAAGGGAATTTGTCTTTCCCCAACCAAGATCTAATGTCTCGTATGGCCACCAACTACCTGGAACATCCCAAGCTCATGGAGCTCAAAGGGACATAAGTAGAGATAGACCAAAAGTAAGCTTTGTCAACCCCTTGGGAAGAGAAAGGATGAGAACAGAGATGGATAGAATGGAAACTAACAGACCTAGAGCCCCAAGAAACCAAAGAAATGCAAACGAATTCCCTCTACCAAGACCTAGAGATCACACGAGGACTTTGAGACCTACACAACTAGTTAAGTCCATGAAGAATTAATTTCATGGCACTAGAGACCCATACGATCATGTGGCCGAGTTTAGGCAAGTCTTGAGAGTTGAACAAGTTGAGGAACTATTCACGCAGTACAATGCTTTTGGTCTAACCCTTTAGGAACACAACCCTTACATGGTTTCAACCACTGAATGAGAGACAATTCAAGAACATAGACCAAATTCTAGAGGCATTCATTATCGAATTCTCTAAGAGTGGCATAAGGCATAATACTTCCTCATTGATCCATAGCTTCAAGCAGACACCTCAAGAGACGGTTAGACTTGCAGGAAGAAGGTTTAGGCAATACCTAGAGAGATGCCGTGTTCCAGAGTTACCCACTCTAGCGAAACAAGTGGCTTTATTCTTGGATGGACTACTAAGTACCAAATTGAGATCATATGTGTACTTGAAGGACCCTAGGACCATAAAAGAGTGTGTACGCATGTGCATCGACAATGAGGATAACCTAGGAGAGGAATTAGAGCTTTCAAAAATCTACAGAGATTCAAATAGTTCTACTAGCCTCACTTCCACACAATCCACATCTATCGAGGAACTGACAGAAAAGGTAGCTCAAAAACTAGGTGTCTCTAGAAAACAAATACCAAGGTTTGCCCTAGAGAAAAGATGCTATACTTGTGGAGGTGACCATATGGAGAATGTATGTCCCATTATGGCTCAACCCCAAGTGAATCCTAGTAGCCAGTATTGCACCCTAGAACGGAGATACACCAATCACACCGTGCAAGATTGCCCATACAATAAACAAGCATTTAGGCAAACCTACCCTCAGCTATACCCTCAACAAGGAAGATACCAGAACCATTACCCACCGCAGCAATATGGCAGACCCCAGAACCCTATCAGCAACCCTACCAAACCCAGCAAAGGCCTCAGCGTGTGTTAGCTCAGCAACCTCCTACCCCAACCAATGTGATTCCAATAAAGTATGCAGCTGTAGAAGAGAACCTGAATAGAGCCATAGTGCCAGTAACACCATTGCTTTCGGAAAGTGACCCGGGTGATCATAGTTTTGACTCTACTCACATGGATAGTCCACAGGCTTACTACTTGGAGTCACTTGAGCATAATGAGTCATATTACTCTGAAGATCTCCTAGTTGGGAGCCAGAGTATGCAAATGTCATGTACGCAAACCCCAACTCTAGACCTCAACCTAAGCAGGTAAGACCCCCATTCCCTAAAGGACCATGCTACAGATGTTAGGGGGATCACCTTATTCGTGATTGCCCTATGCCTGCACCTACACAGCCCCAATCTGTGACCATTCAGGGCTTTTTTTCAGATTGTGGGAAAGAGCATCTCTTACGAGACTGCCCAAAGAATCCCAATAACATGCCAAAAATCACTCCTATTAACGTTATTGGGTCAGTAGTAGACTCTACAGAAAGTGAAACTTCCACTGCAACAGTGCAAGTGGTCACCAGAGCTCAAGCTTTGCAGTAGAACCAAGGTTTAGGCCAAGAAAAGAGCACCGAGGTTAGTGAAACTGAGAGCATAACCAAGAAACGGATGAGAGCCTGGAAAGATAGTCGGGAAAGGATGAAAAGACAATGGTCCAAGAAGATGAGCGAATTAAAAGAGAGCATAAGAGAAACAAAGGCCAAGATTGTTGAGCTCACCTCTCAAACAAACTCTCACATACCACCACCACCTTCATCCCTATTACCATCTAATCCACCATCTTTCAACCCACCTCATACCAGTCCACCACCCCCTAGAGTAGGATCAGTATTGGCTGACTCCACTCCTGAAGACATAGACATGATGCTTAAGGCATATCACACCAGAATCCAAGAAGGGCCAAATGTGACAGATCATGACAAGTGCTACCCTAGAACTGATCTAGAGATAGAGAGAACCAAGCTTTGTGCTAAAATGGTAGCATTGGCTCAAAGCATGTTTGAAGCCAGTCGCCTCTTCAACTACTCTTGCTCAGCTAAGGCACAGTTGCATTTTGATGGACTGTTGGAGAATTTGGAGAGCATAATTGCAAAATCTAATAAGGAAGCCATATCCCAAGGAAGAGACAAGGCAAGCGAAAGGATAAGCATTCCTCCCCAAGAAGCTTATGTGCCTAATTCCACTGAACCGGACACATCTTCTTCTATGAATCGGTATTCACCAGAATTCCTACGAGAGATTCAAGAAGAGAAATGGGCTAAAGAAAGTGAAGTCCCTCCTCCCATTGAACTTGTGGATGATGCGCATGATCAATTCCCACAAGACATTCCTTCCATTTATGAGGAGAAGGAGAGCACCCAATCTCAAGAAAGGTTATACTTTGAGTCTAATTCCTTATAGGATCTACCCCATTTCCCAGGCCCATGGGAAGCTAAGTCTACTTGTATGAGAGCACCCATGATCATGGTAAGAAACGAAGATTCAGTCATACCTAGGAACACAGAGGTAGTGAAAAACACTAAAGTGCAGTGCAACCTCACTTTAGAAGAGCTACTCAAAGTTTGGCCAGAGCCATGGAAACATGTAGCCAATCCAGTGCTAGAAGTAGCGAAACCTCGTTCCCAGGTAGGTTCTCATAGAACGGTGCCAGAAATACCTTTGAACAAGATAGGAGACATGAGCGAAGGAGAATAATGAAACACCTACCTTCCCATTACCCATCAAGGATACACAACCAAGGCAATTTTGGACTCAGGCGCAAGAGTTGCAATTGCTACCACTTCCTTATGGAAGCATTGGGGCAAGCCAGCACTCAAGCCGACAAGAATGAAATTGCAGATGGCCGATGGTCACATTGAGAGACTGTTAGGGCTGCTAGAAGGAATAACTCTCACTACATGTGGTGTTGAGTTTGAGCATACTTTCGCTATATGTGACTTTAGCAAAAATCATGCATATGAGATGATTTTGGGAAGGCCATTCATGCGGCAGTTGCAAGTGGTACAAGATTGGAGAACCAATTCCTTGTATTTGCAACACCTAGGTGTTACAACCAAAGTCAATCTCAAGGATTACTCTCATAGAGACGTACAACCTATTCAATGGAATCCCATCCATAGGGCTAAGGATGACACGGAGTCAGTGCATTCCGTAGGATCAGGATCCTCATGGATGCATGAAAACACTCACTTGTGGATGTGTAAAGTAGTAGTAGAAGAGGAGAAGAAAGAAAAATCCAGAGAGATAGGTGTGAAGAAAACCCATAGATCAATTCAAGACCCAGCCTATGCACCTATAGTATTTCCTGACAAAGAATTTGAACCTCACGACTGGGCAAAAATTTTAGCAACAATGGATGTATGCATCAATGAAGAACAATGGACACCCCACTGTGATGAGGATGGCTATGATATTTCAGTCTTCTCAATAGAGACAATCATGGGTGATTCGGTTCTTGAAGAATGCGAACCTAGCACTGATGCATTTGAGGATGCAAACGACTCCGACCTAGAGTCAATCATTATGGACCCACCCTTTGCATCACACGAACAATACTTCTACGAAGTAGAAGCTCATGCTCAGAGACACGAAGAGCTTATAAAAGAAGTGAGGTTAACCACACAAGTGACCACTAAGAATGAAGGAAAGAAAAGTATGAAGTATGAGATAGACGATAGGAGAGTTATGATAAGAATGCTTAAACATGAGGCGCAATCAGGAGAGGCCTATGATAACAAAGAAATCACCAAGAAAGTAGTTGTAGCCATAGAAGAAGGAGAAGAAAGATGCACGTACATAGGCCATGACCTGACGAAGGAAGAAGAGCATGAGCTAATAGCCTTGCTAAGAGAATAAAAAGATGTATTTGCTTGGAGCTGTAAGGATTTGAAAGGTGTAGACCTTGACATATGCTCACACACAATTCCCATGACCTCAGATGCAAAACCCTCTAAGTAGAAGCCCTACACGTATAATGATAATTATGCTACTAAGGTCAAGGAAGAGATAGATAGATTGGTTGAAGGAGGATTCATCTATGAAATTGAGCACATTGAGTGGGTATCCCCCATTGTAGTTGTGCCCAAGAAGAATGGAAAGCTACATGTGTGCATCAACTTGAAGAAGGTTAATGCATCCACTATTCGAGATAACTATCCGCTTCCTATCACTGAGCATCTATTAGAAAGAGTAGCAGGCAAGGAAGTATACAGCTTCCTTGATGGGTTTTCTGGCTACAATCAAGTAGCCATTGCTCCAGAAGATCAGCATAAGATGGCTTTTGCCACAGAGTGGGGCATATTCGCCTTTAGAGTAATGCCCTTTGGCCTCACCAATGCGCTTGCTACCTTTCAGAGACTGATGTGCCACGTGTTTGAAAAACTCTTGAGGAATTTAGAAGTCTATGTTGATGATCTCTGTGCTCATTCCAACATTAGAGAGACACATATACCTGAACTCAGGCAAATCTTTGACAAATGTAGAGAATATCAAGTCTGCCTGAACCCAAAAAAGTGTGTTTTCATGGTCAGGCAAGGCAAGATTCTAGGACACATAGTGTCAAAGAATTGCATATCCACAGATGAGGAGAAAGTGAAAGCTATAGCAGAGCTACCTAGACCCAAGAATGTCAAGGAAGTACAAGCTTTCATGAGGCATTGTGGTTATTACCGACGTTTCATACACATGTATGCCATAATTGCAAAGCCTCTGTACGGACTTTTGACTAACTTTGAGTGGACTGAAGAATGTGAAAACTCCTTCAATGAACTTAAATGACGATTATGTTCAGCACCAATTTTGACCACACCTGATTGGAATAAGCCCTTTCATGTCCATGTGGATGCGTCTAATTATGCTATTGGATGTGTGCTAGCACAAACTATTGGTGAAGGTAATATGGATCTTCCAATTGCCTATGCTAGTAGACAGTTGAATGCAACTGAATGAAACTATACGACCACCGAAGGAGAAGGATTAGGCATGGTATATGCGGTTAAAAAGTTTAGACACTATTTGCTTGCAAATAAGTTTAAAAGTTTTACTGATCATCAAGCATTGTTGTATCTGGTGAACAAGCCATGCAATACAGGTGGATTGGTGAGATGGTTTCTCTTGCTAATGGAATACGAATTTGAGGTTGTGGTGAGAAAAGGAAAGACT
Source organism: Ceratopteris richardii (assembly GCA_020310875.1). Taxonomy (NCBI): domain Eukaryota; kingdom Viridiplantae; phylum Streptophyta; class Polypodiopsida; order Polypodiales; family Pteridaceae; genus Ceratopteris; species Ceratopteris richardii. The sequence continues at coordinate 27,377,988 of CM035435.1, read as the reverse complement.
CATTTGAGAGCAGATCATCTCTCTAGGCTCACATCCGGAGAGAGCCCACAAGGAATATCAGATGACCTTCCTGATGCTTACTTGTTTAATTTGGAAGTTGTACCTCAATGGGCTAAGACACTATGCCAGTATTGACATACAGACCTAACCACCCAGTAATAAACACTCAAGATAAGGAGATAATAATAGCCCAAAAGTACCATATCATGGCAGGGAGTATGTACAAGCATACAGATCAAGGAATATTATCTTGTTGTGTGGAAGAGGATGATCACGCTAAGTGGTCCCAATTAGCACATGTAGGTGCATTAGAGCAACACTACTCAAGGCAACAAACCCTACAGATACTAAGGAGACTCGGAGTGCATTGGCCTACTATGGAAGCAGACGTACATAAGTTGTGTAAGGAATGCCCAGTCTGTCATGTTAGACCACCTGTGGAGCACGCTACACCGTACCAAGTGTCTCTAATACTAGATTGGAGTGAACCATTAGTAGTCTTCTTAAGGACGAAAACATTCCCTCGAGAGATGACCCTAAGTAGACAAAGAAGTTTAGAACAAGAAGCCCTAGATTACTCACTTATTGGTGATAATCTGTACAAGCGAGGAAAAGATGGATATCTAAGGCTATGTGTCCATGAGAGCAAATATCTGAAGATCTTGGAAACTGCTCACCAGGGTGTAGCAGGAGGACATTTTGGACCAGATCGGGTGATCAAGGCAATCCTATTTGCAGGCTTGTGGTGGCCCACTCTTCACATGGATGCACATACCTATGTGAAGAGATGTGATGTGTGGCAACGAACTCAGTATCCTATACATAAAGACGAGATGCCATTGAAACCTATGATGGGTGGGGCTACCTATAGAGCTAGTTAGTGATAGAGGCACTCACTTCTTGAATGAAGTCATTGAAAATCTTCTCCAAGAATTCTTGGTAGTACATAAGAAGTCTACCCCCTATCATCCACAAGCTAATGGGCAAGCCAAAAGCACAAATAAGATTTTATGCAATGTGTTGACCAAATTAGTGAATAATAAATGCTCTCATTGGGACAAACAACTACACCATGTTGTTTGGGCATATAGAGTTGCCTATAAAACGATACTCCAAGCCACATATTTGGCCAAAATGCAGTGCTACCATTGGAATTTTTGATACCTACATTGAGAGTAGCACAGGAGCACGAGTGGATAGGCCATGAGCTCTCATCTAGAATCTTTGACCTAGAACGATTAGGTGAAACAAGATTAAGAGCGGCAGCAGGAATTTATGCAGCAAAGAAAAGAAAAAAAGCATCTTTTGATGCACATGTAAAGGATAAAGGCTTGAAAGTAGGAGACCTAGTCTTATTCTACACCTTGAAGCAACATGCACAAAAATTAGAGAAGAGAGGCTATGGACCAATTATCAATAGGATCTCCACAAGTGGAGCCGTTCAACTAGCCACTCTAGAAGGCGACATCCTACCAAGTTGCATTAGTGGATGCAGAGTCAAGTTATATTAGGAACCCCTCACAGAGGAAATGCTCAATCGACTCAACACTGCCAAGAAACGTAAAGAAGAGGAAAAGCGAATTCGAGAAGAAGCACAGGTAGAAGCATTGGAACGTATCCGAAGAATGAAATTGAGAAGACAGGGCAGAGATCAAAGACAGGGCAGAGATCAACCTAGGATAGATGCCTATGCAGCTCAAGGATATCATATGGCTATGTGTGAAGTCTCAAGTGATTGTCTCAACAAAGAAGTCAAAGATACGATGGAACTCCCTTCTTTTCCGAAGGCCATAGGGATACGGCAACCAAAGGCAGATCAAATGGAGAAGAAGTAGATGACCTATGCTCGAAGCGAAAAGAAATTACAAAGCAGAGTGTCTCAGCCACCAAAACAAGTGTGGGTGTGGAAAGGCGATCAACCTGTTGTGGTCCAGTCACAAGCACTGGCTCAACTTCTTATTAGTGATCAACGATAGGACACTAATAAGAAGTCTTTCAAAAATTCTTCTACTAAAGTGAAGTCTATTTAGGTACCCGAGAAGTCGATGAAGGCTGGCCCACAATCAAGATAAGTTTGGGTGCCTAAGGCTTGCTTGTGGGCTCAAATAACCACACCATGAACAACAGGGTTCACTCACTCGAACAACTGATGCTCACTCTTATTCGACAGACACAAACACATATTCGCCCATGAGCACGAGCAGAATCACTTGTAAATGGGTTCCTAAAATGCCTCATTTCCAAGCAGACACTCTTATAAAGCCCTCTGGAGTCTCCACAAAATCAAAACCGAAAGCCATCCACTATGTTTGGCAGCCAAAGCTTGTAATAAACCCCCCGATCCCCACATGTAAATTCATCTCCACCTACTAACTACATCATCCTCACATTGCATCTTTCCATTTAGCTCATAGGACTATTCGTTCACTAACTACACACACGATCACCGAGCACTCACTCACCCACTAACCTCACGTTAATGTTGTAACGGGGATAAAAATTGTTCTATCTTGTCCATTACAATGTTAACACATGCTTCTATATTCTCACAGAAGCAGCAAACAAGAAGTAACATGGCAGAAGCAGGAGGTACCGATTCCCAGGTGGGGTCTAGCGCCCAAATAGTGGACATTAAAACTCTCCTCCTCGAACCACAACTCACTTAAAGGCCTCAGGAACTCAGAGTTGTGCATGTACTTCCCATTCAGGACCCTCCACAAGGACACACTTCTCAAGTAGGAAAGCATGCACATTGGTTCAGCGATGTGGCAGGTCCATTGGGTGAGGGCACCTACTTTTGGGAAGCAAAAATTGAATTTAATGGCAAATGGGGAAGATACCATTTCTTTACCCGTGAATTCGAGGAGTATCAGGATGTAGAAGTAATGAGATCTGTATGGACCAAGGTGGGCTTGGACAGTTACTTTAGGGCACTCTTACCTAAGCCTGATTTCCTACGTTGCTCTTACTTGATCAGTACCATCACCCCTAGCAGAGCCAAAGGAGGAGATAGCACCTTCATGCTTCCCTCATTAACACCAGGCCATGAGCTGAAAAGATTTAAACTCACCCTCAACTTAGTATGGGAGGCCTTGGATATGAAGGGTATGCACATCCCCACAGAAAAAGAAACATTGATTCCCGGGAGAATGAAGCACAAAGATCTCAACAAGCTAAAAGATATGGTAGCTATGACACCAACCATTGCCCTCCACCTATGCACAATCATGCAACACTTCGCCTTTCTAGCTCAGGAGCAGTTCACCATTCCACACAAAAGAATTTGGTTCAGCTTGTACTTGGCAGAGACAGAAAATGTCACCATCAACCTACCCCATTGGATCATACATCAAATCCACTTAGCACATCAACGCTGGAATAAGAAACATAAAAATGTGCTTCACGGGTGTTGCACACTAACAAAGATCATTTATAGGTGCTTAGGTTATGATGTGCCTATTCAAAGAGCACCGGTGTGGTCCATAGCTCAGGAATTCCAGAGGAGGCCATCAACAAAAAGGCCACCATCGAAGAAAATGAGGGGTGCAGTTCAAATACCTTGTGGAAACGAGTGCCTATCCGTCCCCTTCGCTCCGGAAAGCAAATCCACATAGACGTATCGGCACCAGGAGATACCACACAGATGGAAGAACATCAGGTGACACCATCATCACCACACTCCTTACCCATCACTGCACAATTCACTTCACCCCATGACACAACCACCCCAACTTCCACAATCACCACATATGTTATGGGAATTCCCCTCTCTCAAGGCATCCATCTTGGAGGGGTTACTATGCCTACCTTCACAACACTATTCACGAACATCACATCCACCCCACCCACTGTCCCCATCTACACAGTCACACACATTTTGACACCATGGAAACATCACCAGCCACAACACCACTCCCTCCCCACACACAACCACAATCTCCCATACCCCCTCCACCCACATCACCACTTGATTCCACCTCATTCACGATTCCCTTTCCCTTCCTCATTCCCCCTACATCCTCTCCTTTCCTAGCATTCTTAAATGTAAATAATGTGTTTTCTACTTTACATCAATGTGTATATCAACTACAAAGCGAATATCAGACTCTCGAAGATCACCATCGTCAATTAACCACAGACCACCAACAACTATAGAGGCGGCTTACGACTATAGAAGAAGAAAACACTGACCTCAATCAATGCTACACCACACTCGAACAGGCCCATCAAACCCTCCTGGAGACACCCAAACCATCAAAATCGTCAGACGTCAAACAAATCGAAGCTTTACTCAAACTCTACCAAACTGATAATCTTAGAGTCCGGTGTAATTTGACCCTACTCAAAAACATATGGCCACGGCACTTGAAGAGAACAAGCGATTGCAAAAGCTGAACGAAGAAAACCTAGAAGCTGTGATGGAAGGCTCCCCCCACGAGATCGACCTAGAACAGTTTAAAGCAATCCCTTTAGAGACTATGAAGACCATCCTTGAGAGCTATGCCGATCTTTTGGAAGCACATGATGATGTGGAAAAAGAACGAGATACACTGCGCCAATAGCTACGAGGGCTACAAGAACAACCCTAGGTTACAGAGTCGGCATCTACTTCGGAGGAAGTAAAAGTGCTAAAAGAGCAGGTCGAAGAATTGCAAAGGAAGCTACTTGAGTATGAAAGACAACCCTCTCCAGTTATCGAACCAGAGCCAGAAGAATTGGTGCCCATCGAAGTGGACGAGTCGTATGAGGAACCCTATGTTCCTATGCCTATGTTGGGCGGCCAGCAAACATTGGAAGGAATGGACACCCTGGAAGTCGAAGCACCCGAATGGCTTCAGAAACTCGAAAAGACAGCCAAAACCCATGAAGATCGGGTTGCAGTCCAAATCCAATCAATGGCTAAATCAAAGGACACTATCATAAACTCCGAGTACTTTAGGCACATGTCACATCACCGCTAGATAGGAACAAATGATGCTCAATATGTGCCTTACTATGTGCTCTTAGCAGATTACAATGCGGAGATTCAACGAAGGTGTGGCAAAGCCCCGACTTTTTCCACTCAATTTGGTCCTGAAGATTTACCTGAACGTGTGAAACAAGGATCAACCTTCCAACCCACCTGGAGGATTCGTCTCCTTGAAACATATCCAGAAATGGTCCGCACATGGAACAACATACCACTATTTATCAAGTATAATCCATGTTACATTCCAGTCCTATGAAGATGGACCTGGCTTGAGTTTGCCATTGTTGTAAAGAATGTCAAAGGCTTTGCAGAATGGTTGAATTATGTCTATCGATTTCTACCATCCATCACTGGAGTCTTAGACTACACAACACCCCTGACGTGATGGCTCAAATGTGTATGAAGATATTTGAACTAATGCTGGTCACATTCAGAACATTAAAAAACATCAAAGACTCACATTTCTCAGGAGTTGGCTTCACTGCAGGCAACCTAGACCTGGTATATGACATGAGAACCACCCCCTCAATCAAGCTAATGTATGCTTGGCATGCAAGAATAAAGTACCTCCCAACTTGCTTCAAACAAACCTTCGAGGAGATGTTCGTCATAGGGTTCTGGGAATATCACTCAAAAATATTCGTACATAGGCCCTCACATCTCCTCCAACTGTTTGCTGTGGAGAGGATCTTACACTCAGATCAATTGCGATTACCACATCCGGACATTCCAGGCTAGTAGATTGGGATGCTTTATTAATAGACTTGGCACGGGGGATGCGGCTGAAAGAAAACCACCAAGCTTCAGATGTGGTTGAATACTATGTCAAACACTCAGCCAAACAAGGGTCTATCAGAGATGACAGACGCGAGAGAGGGGGGAGTGTTGGCAGTGGTCAGGGCATTCATGGACTTACGAGACAAGGAAGCCAACGAGAAGGGCCAAGCAGACAAAGCAATCAAAGAAGATCTGGCAAATAGGCCTATCATTTTTCATGAAGCTGAAGGTCAAGGACAAAGCATAATAGCACATCAAAGAGGTGGACAAACAAGAGGAAGGAGCAAGTAGGGAGCTCCAGGAAGTGTATGTCAAATTTTCAGAAGAAATCCCTAGAAAAATAGTGATTTTCATCACTAAAAGCGGCACATTGTAAATACCATTTCATATTTTTGTAGCTCCATTTTGTGCAAGCCAAGGAGTCCTTGAGCTTGAGGAGCATTAGAAGTACCTACTTATCAATTTTCATATTTTTTTAGACTCCGTTTGAGGCCTCAAATAGGCCCTAGAACCTAATTTTTAACTAGGCCGGACAGTAGGTCTGGACAAGGCCAAAGCTAGTCAAAAACTATAAAAAGAGCTAGAGAGCTCATTTTTGAGGTTAGCTTGTTGTAGAATTGAACTTGTAAGAGCACTTTTGAGTAATCTAAAGAACTCCATTGTCTCTCCCTTTGTTCTTGCCTTGTGTGCGTGTGTGTGTATGTGTGTGCACGTTAGTGTGATTCTCACCCACACACTTGTGCCATCACTTGTTCGAGGTCTTCATACCATCCTCACGTCTTCTCAGATTGACATTAAAGGAGGTGCTACTCATCATTGAGCTACAGATGTGTAGATGAAGAATTATGATATAAGTTTTTACATGGTAGTCCTTCAAGAAGTGGAGGCAGGAGAATTATTATAAAAGGAATGGAGGGAGGAGTACAAAAGCATAGAAATGGAGCTAGAATTTGATTTAGAGGAACGGTATTTAGAAGCAATTCGAGCCGATGACAAAGAAAGAACGCCCAAGGTATTAGCAATAGAAGCAGCTCAGAAGAGCCCAAATAATGAGGAGACGTTAGATAAGGTGGAACCAACCCTAGACATTTTTGAAATCCCAAAGCACTTTAAAATATATGGAGTAGAAGAGAGGAAGATAGCTATTCGAATGCCCAAAAGGGAGGCAAGAGGATGAGAAGCATATGATAACAAGGAACAAATGAAGAAAGTGATAGTGACCATGGAAGATGGAGAAGAAAGATGTACTTATATAGGAAAAGACATGTGCCAAGAAGAGGAAGAGGAACTGATAAGCCTAATTCGAGAATATCAAGATGTATTTGCATGGACCTACAAGGACATCAAAGGTGTAGATCCATCGATTTGTTCTCATCGAATCCCAATGACACCTGATGCAAAACCATCAAAACAATGCCCTTATACTTATAATGATGTCAACTAAATGAAAATTAAGGAGAAGATATACAAACTGTTAGCAGCTAGATTCATTTATGAAATAGAACACACAGAATGTGTGTCACCATTAGTGGTCATACCCAAAAAGAATGGAAAATTAAGAGTGTGTATTAACCTAAAGAAAGTGAACGCAACCACAATCCGTGATAGCTACCCATTACCTATCACTGACCATCTTTTGGAAAGAGTTGTGGGTAAGGAAGTCTATAGCTTCCTAAACGGATTCTCCAGATACAACCAAGTAGCTATCGTGACAGAGGATCAACATAAGGCAACATTCGCAATTGAATGGGGAGTCTATGCTTTTAGAGTGATGCCATTCGGGCTCACAAACACCCCTACTACTTTCCAAAGATTGATGTGTCATGTATTTAAGGAATTCTTGAGGAAGAGTATGGAAGTATACATAAATGACTTATGCACGTACTCAGGTCAGAGATAGGAACACATTCCGGAATTACGAAGGATATTCGAGAAGTGTCGGCAATATCAAGTGTGCTTGAACCCTGAGAAATGTGTCTCATGGTGAGACAGGGAAAGATCCTTGAACACATCGTATCCGAGAATGGAATTTCCACTAACGAGGATAAGGTTAAGGTAATCATAGAACTACGCAGACCGAAAAATGCTAAGGAAGTGCAAGCTTTTATGGGTCATTGTGGATACTATCATCGATTTATTCACATGTACGCCATAATTGCCAAGCCACTACATGGATTATTAACCCAATTTATGTGGACAGACGAGTAAGAAAAAGCGTTTAATGAACTAAAAAGACGATTAGGTACAACACCTATTTTAAAGATACCCAATTGAAATAAACCCTTCCATATCCATGTAGATGCTTTCAACTATGCAATAAGATGCATACTAGCTCAATCGACAGACGAAGGAAAACTAGACCACCCTATTGCATATGCAAACAAACAACTAAACCAAGCTGAAAGAAACTATATGACTACGAAACGAGAAGGTTTAGGGATGGTGTATGTAGTTAAGAAATTTAGACACTACCTTTTAGCCAACAAGTTCAAGTTCTTCATCGACCATCAGGCCCTATTGTACCTAGTCAATAAGCCGTGTAATATGAGAAGATTAGTGAGATGGTTTTTGTTGCTGATGGAGTTTGGTTTTGAAGTAGTGGTCAAAAAAGGAAATACCCATGTGAAAGTCAATGAATCTGTCTAGGTTAACACATGGAGAACCACCCAACGGAGTAGCAAATGACCTACCAAATACTTATTTGTTCAACTTAGAAGTATGTCTTAAGTGGGCAAAAAAGTTGATTCCTATACTTACCCATGGACCACAACATCAAATCAACATGGATGCTAGGAAAGGATTTCTGCAATCATGTGATTTGCACATTGTGTCAGGAAGTGTGTACTATAAAGAACCTAATGGTTTATTGTTAAGGTGTGTGGAAGATGCCGAACAAAAGAACTTAATGGAACAAGCTCACATAAATAGATGGAGAATGCATAAAGGAGCGCATGGAACACTCATGGAATTAAAACAATTGGGAGTTTACTGGCAAGATATGCCAAAAGATGTTCACAAGTACATTAGCAATTGCCCAAAATGCAAAGAAAGTACTCCAAAAGACCACACACCATTAAAATTGTCTATAATAGCATCAGACTGGAGTAGGATATTGGTTAAGTTCTCAAAAACACGCAAGCATGAGGAAGGAGCGAGTCTCTCTAGGAAGCGATCCCTAGAAGAAATGAGCAAGGACTGTATTATAATGGGAAGGCAACTATTCAAGAGAGGTAAGGACAATCAAGTTCGGCTATGCATCCATGAAGGAGAATACTTACCTATATTAGAAATGGCACATGCAGGCACCACAGGAGGACATTTTTCAGCCAAAAGAACTATAAAAATGATTCTCTTTGTAGGCTTGTGGTGGACAACTCTACATATGGATGCAGACACTTATGTACGGAGTTGTGAGGTATGCCAAAGAGCCAAGTACCCTATTAGGAGAGATGATATGCCCCTAAGACCCATGATTTGTGCGAGAGATTTTTCCAAATGGGGCATTGATTTCATAGGCCCTATTAACCCTCCATCCAAAGGATCACATGCCAAGTACATCATCGTGGCAACAGACTATCTAACTAAGTGCATTGAAGCAAAAGCAACAAGAAAGAACGATGCACAAACTACAGTAAACTTTCTCTTTGAGAACATTTTTACTCATTTTGGACTACCCATAGAGATAGTAAGTGATGGAGGAACAGACTTCATCAACGAAGTGATAGAAACCTTTAGGGACGAGTTCCTAGTAATCCATAAAAAATCAGCTCCCTATCACCCTCAAGCCAATGGTCAAACAGAGAGTTCCTATAAAGTGTTATGCACCATGTTGACAAAAATAGTGAACAATGGAAGGCCAGATTGGGACAAACAATTGCATCATGCAATTTGGGCCTTCCGTGTGGCTTACAAGATGGCCATTGGAACTAGTCCATTTAACCTAGTTTATGGACAGAATGCAATCTTAACAATTGACTTTTTGGTACCTACTTTGTGTGTAGTGCAATAGTATGAGTGGACAGGACATGAACTATCCAAGCAAGTAGAGCAAATTGAGAAATTACATGAAACAAGACTACAAGCAGTTGCGAGAATTGTGCGGCTAAACAAAGGCAAAAAGCATATTATGATGCACATATCAAAGACAAAGGCTTAAAAGAAGGAGATTTAGTCCTTGTATATACATTGAAGCAACATGCCAAGAAACTGTAGCAACATGGATATGGGCCATTGTTGATTAATTGAATCTCAACGAGTGGAGCGGTGAATCTAGCCACATTAGATGGGGATATACTTCCCAACTACATAAGTGGATGTCGAGTAAAACAATATATGGAGCCATTAACAGACCAGATGTTAGCACGACTTGTAGGAGCACAAAATCGAAAGAAGAAAGAGGAGAAGATTAGAGAGGAAGCATGTCAGGAAGCCTTAGAGTGTATCAAGAAACGGAAAGAGTGGATACGACAAAGGGATGAACGATATCTACAGGGAGAGGAACCTATACCCATGGCCAACTACCAAGTCAATAATGCCAGTAATGAGAGCCTTAGCATCTCCCAACCATACTTAAACCTAGGAATCGGAACCAAAGAATACCAGCTAGTGGACACACTGCTTGACTCAGCAGCGGCTTTAAGCTATATAGGAATGACATTACTTACGCATCTCCAAACAACCATAAGTCGCACTAAAGCATGCATGATAGGAATTGGAGGCCAAGTTATAGAATGTGTTGGAGAAGCCCTAATATCCCTCCACATAGGGAATTCCACTATGGAGCAAAAAGTTTTAGTATGCAAGGATGAAGACCAAATTGAAAATCTAATCCTAGGGAAAGAATGCATTATTGAGAATGAAGTGAGCATTCATCTATCACAAGGATACATACCAGCCAAAATAGAACATAAGAAAATCTTTAGCCTAGTGGAAGATAGGTTGTCTCACATTCATAAGGTCACCAAACCTAAGGAAGAAAACTCACAAAAGGAGTTAGAAAATGAATCAATGAAGAGTATATCCCAAGGAAGCTCTAATCTAGAATTTCTTGTAAATAAGCATGTGGTTGCTTGATGATGTGGCCACCTCACCTATGAGAGATGAACATAAGAGAGAAAGTGAGGACAATGCCTCTCACCCCGAGTAGTTAACTTAGCCACATTATACAGAGATGTACTTCCCAACTACATTACTGGTTGTAGAGTTAAAAGGTATATGGAACCTTTAATAGACAGAATGATAGCATGACTCGTGGGAGCGCAAAATTGGAACAAGGAAGAAGAAAGGATTAGAGAAGAAGCTCGAATAGAAGCTCTAGAGTGAATCAGGAAAAGAAAAGAGTGGATGAGACAAAGAGATGAATGATATGAACAGGGAGAGGAACTGGTACCCATGGCCAATTAGCAAGTAGGTAATGCGAACAACGCAAGCAATAGTATTTCATGAAGCTACTTAAACCTAGGAATCGGAAACATGGAATATCAATTAGTGGATGCATTGATCAACATAGGAGCGGCACTTAGTTGTATGCAAGTTGCATTAGCCCATCACCTCGGAATGACCATGAGTCCCACTAAGGCATATATGATAGAAATTGGAGGACAAATCACCGAGTGTATAGGAGAAGTCCGGATGCCCCTTCATCTAGGAAATTCCACTATGAAGCAAAGATTCTTGGTATGCAAAGATGAGGACCTTATTGAAGACCTGATCCTAGGACAAGACTGGATCTTTGAGAATGAAGTCAGCATACACCTTACACAAGGATACATATCGGCCAAAATAGGGCACAAAGAAGTCTTTAATCTATTGGAATCTAGATTGCCACAAATCCTTAGCACAATCTTACCTAAGGAAATAGACCGGAAGGAAGATAGGGAGGAAGCTTCAAACAGGCATGTGTATCATGAGTGCCTTAATCTAGACTTACCTGCAAGTAGTGAGGTGTTGATCAACTCTGTAACCAATTCTCCTATAGGATATGAGATTGAAGGCAAAAGTGAGGATATTTTGTCTTAGCCCATCAACACTATACAAAAGAAATTGACATGGATGTCAACTGTCAGAATACCACCTAGAATGAAGAAGCGAGTATGATGGATATGCAAGGATCAACTACCTCAGCATGCCAGTACAACGCCAGAACAACACGATGATCCAACAAAAATGCAATGAAAAAACTGTTGTTCGAAATCACAAGGGGATAGACCAAGAATTCTTTATGTATGGCTTCCAAAATCATTGGTGGAGGCTCAAAGATCTCAAAAACACATATGGATCCCGAAAGCAGTCCGAAGTGCAGCAAATCAAGAGATAGAAAAACTCAAAGAAATGTCATATTAAAGCAAAGGAAACTATCAAGGATCACAAAAAATCCCAAAAGACCACAACACAGGAAACCCAATCCAAAAATAGGAATAAGTCAAAGACCACATTCAAGAGTAGAGGAAGAGGAACCCGAAAGAGGATCATGCCACAAGCACAGACTACAGAGTTAATATGGAGACCCAAAAAGCGACAAGGAATCGACCAAAAGAATTAAGAAGAGTCTTCTTGCACTCACAGAGAATCCATTGCATCCAAAGTATGCATGATAAGGCCACATTACAAGGCCACACATTTGGCACATAGTTTCTTCAATAAAAGTAGTGGTGCACATTTCCATAACCGAAATAGGACTTGTCTTCTACTGTCATAGGAATGATCATCTAGTCATGTAAATAAATAATTGCTTTGGCTACCAAATAATCTCTTTTTTTCTTTCAAGAATAAAAAATTAAGAAAAATATGGTAAGGTACCTTGTCTCTTCTTATGAGAGGGGGTACGGAGTAGCGGAGGATGACATATTAACGAACTACACAAAAACATGCAGAATTAATTTCCTTCTTGAACTGATCTCTACTACATTACGAGTGCAGATGGCTTGAAGACTCTGAAGCAAAGGTTCAAGAGGAAATGCTTGAATTTCCAATGAAGAGTGTGACAAAGGCCAAAGGTCATTGGTTCCAAGAAGACCAACCAGCAAGAGAACATTTTTTCTTGGTGACTATTAAAATCATGGATACAAACCATCAATTTCCGGTGATGTCCCAAGACTTCAAGGTCTTACACAAGCTTCTATCTACGATGCATGTGATGACAAAAGCTCGAATCCATAAGTATTTTGAGTTGCCAATCTATAAGCCAGATTTCCAGAGATGCACCCAAGTAATAAACACCATTCATCCAACCTTAGACAAACCATTAGTGCCAGAAGCCAAAGGTCTTGATGTAGAAGGTGAATGGGTAATAATACAATTCACACACGAGCTCATTAAAGAAGCATTCAAATGGATTAAGGATAGGATCACAGACCTCAAGGAAGAAAGTCATGGCACTAAAACCAGAACATTCGTGGATATTAATCATGTTGATATTGAAGAAGAAGTCAAATTGGTGCATCAACATTTTTGCTTTCCTAATATGCACAGATATATGACACCATAAAAGATAGTAGTTCAATTACTATCTCATGCCACCAAGCAAATCAACAACTAAATAGACTTGACACCCTATATTTAGGAATGACTATTTGAAGCCAAGAAGCAATGGGGTCATAAGAAATTTTTGAACGGAAGTGTAGCTCTACCATATTGATATACCACGCATTAGGTATTCGGGAATACCTCAAAGAGATGCCATCATCTGTTGAATGGCTAAGTATGTGAAGCCAACAACAGTACCAAAAAAGAAGAAAGGAGTGAAGATAACCAAAGAAGAAGGAACAAGCTCACAATTGATGATGCAAGGAGCAAAAAGGCTGCTTGAAGATGAAGAGGTGTTGCAAAATCCTTGATCTACACCAGCCAAATGAACTCCAGGAGTATATGGTGGGCCCTTTTAGCTTGCCAATGGATGTATTAGACACCCTATGTACCTTGGAAGATCACTCTCAAAAAGATAGATCAAAACAGATAAGTTGGAGTTAGCTCAGAGGTGAAAACTTGCTATTCTTGGTTCATACACCTGTCCAGTGTTTTACATAATTCTCTGAGCACAGCAGCAATTAGCTTAATTCCTCTTGGGGAAGTCTAGGTAACTTAAAGAGCTAATTTTCAAGAGTAATCTCATCAAAAATAATAAACCACACACTGAGAATGAGTTTTAACAAGTGATGACATCATCCCGATTTTCACGGGCTGCTACAGTTTGAGACCACTGATCCGAAAAATCACCATAACTGAAAATTTAGGAATCCAATGATTATGAAATTTTGTATGGTTATACTAACCAGTAAGATGAATTCAACAAGCTTTAAATAACTGAAGTTGGATAAGTAACCACTGAGAAACACCTCTGACAAGATGAGTGAAAAAGTCGGGTACCTGACTGAGAAGTGAAAATGCACAGACACTGTTGACTTCAACTGAACATAACTGAAGATTGCAACATCCAAATGACATGAACATTTGTGAGCACATAGTAGACTCATAGAGCTAACTTTACTAAGTTAAATCACTGAAAATGATGCACCAAGCTCAGAGAAAAGATCTCTGTAAGCTGACTAAGAAAACTGAGAGTAATGGCAGTGAGTAGTACACTTCACAAGAACATGGAAAGATGGACTCAAATAATCATGAAAATGAAAGTATATTGCTTGTACAATACAATGAATTACTGATACATATGTGTGCCTTGTAATCACACCTTGATATGGCATAAAGCTCAGCTCTTGGAGGTCTTCAAATAGGTCTCTCTAACCACGACTAAAACTGCCATCTATTTATAGTTGAGTTTGGGAGGCTAACTTCCCTCAATCACTCTCCAATCAATCAATGATTGATTAGATTCTCTACCTACCACAAATCATGAATTTGTGGCTCCTCTTTCCATTCTTGATCAAGTGGACTCAACCACTTAAGATTCTTTCACTTTTATATTAAGTAAACTCTTCAAAAAGTTACAAGAGGTAGTTCACAAGTGAACTTTACATAGTCTTCATTTTAATGCTTTTTTCTATGACTGTGGGACTCAAACCAATACTTAGGCTTGTCATAGACTTGCTCCAACAGCTCCCCCTCAAGCCAAGTATGCTTGAGGTCTTCAATCTTCCAAGATTACCTGCAAACCAATCATAGCCTTGAATTTGCAAAGCTTTGTACCATCCAATGCTTTGGTTAGAATATCTGCACATTGTTGATGAGTGGACACATATGATATTTCAATCTCTTTGCTTAGAACCTTTTCTCGTACATAGTGATAATGAACTTCAATATGTTTAGTCCTTGCATGAAAAATAGGATTAGCAGCCAAATGAATAGAACTCATATTGTCACCAAAAATAGTTGGAGTTCCAAACCCCAATCCAAGATCTTTGAATAATGTCTTCATCCACATAGCTTCTTGTGTAGCTATGGCAAGACCTCTATATTCAGCTTCAGTAGAAGAGAGAGCAACTGTGGGTTGCTTCTTGGATGACCATGAAATAAGCTTTGAACCTGCAAAGGTAAGATAACCTGAAGTGATCCTTCTATCTTCTTTGGAGCCAACCCAATCTGCATCAGAAAATAGCTTCAAACCTAAATCAGATACATAAGGATAATAAAGTCCTTCATTTATGGTTCCTTTGAGATACTTGAGAATCCTTTTGGCAGCATCCATATGTGGTTTCCTTGGTGTGTGCATAAATTGACTTAGCACACTCACACTGTAACATATATCTACTCTTGTCAATGTGGCATAGTTGAGACTACCCACTAGACTTTGATATGATGTGATGTCCTCTATGAGTTCACCTTCATGTGAGCTCAATTTGTGATTGACCTCCATTGGAGTACCTGCAATCTTACAATCTTGCATCTTGAATTTTGCCAACATGTCCTTAATATACTTTCTTTGAGTAAGAAACAAACCATGATCTTTGTAGACAACTTCCAAACCTATGAAGTAGGTAAGTGAACCCAAATCACTTATCTTGAACTCTTCTCTCATCTGATCTTTGATCTTCTTCATACCATCTGCATCATTTCCTGTCAATATAATATCATCTACATATACACATAGGTAGATGACCTTGGAATTACTCTTTTTAATAAAGAGTGAAGGAACTGCCCTGCTTGGTTGAAAGCCTTTGTCCTGCAAGAATGAAACAAGCCTGAAATTCCAAGCTCTTGGAGCTTGCTTGAGACCATACAATGCTTTGTTAAGTTTACACGCATAGTCAGGATAAACTTGATTCTCAAAACCAAGTGGTTGTGCCATATATACCTCTTCTGTTATCCAACCATTCAAGAATGCATTCTTTACATCTAGTTGAAGTATCTTCCAATTCTTGGAAGAGGCAATACTAAGCAAAACCCTAATAGGTGGCATCTTTGCAACAGGAGAGAAGGTCTCCTCATAATCAATTCCTTGAGTTTGTGCAAAGCCTTTTCCTATTTGGTTCTCAACAAGTGCAAGATATTTTTTACAGAAACTGAATACTTCATCTTTGTGCTTCATAAAATATAAGACAGACCACCTACTGAAATCATCAATGAAAGATACATAATTCCTTGATCTAGAAATTAAGGGATCCTTACTTGGTCCCCATAGATATGTATGGACAAGCTCTAGGTAGTCCTCATGCTTGTAGCCTTTCCTTGAGAAGGGTAACCTGTGAGATTTTCCAAACTGACAAGCACCACAGTTATAGATCATGTGTTGCTTGGATACATTAGGTATCCCAAGCACACATTGATCTCTACATGTTTGTTTTAAAGTTCTTTCACCAACATGCCCTAATCTCTTATGCCAAATTTCAAGCTTTGATAGTATTTGGTCTTTGTAACTATAAAGTGCAATATTCCTTGTATCTTCAAGTTCAAAAGTGAATAATCTACTTGTCTTTTCTCCTTTGGCAATTATCTTGAATCCTTGGTGGGGATCCTCCACAAATGCTCCATATTGGTTGAACCTAACCTGCAAACCCTTTTCCACAATCTGTCCAACACTCATCAAATTCTTGGTAATTGTAGGTACATATAGAACCCTGCTCAATATATTTCTATTTCCATTAGAGGTCTTAACATTTCTTACTTTAATTACTGAGTGCTTGGTGTCATCACCTATTTGTACCTGGTGTTTACCCTCAGGTTCCTCAAGATTAGAGAGAAGAGCTACATTGCCTGCCACATGGTTTGAGCATCCTGAGTCAATGTAGAAGATATGGTCATCATTTATACCTAGTTTTGAAGTCATATTCTAATCAGAAGAGAATCCTCTTGCTCCTCTGTGTAGTTGTTGTAATATTTCCTTGATTTGTAGCCTCCTTGGTAGTTGTTATTGTAGTTGTTGTTGTAGTTGTTATTGTAGCCTTGATGGTGGTTGAATCTTCCTCTTGATTGTGTATATCCACCTCTTTGATATCCTCTACCTCTCTAATTCTTGAAGTTCCTGTAACACTCATCTGTAGTATGATTTGACAATCCACAAATATACATGGGGAGGAGTTATAAGGTATCCCCCTATCTTGCTTACCTCCTCTGCCCCTTCCTCTGCATAGTTGGCTTGGGAGGTAGCTCCTTCATCCTCAATCTTCTTGTTCTTTCCTTTCTCGTTAGACTTACTTTTATCTGTGTGGAGGGCAGAAGAGCTATTACCTCTTCATGAATCTCCATTCTTGTTGAGCTTGGCGTCATGGGTCAAGAGTTGCCCCATGAGAGTGGTAAGGTCTGGAATCTGCATGTCCATGTACAAGTCCATGGCACTTGTGAAGCTCTCCTATTTGTCATCAACTTTAATACCATTGAT
Source organism: Ceratopteris richardii (assembly GCA_020310875.1). Taxonomy (NCBI): domain Eukaryota; kingdom Viridiplantae; phylum Streptophyta; class Polypodiopsida; order Polypodiales; family Pteridaceae; genus Ceratopteris; species Ceratopteris richardii. The sequence goes on along the minus strand of CM035435.1, from coordinate 27,360,472 downwards.
TACTTGTCTTGCAATCTACTCTTGTCCTTTGTTCTGAACATGGGCATCTCCTCATCTCCTGAGATGTATCCATAGAGACTCCTTCCTTGCAAGTATCTCTGCATCCTTAAGGACCATGCTTGATAGTTGTTCCTGTCCAATTTATCAATGAAAGAAGGAAAACCATCTCCCATTTTACCTTAGCTTTGCTTTGATACCATTGTTGGGAAAGATGGATGGACACTCCAAGAAATGAGTAGGTACTGCCAATCCCTAATTTGTACCAGCCCTCTTTTGCTTCAGAGTTGAGCTGTAGGCCCTCTTAGCTTTCCAATGACACCAAAGAAGTGCCTATGTAATTTGGAAATGATGTGAGAAATGATTGAACCAAAACAGACTACTTCCAAGTTGAAGGATCAATGCGAACCTTCTATTTTTGTTCACACACCTACTGCTTGTTAAGCTCAGTGCTTCCAGTACAATAGGAATCAGAAAAGTTCCTTTTGGAGATATCAAATTAGCTTAATGAGATAATTATTCCAAGTGGAATCACTTAAAATTATGCACTATACACAGAGCAATCAATTTAGCAATCAAATCATTACCCTCGATTTTTTAGGACCTCTGTAGAGTTTGACCAGTGGGTACTTCAATGCACTTTTCTCCCAATGTGCTAAATGGATTATCTTCAAAAATTTTGAGCATGTAGAGGACGTGGGCTGATTCCAACAAGCTATAGAACATTGAAAATGTTAAAGAAATGACTAAGATATGAGCAGTACAAAATCACTGTTTTGAGTAATTATGATAGAGAGACCATAGATGAAGAGCATTGATCTATTGTATTAAAAGAAAATGTCGTACAAGATCATTGGCATGATAATCAATGCCTAATGATAATGAGTAGTGTAGGCTATGATGTGAGCCTCACACTCTTACAAAGTGATCAACAAGGAGTCGGAATTAGAGTCTTCTATCCCGCACGTTTTTCAGCCATCTTTTATAGATGAATCATTTCAACTTGAACTTGAATTCTTCATTGGCTCTCACTAAAAGTGATCCTCTAATCTAGGAGATATTCTCTCAAGTAAATTCATGATTTTTCCAACTAACAAACTCCACGCGTTTAGTGGTGGTTACAAATATTCTTCCAAGTCAATTTGACTTTTACAAATGGTAAAAGATAAAAGCTTCCTAGCAATGGTTCCTATGGAGCTTCAATTAGTTGAACATAAACTCTAGCCAAATGTGTAGGCTTGATATTTGCACCAACAATTGACCATATCTAGAGTACTGAGCTGAGAGAAAAGTTAGAATTTGTGCTTAATGCTGTAATAGGTATCACGACATGCACTTTCAGAGGATTAGTGAGTCAAAGAGGTAACTAAGACAAGTCTCATGCATTGTAGCAATGACACTTCACTTTTTGTCATGTGTGCACATGTCCTCATACACTTGATACGTCTAATCTCTTGGATTGATAATTAAATGTGTATTAATCCAGCACTATATGCACTTGTGGGGCGATTGAGGTACAATCTCATCGACACAAGTCCCTAAGGCTTTACAACTTAGGTACACATCTAGGGTGATAATCAAAGGATTAAATCCATATAAACCAAGCTTCATCAGGACATTGAACATTCGGTTCATAGGCATCATCATTTTGCATAAATAATGCATCCATTGTAGAAGAAACGTGTGTTGGAGATCGACGTCTGCGCAAGCACGCAAACAGCACAAGGAAGAAGAAGAAGCTTGGAGCACAAACACACAATACTGAATGTATTACTAGAGAATGTACAAAGATAAGTAGCCCATTAGGACAATAGGCGTATATACAAGCCGGGGGAAAAAAACCTCCTAAAGAGGGAAAAAAGTGCCCCGGTAGTCCTAGAGTGTTCACACACATCACTACCTAAATATATCAACAAATCCCCCCTGGGACTGATGCGGTGAACAAGGAGTTGGCACTCATGTATAAGGAAGTGCCAAGCTATGTGAAAATCACTCCACAAAAGGAAGTAAGCCCAAAGCTTTGCGGAAAGCTTCAAACTTCTCCCTAGGCAGAGCCTTCGTGAAAAGATCTCCAATATTCTCCTGTGTGGGCACATATGCCAAGCTGATCTCCCCAGCAGAGAACCTCTCCCTGACATAGTGATAATGCACCTCAATGCTTAGTGCGAGCATGGAACACAGGGTTCCTCGCAACTGCCAATGCGCTCTGACTGTCAGTGAAGATGGTGGTGGCAGAAGATTGGCCAACACCCAAATCAGCCATAAGGCGTCTGAGCCACACACACTCAATAGTCGCTGTGAAAGCTGCCCTATACTCAGCCTCACAGCTCGAAGTGGCCACAGTAGGCTGCTTCTTGCTCAACCAAGATATACATGAGCTACCAAGCATGAAGCAAAAACCACTAGTGGACACACGAGTGTCATAGCAACCAGCCCAATCTGAGTCAGAAAAAGCATGCAAATCTGGCGGTAGTGATCCCCCCTTGGGATAAAACAACCCAAGTAGCTGAGTACCACTCAAGTAGCGAAAGATGCGCTTAACCGCTTTCCAATGCGTGACTCCTAGGCAATGCATAAACCTGCTCATCTATGAGACAACAAACTGAATATCTGGCCCAGTAATGCATAAGTAAATCAAGCATCCAACAGCATGCTGATAGAGAACAGCATCAAATGCATCTCGAGCATCATGAAGACTCAATCGTAAACCTGTCTCCATAGGAGTGGCAATAGGCTTACAGTCTTCAAGGCCAAAACGCTGCAATAATGTGTCAATATATTTCGTTTGACACAAAGCCATTCCACCATCAACTTGCATAAACTGAATGCCCAAATAGTGATGCAAATGCCCCAAATCAGACATCTCAAATGAGGCATGCAAATCAGCCTTGAAATCAGCAATATGCTTCTCAATAGGACTAGTGAGCAGCATGTCGTCTACATAGACAACAATGATCAGAAGCACATCATGAGCACGCTTAACATATAAGGTGCTTTCAGTTGGACTGTTCTCAAAACCATGTGCAATCAGATAGGCATGTATCTTCTCATACCAAGCACGTGGTGCTTGCTTTAAACCATATAACGCCTTCTTTAACCTACACCTGGTTTTCATGCCCTTTCTGCACAAAGCCACGGGGCTGAAAAACATACACTTCTTCATGCAAGTCATCATTCAGAAATGTTGTTTTAATGTCCAACTGATGTACATTCCAACCATGATGGGTTGCAAGTGCACAAATGCTCCGAACAGTAGTCATACGGCATGTAGGTGCAAAGGTCTCATCAAAATCAATGCCTCTTTCCTATGCATAACCCTTTGCAACAAGCCTAGCCTTATACCTCTCAACTGTACCATCAGGTTTACGCTTCAGCTTGTATACCCACTTAGTGCCAATGGCCTTCTTGCCAGGAGGCAAGTCACATAAAGACCATGTACCATTCTTCATTATAGCATCATATTCAGATTGCATAGTAGCCATCCAATTTTCTGAATTTTGTGCTTCATCAAAAGAAACAGGCTCATTCTCATCACAGAGACTAGATGCAGCCATAGCATAGCAATCTGATGCAAAGGAGGCACTATGAGAGCCTGAACGAGTACGTTATGACAAAGGTGCATCTAATTTGCTATAACGCAAAGTGTGCACCAACCATTTTGGCATAGTTTTTGCCTGCTCAATATCAGCTCTCTCATCAACAAGTGCATCATGTAAATCTGCATCAGAAATGGAATGATCTGCATCATCATATGAAACCTGCAAAGGCTGAGAAGTTGCCTCATTAGGACCAGCACTAGCCTGTCCACCTGTAAAAAGAGGCATCAAAGTATCATACATGTCTTTGGAGCTAACAGATGTCTCCTTAGTACATGAAAGCAATGGCTGAATAGCATCTTCCACAAAGACAACATCACGGCTAACCAGAATGCGTTTAGTCTGTGGATGATACAGACGATAGCCTTTACTTTCAGAACTGTACCCAACAAAAATACATTTTACTGCCTTATCATCCAATTTTCTGCGATGTTGTTCAGGCACTAATGCATATGCCAAACAACCAAAAACACGCAGATGAGCAATAGATGGCTTGCGGTCATGCCAAGCCTCATATGGAGTGATAGACTGCAACGCTTTAGTGGGACACCTGTTCAGTACATATGTTGCACACATGATAGCCTCAACCCAGAAACTATGTGGTAAAGCCTGACTTTTGACCATGCACCTCGCCATCTCCATGAGTGACCTGTTCTTTCGTTCAGCAACTCCATTCTGTTGAGGTGTATACGGCACTGCACACTGGTGTTTTATCCCACGTTGAGCCAGAAATGCATTAAAATCTGAAGACATATATTCCCCCCCTCGATCAGAACGGAGGGTGCCCATTTTACATGCTGACAGATTTTCAGCCAAAACCAAAAACTGTTTGAAGCACATGAACACTTCGGACTTTGCTTTGAGTGGATATACCCATGCATGCCTGGAAAAATCATCAATGAAAGTCACGAAGTAAAGGTAATTTCCAAAAGAGGGTGTCTACATAGGACCACAGACATCACTATGTACAAGCTGCAATTTCTACGTAGCCCGAACTGAACCATCTTTTGGAAAGGAAGAACGCTGCATTTTGCCCAAAATACAGCCTTCACAAACATTTTTTTGAGGTGCCTCAAGTTTGGGCAAAGAGGACACCATTTCAGATTTCTGCAGGCGTAACAAACTAGCAAAATTCAGATGACCAAAGCGTGCATGCTGAAGCTTTGCATCTGACATAGCCTGAGAATCATGAACTGCACATGCCGAATCATTAACAGATCTTTCATAGTCTATGAGCTTATACATCCCACAACATAAAATGCCAGAAGCAATAATCACATCGCCATTTGAGAGATCATGGACTGTACACCTGTCATCAATGAATTTCACAGCCAAGCCAATCTTGGCTAATGCAGAAACTGATAACAGGTTCTTTTTGATCCCTGGCACAAATAAAGCATCTGACAAAGTGAAAGAACTACCATTAGCAGTAGTCAGAATGATCTTACCAACTCCCATAATAGGATAAGAGGAGTTATTGGCACATGTGACAGTATTCCCTGTAGGGGCAGGCTCGAGTGAAGAGAAGAAACTGCGCTGCGAGGTAATATGTTTGGTCGCCCCACTGTCAAAGTACTGCAAACATCTGAGTCTACTGCAGACATGCACTGATCATGAGAAGATGAGTCAAAACTGCAGACAGTAGTAAATGCCCATTCTTCTTCCTGCACAAGATTTGTAGACTCTGTTTTTGGTGTAGAGGCCTCTACAACAACCATTCCAGCCTCTTTCTTCTTTGTCTCTTTAGCAGCGAGTTTTGGACAGTTCTTTATAATATGATCATTTCCTTAACAATACTTGCAGAACAATTTCTGCTTTTCTGATTTCTTCTCATCTTTATCCTGGTTCTTCGATTGTGCAGCATTTGCAGATTTCTGCTTACTAGTAGAAGAGCTCCATTTTCCTTTGCCCTTCTGACTAGCCAGGAAAGCTTGATCTGCAACACGCATAATGGACCTCTTCTGCCTGGACTGATCTTCCTGCAACAGAACAGAGACTAATTCCTCAAATGACAAGGCATTCGGATTGCCTTTCATCATCAACCGAAGAGTAGAGGCAAAACTCTGATATGAATCAGGAAGACCATTCAGAACGGTCTGCACAAGTGAGCTATCTGGTATAACCTCATCAGTAGAAATAAATTGTTCCTTCAGGTCTTTGATCTTTGTAAGAAAACTGTCCATAGAATCACCTTCATTCATGTGCTCACTCTCCAACTGTTTTCGGAGGTAAGCAACACGAGCCTCATTCCTAGCCTGGTACAAAGTGGTAAGTGTATCCCAAGCATCCTTTGCTGTTCTGCAAGAGCGAATGTGAGGAATAATGGCACGTTTGACAGACAAAGCTATCAATGCATGTGCTTGGGCATCTCTGCCATCCCAACGAATCTGCTCTGTAGTAGGTGCAACAGAAACAACAGCACGAACAAGAATCTGTGGAATATCATCTTCGACACCATCTTCATTAGCTCCAGCACCTCCAGCATCTGTATTTGTAGTACCTGTAGTTGCAGGTGTAACAGGACGTCTTTCAACACCCTGCACAATGTTCCACAATCCTTTTGCAACCAGTACATGTCGCATCATATAAGCCCATAATGGGTATTTGGTACCATCCAACTTATCCTCAACAGCCAACATATGGAATACATCACTACTTTCAGCCATGGCCGGTGACTAAAATACCTTGATGCAGAAAATTGATTGTATCTCAAAAAGTTGAACGGAACTGCCCAGACGAGTTCTGCTAGACCTGTAGCAGACTTCAAGACGCTTAAACTGGCGAACAGAAACGTTTTGGCACAAAAGGACGAAATAGCCTGCACAAGCGCTACGATAGTGCGTTTGAAGGCCGAAACGAGCTCAGATCGCGATTTCGGCACCACACAGCAAAGCTGTTTTGATCTCGGAAACACCCTGAGTATGCTCACCAAATTTCGTGCGAATATGAAACTGCAAATGGAGGAGTGTCGACGGCACCCTAGAAGAAGCGACGACCTGCTCTAATACCAATTGTTGGAGATAGACGTCTGCGGAAGCACGCGAACAGCACAAGGAAGAAGAAGAAGCTTGGAGCACAAACACACAATACTGAATGTATTACTAGAGAATGTACAAAGATAAGTAGCCCATTAGGGCAATAGGCGTATATACAAGCCGGGGGAAAAAAACCTCCTAAAGAGGGAAAAAAGTGCCCCGGCAGTCCTAGAGTGTTCACACACATCACTACCTAAATATATCAACAACGTGTCTATTTCAAATAATGCATCCATTACAAAAGCCAAAACTCTGAACCATAACTCTGTTGATAGCAACAAATTTATGTTATTGCACCATGTGACATATTCTTGGAGGTGAGCATAGATCTCTCTCTCTCTCTCTCTCATACACACACAAGTGCACACACACACACACACAACTACCTACAAACATATGGAACATCTTACCTTGGAGGTATGGGTGATCCCTACAATGCAGATATGTGGATCAAGGAAATAACAGCGAAGCAGACGTCAAAGATAACATGCTACATTCGTATGTATGGTGAAAGATGGCCATAATGGTGACTAGGATTTATAAATAATTGGGATATTTTTTTTCAAAGTATTATCTAAATATTAGACAAGACATTGCAGTTGCTATTGGAGCATTTGCACTTGGATTTGTTAGTCCTTTGATGATTGGCACATGCATAGAGTGAGTGGGAGCTTTGCAGCAACTTCATCAGTTCTTGCATCAGTCACATGTGAGCTCGACTCTTATTGATATGAGTCGAGAGCACTTTGAGGTGCATGGATACACCTTGTTTGAGGTAGCTAGTGTAGGGTGATTGGTATGGGTTGAGATCTGCACTCTTCTTGTACATTAGTGTATAGTCCTACATCATTCTTCGTATGTTTTTCCACTTATGGTCACATTGACCCTCAAGTGGGAGATTGTTCGGGATGTACGGGTCATGTAACCTTACCCCTATAAATAAATAAATAAATATATATATATATATATATATATATATATATATATATATCGGAGATCATTATGTGTGTTTTGAGGCTCCCACATATGTGCACATATCTTCTCTCCTCTCTCTCTCTCTCTCTCTCTCTCTCTCCCTCTATCTCCTCCTTGCTCCTCATGTTCAGCTCACCAATACCCTTCAAGAGAAGCATCAAATGCATCTCCAACATCATGAAGACTCAACCATAAACCTCTTCCATAGGAGTGGCAATATGTTTACAATCTTCAAGGCCAAAAAATTGCCATAATGTGCCAATATATTTCATTTGACACAATGCTATTCCCCCATAAAATTGCATAAATTGAATGCCCAAATGATGATCATGAAAATATACCTAATTTGACATCTCAAAAGAGCATGCAAATCAGCTTTGAATTCACTAATATGCTTCTCATTAGGACCAATGAGGATCATGTCATCAACATACATAACAATGATCAAAAGTACATCATTTGCATGCTTAACATATAAGGTGTTCTCAATTGGACTATTCTCAAAACCATGTGCAATCAAGTAAACATGTACCTTTTCATACCAAGCATGTGGTGCTTCCTTCAAACCATATAATACTTTTGTTGATATATTTAGGTAGTGATGTGTGTGAACACTCTAGGACCGCCGGGGCACTTTTTTCCCTCTTTAGAAGGTTTTTTTCCCTCGGCTTGTATATACGCCTATTGCCCTAATGGGCTACTTATCTTTGTACATTCTCTAGTAATACATTCAATATTGTGTGTTTGTGCTCCAAGCTTCTTCTTCTTCCTTGTGCTGTTCGCGTGCTTCCGCAGACGTCTATCTCCAACAATTGGTATCAGAGCACGTCGTCGCTTCTTCTAGGGTGCCGTCGACACTCCTCCGTTTGCAGTCTCAGATTCGCACGAAATTTGGTGAGCATACTCAGGGTGTTTCCGAGATCAAAACAGCTTTGCTATGTGGTGCCGAAATCGCGATCTGAGCTCGTTTCGGCCTCCAAACGCACTATCGCAGCGCTTGTGCAGGCTATTTCGTCCTTTTGTGCCAAAGGTATATAACAATTTTTGTTCGCCAGTTTAAGCGTGTGCTACAGGTCTAGCAGAACTCGTCTGGGCAGTTCCGTTCAACTTTTTGAGATACAGTCAGTTTTCTACATCAAGGTATTTTAGTCACCGGCCTGAAAGCAGTGATGTATTCCGTATGTTGGCTGTTGAGGATAAGTTGGATGGTACCAACTACCCATTATGGGCTTATATGATACGACATGTACTGGTTGCAAAAGGACTGTGGAACATTGTGCAAGGTGTTGAAAGACGTCCTGTTACACCTGCGACTACAGGTACTACAAATACAGGTGCTGGAGGTGCTGGAGCTGATGAAGATGGTGTCGAAGATGATATTGTGCAGATTCCTGTTTGTGTTGCTGTTTCTGTTGCACCTACTGCAGAGCAGATTCGTTGGGATGGCAGAGATGCCCAGGCACATGCATTGATAGCTTTGTCTGTCAAACGTGCCATTATTCCTCATATACGCTCTTGCAGAACACCTAGGGATGCTTGGGATACACTTACCACATTGTACCAAGCTAGGAATGAGGCTCGTGTTGCTTATCTCCGAAAACAGTTGGAGAGTGAGCACATGAATGAAGGTGATTCTATGGAAAGTTTCCTAACGAAGATCAAAGATTTGAAGGAACAGTTGATTTCTGCTGATGAGGTTATACCAGATAGCTCACTTGTGGAGACCGTTTTGAATGGTCTTCCTGACTCATATCAGAGTTTTGCCTCTACTCTTCGGTTGATGATGAAAGGCAATCCGAATGCCTTATCATTTGAGGAGTTAGTCTCTGTTCTGTTGCAGGAAGATCAGTCCAGGAAGAACAGGTCCATTATGCGAATTGCAGATCAAGCTTTCCTGGCTAGTCAGAAGGGCAAAGGAAAATGGAGCTCTTCTACTAGTAAGCAGAAATCTGCAAATGTTGCACATTCAAAGAACCAAGACAAAGATGAGAAAAAATCAGAAAGCAGAAATTGTTTTGTAAGTACTGTATAGGCAATGATCATATCATAAAGAACTGTCCAAAACTCGCTGCTAAAGAGGCAAAGAAGAAAGAGGCTGGAATGGTTGTTGTAGAGGCCTCTACACCAAAAACAGAGTCTGCAAATCTTGTGCAAGAAGAAGAATGGGCATTTACTACTGTCTGCAGTTTTGACCCATCTCATGATCAGTGCATGTCTGTAGTAGACTCAGATGTTTGGTACTTTGACAGTGGGGCGACCAAACATATTACCTCGCAGCGCAGTTTCTTCTCTTCACTTGAGCCTGCCCCTACAGGGAATACTGTCACATGCGCCAATAACTCCTCTTATCCTGTTATGGGAGTTGGTAAGATCGTTTTGACTACTGTTGATGGTAGTTCTTTCACTTTGTCAGATGCTTTATTTGTGCCAGGGATCAAAAAGAATCTGTTATCAGTTTCTGCATTAGCCAAGATTGGCTTGGTTGTGAAATTCGTTGATGACAGGTGTACAGTCCATGATCTCTCAAATGGCGATGTGATTATTGCTTCTGGTATTTTATGTCGTGGGCTTTATAAGCTCATAGACTATGAAAGATCTGTGAATGATTCGGCATGTGCAGTTCATGATTCTCAGGCTATGTCAGATGCAAAGCTTTGGCATGCACGCTTTGGTCATCTGAATTTTGCTAGTTTGTTACGCCTGCAGAAATCTGAAATGGTGTCCTCTTTGCCCAAACTTGAGGCACCTGGAAAACATGTTTGTGAAGGCTGTATTTTGGGCAAAATGTAGGGTTCTTCCTTTCCAAAAGATGGTTCAGTTCGGGCTACGCAGAAATTGCAGCTTGTACATAGTGATGTCTGTGGTCCTATGCAGACACCCTCTTTTGGAAATTACCTTTACTTCGTGACTTTCATTGATGATTTTTCCAGGCATGCATGGGTATATCCACTCAAAGCAAAGTCCAAAGTGTTCATGTGCTTCAAACAGTTTTTGGTTTTGGCTGAAAATCTGTCAGCATGTAAAATGGGCACCCTCCGTTCTGATCAAGGGGGGGAATATATGTCTTTAGATTTTAATGCATTTCTGGCTGAACGTGGGATAAAACACCAATGTACGGTGTCGTATACACCTCAACAGAATGGAGTTGCTGAACGAAAGAACAGGTCACTCATGGAAATGGCGAGGTGCATGGTTAAAAGTCAGGCTTTACCACATAGTTTCTGGCTTGAGGTTGTCATGTGTGCAGCATATGTACTGAACAGGTGTCCCACTAAAGCGTTGCAGTCTATCACTCCATATGAGGCTTGGCATGACCGCAAGCCATCTGTTGCTCATCTCCGTGTTTTTGGTTGTTTGGCATATGCATTAGTGCCTAAACAACATCACAGAAAATTGGATGATAAGGCAGTAGCATGTATTTTTGTTGGGTACAGTTCTGAAAGTAAAGGCTATCGTCTGTATCATCCACAGACTAAACGCATTCTGGTTAGCCGTGATGTTGTCTTTGTGGAAGATGCTATTCAACCATTGCTTTCATGTACTAAGGCGACATTTGTTAGCTCCAAAGACATGTATGATACTTTGATGCCTCTTTTTACAGATGGGTGCAACTTCTCAGCCTTTGCAGGTTTCATATGATGATGCTGATCATTCCATTTCTGATGCAGATTTACATGATGCACTTGTTGATGAGAGAGCTAATATTGAGCAGGCAAAAACTATGCCAAAATGGTTGGTGCAGACTTTGCGTTACAGCAAATTAGATGCACCTTTGTCATATCGTACTCGTTCAGGCTCTCATAGTGCCTCCTTTGCATCAGATTGCTATGCTATGGCTGCATCTAGTCTCTGTGATGAGAATGAGCCTGTTTCTTTTGATGAAGCACAAAATTCAGAAAATTGGATGGCTGCTATGCAATCTGAATATGATGCTATAATGAAGAATGGTACATGGTCTTTATGTGACTTGCCTCCTCGCAAGAAGACCATTGGCACTAAGTGGGTATACAAGCTGAAGCGTAAACCTGATGGTACAGTTGACAGGTATAAGGCTAGGCTTGTTGCAAAGGGTTATGCACAGGAAAGAGGCATTGATTTTGATGAGACCTTTGCACCTACATGCTGTATGACTACTGTTCGGAGCATTTGTGCACTTGCAACCCATCATGGTTGGAATGTACATCAGTTGGACATTAAAACAGCATTTCTGAATGGTGACTTGCATGAAGAAGTGTATGTTTTTCAGCCCCGTGGCTTTGTGCAGAAAGGGCATGAAAACCAGGTGTAGGTTAAAGAAGCCGTTATATGGTTTAAAGCAAGCATCATTATCACTATGTCAGGGAGAGGTTCTCTGCTGGGGAGATCAGCTTGGCATATGTGCCCACGCAGGAGAACATTGCAGACCTTTTCATGAAGGCTCTTCCTAGGGAGAAGTTTGAAGCTTTCCGCAAAGCTTTGGGCTTACTTCCTTTTGTGGAGTGATTTCCACATAGCTTGGCACTTCCTTATACATGAGTGCCAGCTCCTTGTTCACCGCATCACTCCCAGGGGGGATTTGTTGATATATTTAGGTAGTGATGTGTGTGAACACTCTAGGACCGCCGGGGCACTTTTTTCCCTCTTTAGGAGGTTTTTTTCCCCCGGCTTGTATATACGCCTATTGCCCTAATGGGCTACTTATCTTTGTACATTCTCTAGTAATACATTCAGTATTGTGTGTTTGTGCTCCAAGCTTCTTCTTCTTCCTTGTGTTGTTCGCGTGCTTCCGCAGACGTCTATCTCCAACAACTTTTTTCAACGTGCACACTTTGTTTTCATGCCCTTTTTGCACAAAACCATAGAGCTTAACTAATATAATTCTTCATGTAAGTCACCATTCATAAATGTAGTTTTAATGTCCAACTAATGTACATTCCAACCATCATGAGGTGCAAGTGCACAAATTCTACAAATAGTAGGCATTCATCATTTGGGTGCAAAGGTCTCATCAAAATCAATGCCTCTCTCTCTTGAGCATAACCTTTTTCAACAAGCCTAGCCTTATACCTGTCAATTCTTCCATCATGCTTACACTTTAGCTTGTATACCCATTTTGTGCCAATGGCCTTTTTGCCAGGAACCATATCACTTAAAGAACAAGTACCATTCTTCATAATAGCATCATATTTTGATTGCATAGAAGCCATCCAATTTTCTAAATTTTTTGCTTCATCAAAAGAAACAGGTCCATTCTCATCAGAAAGACAAGAGGTAGCCATTGCATAGTAATTTGAAGCAAAAGAAGCATTATGAGGTCCTGAACGAGTACAATATGATAGATCCTATCTCATAAAGTCTGCACCAACCATTTAGGCATAGTCTTTGCCTCCTCTATATCAGCTTGCTCATAAACAAGTGCATCATATAAATCTACATTGAAAATGGAATGATCTGCATCATCGTGTGGAACTTGTAAAGGTTGAGAAATTGCCTACTAGCACTTGACTATCCACTTGTTAAAAGAGGGAGCAAAGTGACTTAAACATCTTTGGAGCTAACTGATGTCTCATATTACATGCAAGTAAATATGCCTACTTGAAGATCCAAAGGAGAACCTACACAAGAATAGACTAAGAAGCTCACATTATGGTGTGCAAGAGATGCTCAAGCCACGTCTTATATCTTAAACTGTATCTCTGATTTCTTGCTTCCTTACATTAGAAGTTGCAAAACATCACAAGAAACATGGGATGCAATTGAGAATTCTTCTCTACAAGCACCAAAGCTAGGAATAATCACTTATGTAATGAGTTCAACCAAATGAAGATGACACCAAAGCAAATGATCATAGAGTTTATCACTAAAATCTAGGAGGTTGCTTATCAATTAGCTTCAATTGGAGAATTGAATGAAGAAGAAGTTATCATGAGGTAGATCCTAAATGGTATTAGGAATGACAAGTAATGGCAATCATTTACAACTACTTATGACCTCATCATGGATGTGCAGACACCTGACTTCAACATAATTCTTGGACAACTCTTCAACTTGTAGAGAGAGAACCGACCTTTGCAAGTTGACTACAGTTGGCAATGATGATGCAAAGAAATAAATAATGAACAAAATGGAGACCAAAAGTGTTTGTATATTGCAACAACATAATGTACAAGTATTTTCTTTGTGAAGTGCACGACTTCCTTTCAATGATTTTGAATTTTGAATTTGAATATCATGCAGTTGAGGTTGGTTGTGATGAAACAAGTTACTTTCCTACAATCTAGGAGAAGTAAAGATCAAGTATAAAAAACTTATTTTAGGTGATTGATTGATTAGAAATCTCACCGATTCCAAAATAATGGAAAATGAGTCTCTCTCACTTATTATTTTACAAGAATAAAGCTTTACGGATTTGCAATAAATAAATAATTCTCATGGGATAACAAAATGGTCATGAGCCTTTACATCAATAAGAATTGCTTAACTCTGAGGTTCACTTCAAGTGTGAGTTCATACTTGAAAGAAATTATTTTCAAGCACGATGAGAGCTTGATGTCCTAACAAAAAGAAGCACTATGAGATCCCGAATGAGTATTTTATGATAGAGGTGCATCTAATTTGCTATCTCGCAAAGTCTACACTTTCCATGTGGGCATAGTTTTTTGTCTTCTCTATATCAATCCGTGCATCATGTAAATCTGCATTAAAAAAATGGAATGATTTGCACTATCATGTGAAACTTGTAAAGGATGAGAAATTGCCTCATTAGGACCAACAATTGACTGTCAACCTATAAAAAGAGGCAGCAAAGTTTCATACACATCTTTGGAGTTAATTGATGTCTCCTTAGTACATGAAAGTAATGGGCTGAATTGTATCTTCCACAAAAACAACATCACAACTAACCACAATGTGTTTAGTCTATGGACGGTATAGACCATAGGCTTTGCTTTCAGAACTATACCCAACAAAAATACATTTCACTACTTTATCGTCCAATTTCTTACATTGTTGTTTAGGCACTTATGCATATGCCAAACAACCAAAGACACATAGATGAGCAAGAGTTGGCTTGTGACCATGCCAAGCCTCATGTAAAGTGATAGATTGCAATGCTTTGGTGGGACACCTGTTAAGTACATATGTTGCAAACATAGCAACCTCAAGCAACTTCATTTTTCTAAGGTGTATACGGCACTGTACACTAATGTTTTATTCCATGCTCAGCCACAAATGCATTAAAATCAGATGATATGTATTCCCCCTTTGATCAGAATAGACGGTGCCCAATTTACACGCTTATAGATTTTCAGCCATAACCAAAAACTCTTTGATGCACATAAACACTTCAAACTTTTTTTTCATTGGATAAACGTACACATGCTTGCAAAAATCATCAATGAAAGTGATGAAATAAAGGTAGTTTCCAAAAGAAGGTGTCTGCATAGGACCATAGACATCACTATGAACAAGCTACAATTTTATGAGAAGCTCTAACTGAACCATCTTTAGGGAAGGAAGAATGTTGCGTTTTGCCCACAATATAGCCTTCACATACATGTTTACAAGGTGCCTCAAGTTTGGGAAAAGAGTACACCATTTCAAATTTCTACATGTGTAGCAAACTAGCATAACGAAGATGACCAAATCGTGCATGCTAAAGCTTTTCATATGAGATAGCCTAAGAATCTTGAACTGCACACCCTAAATCATTCATAAATTTTGCATAGTCCATGAGCTTACACAACCTTTCCAAGGATACCAAACCTAAACTTTTGCAACTATTGTGGAAAATTAGAGCACATCATGAAGCGTGTTACAAGAAGAAGAAGATAAATTCTAAAGACTCTCCTTCCCAGGATCAAGCAAATTCCTTTACACATAGATCTCATAGTTTAAATGAGGATCCCTTTTCCTCAACAAAGGCCTATGCGATAATCACTTCTAGGTCATCACAAGAATGGATATTTGATGGTGGTGAAACAATCCGCATGTTCAAAGACCATGAATCATTTCACGAGTTAGAAGACCACAAAGTGAAGTATATTTAGGAAATAACAAGAATCTTTCAATTGAAAGAAAAGGAAAAGTAAAAATTATAATTCGCTGAGGAAAATTCAAAGCCTTATCAGATATACTTTTTTTGCCAAATCTTTTGTATGAATCTTATCTCTATCAAGGCAATTATTGATCATCACAAGAAATTTCTCTTTGACAACACATCCGTGAAGGTGATTGGTGCTAACGCTAAGGGCATCTTAGCCCAGTGAGTTGAAGATAAAGAATTGTACAAGCTTTCATGCTTTCTCACTAAGGAATCAATTTCCACCCTTTGCCACCAACACTATGGACACACATCCTACTCACCAAAATCTTAGCAACTCAAATGGTTAAGAAATTACCCAAGATTGGACAAATGCATGATATCTTCCAAGCTTGCACTCAAGGCAATCAACACAGGGCTCTTATTTCCAAAGAGGCTTCCACTCGAGCAAGGAATCATATAGCCCTAGTCCACATGGATCTCTATGGACCAATGAATACCCCATCACTAAGTGGATCAATCTACTTCTTTCTCATAGTAGATGATCACACTAGAAACATATGGTCATATTTCCTCAATTCTAAGGCATATACCTTTTCTAAGTTTAGACATGGGTATATCAAGTTGAGAAGGGGGCATCAAGTTTGATCAAGGCCATTAGATTAGATGGAGGTGGTGAACGCATTAACCATAACTTTGAAAACTTCTTGAAACAAAAAGGCATCAAGTCACAAGTCAGTCAACCTCATACTCCATCCCAAAATGGAGTTCCTGAAAGAAAGATATGAAGCATCATGAATATGTCATGCACCATGCTTCACAACAAAGACTTACCATTCAAGTTTTGGGTTGAAGTTTTACACATTAGAGTTCCCATCATCAATAGAAGATTCAAAAGTGCATTACACAACAAGACTCCATTTGAAGCCTACTATGGATGCAAGTGTGAAGAGAGATGGTGGATGCAATTCAATGAGTTGGTGCTGCTACAACCAGCTTCACACCAGCCAATTGAGATTTCAAAGTTGATTAATAGACCCTTTGAGCTTCCTAAATCCACCAAAATATCAGCCAAGTACTTTGGAACATGTATCTCAGAAGTTTAATTCAAGACAGACTAGTTGAAAAATGACTAGCTCCCAAAAAATGCTATTTTTGAACATACACCTGCTAGAAAAAATGAATAGTGCTCTCAACCTCGTAGGAGTTAGAAAAATTCCTTTTGGTCATAGAAAGTAGACTTAGCAAGCTTGCCAATCCAAGTTAAAACACTTCCATTCATGAATGGAGCAGTGAGAACAAGTTTTATCAAATTCTGGAACATCCCGCCATTCTCGGGGCTCTATAGAGATAGAGGAGTAAGCAATAAAATGCAGATTTCTCCCAAACTCTAAATCCAATGACAGAGCGAGAAATCTAGACAGAGCGAGAAATCCAACGCACATTAAAACTCTGAAATGCTTGAGAAGATCTTGAGATAGGACCTTTTGAAGTTACTACTCTAAGTGAGTATAGCAGAGAACAAAATAGACAAGTAGAGAATGATGAATGTATAGATTCACATATGATTAAAACCACATTGGCAATGAATATTTGCACAATGGGAATAGAATGATAGAGCTATGGACAAGGCTTCTTGCTCTTTTTATAGCTACTTTCGGAGGGATTTTTGAATTGGAATTTGAATGGCTCCACCTAAACGTGATCCCCAAAGTTAGGAAATATTCCCTTAGCTCACTAATTTGTGGTTTTGGGTAGTTAGATCCACAAGTTTTCTTTTTACATCATGGATGAGGTAAGCCATTCTTTTTCTTTTTTCTTTTTCACAATTACATGAGATAAAATGTACTCTTTTACAAGAGGTGTTCACATGACTACACATATGAATACAAATGAACATAAATCAAATAATATCAAGCAGGTAGGCTTGGGTAAAATGCACCAACAACTCCCCCTCAAGCCTAACATGCTTGGCCTCCAAATATATCTTCAATTGTCCTTGATTTCCTATAAGCCAATCATCAACTTGAATCTACTTAACTTTGTACCATCAAGAGCTTTAGTCAACATGTTTGTACATTGCATATCTGTAGAGACATAGGATAGTTGAATATTCTTGCTCATTAGCTTCTCCCTTACATAATGGTAGTGAAATTCAATATGCTTGGTTTTAGCATGGTATATTGGATTAGCTACAAGATGTAATGAGCTTATGTTGTCACCAAAAATGTGAGGTGTTGAAGAATGAAGTCCAAGATCTGTATACAAAGGTTTTAACCACATGATTTCTTGAGTTGCATTAGCCAAACCTCTACATTCGGCTTCAGTAGAAGATAATGCCATGGTTGGTTGCTTCTTGGATGACCAAGAAATGATTTTTAAACCTGCAAATGATACATACCCGGATGTACTTCTATCATCTCTAGATCCGACACAATCCGCATCTAAGTAGGCCTTTTGCTCAATATCTGAAGTAAATGGATAAAACAAACCTTCATTCGTAGTCCCCTTTCGGTACTTGAGGACTCTCTTGGCCGCTTCCATTTGTGGTCTTCTTGGCTTATGCATAAACTGACTCAATATGCTAACACTATAGCATATATCCACCCTTGTGAGTGTTGCATAGTTCAAACTTCCAACCAAGCTTTGATAGCTTGTGATGTCTTCAATTGGCTCTCCTTCATAAGCACTAAGCTTATGATTTTGCTCCATAGGTATACCTGCACACTTGGTGTTTTCCATCTTGAACTTGATGAGCATGTCATGCACGTACTTCCTTTGTGTGATGTATATACCTGAATCTGTGTAGATTAATTCCAATCCAAGAAAATGAGTGGTCCGAGGTCACTTATTTTGAAGTCCTCCTTCATTTGAGTCTTTACCTGTTTGATTCCCTCAAGATCATTGCCTGTGATAATAATATCATCAACATACACACATAAATAGCTCACTTCAGATCCATTTGCATACATAGTTAGGATGATATGCATCCTCATATCAAGGAGGTTGTGCCATGTACACTTCCTCAAAAATCCATCCATTTAAAAAAGCATTCTTTACATCAAGTTGATAGAGCTTCCAATTTCTAGATGCAGCAAGACTAATGAGAACCCTAATTGTAGGCATTTTTTGCAATAGGAGAGAAAGTCTCCTCATAATCGATAGCATGGGTTTGAGCAAACCCTTTAGCAACTAACCTTGCTTTATGTCTATTTATACTTCTATGCATCGAGATCCAATTACCTTCATAGATGGCTTGCTAGGTAAAAGCTCCCCAGTGTCATTCTCCTTCAAGGCTTCCATTTCTTCATCCATTGTATCTCTCCAAGCTTTCTTGCTTTGTGCTTCTTAAAATGTGGTAGTTTCTTCATTGGTTGAATCCTTTGCAATGTAGATTGAGTGCTTGGTGACCAAAGAAGTATCATAACCATACCTCTCTGGTTTCTTCTTCTCCCTTGAAGACCTTCTAAGTGGTTGATGTGAGCTCTCGGGTCCATATGTAGCATCTTGCATCTTTGCTTTACCTTTGCTCTTCCATAGCTTTAGTCTTTCCAAGTCTTCTAAGTCAACCTCAGAATCACGATCTTCCATTTGCTTTGGCTCCTTTGGTTGAATTAATGGAAAATCTTCATCCAAGTCATAAGGCAGCTTCACTTTCCTATCATCATCAAACCATGATTTGTTCTCATCAAAAATTACATCTCTACTCATAGAAAATCTTTTATTAGTTGGATTGTACAATCTATATCCTTTTTGGTTTTGGTCATAACCAATGAATATGCACTTCTCTACTTCGGGATCCAATTTCCCTCTTACTTGAGAAGGAATGTGAGCATCGGCTAAGAATCCAAAAAAATTTCAATACTCTAGACTAGGTCTTCTTCCATTCCATACTTCATACGGATTTTATGAGATATGTGGTTGTCGACACAACCTCTACCCATAGGTAGTTTGGCAATCCCTTTTCATTGAGCATGGACCTTGCAGCTTCAACAATAGCTCTATTTCTCCTCTCTGCTACACCATTGAGTTTGGGTGTATACCTTGTAGTGACTTCCCTTTTAATGCCTCTTTCATGCAAGAAGGCATCAAATCTAGAAGAGAAGTATTCTATTCCACCATCTGATTTGAGCCTTTCTCAAAGTCCTACGTATTTGGTTTTCAACAAGAGCAATATACTTCTGAAAGCAATTCAACACTTCATCCTTGTGCTGCATGAAAAACAGAATAGTCCACCTACTACAATCATCTATGAATGACACATAATATCTTGATCCTTATATAGATGGCTCCTTACTTGGACCCCAAACATCCGTGTGCACTAGATCCAAAGGATTTTGATACACATATCCCTCCTTATTGAAAGGTTGTCCATGAGCCTTGCTGAGTTGACAAGCTTCACACTTATAAATCATGTGTTGCCTTGTGATATTAGGCAAACGAAGTACACTTTGGTCCCTGCAAATGTGTTTGAGTGTCCTCTCACCAATATGAGCAAGCCTTTTGTGCCATACCTCCAACTCTGTGAGAGTTTGAGATCCATAGCTAAACAAAGTTATGTTCTTTGTATCTTCCACTTCAAAAGTGAAAAGCCTTCTTGTCTTTTCTCCTTTGGCAATCCCTCTAAAGCCTTGCCTTGGGTCTTCAACATATGCTCCAAATCTGTTGAATCTAACCTCCAATCCTTTTTCAACAATTTGTCCAACACTTATTAAATTTTTGGTAATTGTGGGGACATACAAGACTTTGCTTAAGAGGTTCATATTCCCATCTGATGTCTTCACATTACCTATCTTCTCCATTGAGTGCTTTGTATCATCTCCTGTTTGCACTTCATGTTTGTTGTGAGGATCTTCCAAATCAGAAAGTAAAGCCACATTTCCTCCTACATGGTTTGAGCATCCCGAATCAATGTAAAAGATGTGATCATCATCCTTACCCTTCTTCACTGATATATTCATAATCAATAATGAATCTTATTGACTTTGGTCCTCTGCATAACTATTGTAATCTCTTCTTCCTATAGCCACCTCTATTGAATCCTCTTCCTCTTGAGTTCCTAGGGTTCCTGAAACATTCGTCAGTAGTATGAGTAGATAATCCACATATATTGCAAGGTTAAGATGATTGGAATCTCCCCCTACCTTACTTTCTACCTCTGCCTCTTCCTCCAACTCTTTCTCTACCTGCAAAGTTTTCTTGGAAAGAGCTACCTTCATCTTCATTCTTCCTATTATTTGACTTCTCCTTGACCTTAGCTTTGTTAGAATATAACACAAAAGTTTGATTACCTCTTGATGACTCACCACCTTTGCTAATCTTTGCTTCATGAGTGAAGCCCATGAGTGTGTTGAGGTCGGGTACATGCATATCCATGTATAAATCCATGGCTGTTGTGAATGACTCCCACTTGTGATCTGCTTTGATTCCATTTATGATTTATCTAATGATTTTCTCCTCTTCAATTAACTCTCCAATGCTTCCAAGTTGGTCGGAAATCTCCTTCATCTTTGTGACATAATCAGTCACACTTTGCTTCGGGCTTTTCTTTATTGTTTTGAAATCCATCCATAATTGGTTCTTCCTTGCTCGAGTGTTGGAGGAGAAGAAAGAAGCAAGTGCATTCCAGGTCTCTCTTGATGTCTTGCATCCCTTGACATGAGGTAAAAGAAAATCAGAGATTGATTTTAGAATATAGGACCTTGCAAGTGCATCCTTCGAACACCAATTTGAAAATCTTTCCACTTCTTCATGTGATGGTTGCCTTTTGTTCCTCATGTTGGCATTGCTTCATCTCTAGATATGAATCCATATAGATTCCTCCCTTGAAGGTAAGCCTCCATCCTTAGAGACCATGCTGGGTAGTTGCTTTGATCCAATTTGTCAATTGTTGATGGAAATCCATCTCCCATGTTGCTTGACTATGCTCTGATATCACTGTGAAGAGAGATGGTGGATGCAATCCGAAGATGAGTTGGTGCTGCTACAACTAGCTTTACACCAACCAACTGAGACTTTAGAGTTGATTAATAGACCCTTTGAGCTTCCTAAATCCACCAAAATATCAGCCAAGTACTTTGGAACATGTATCTCAGAAGTTTAAGTCAAGACAAAATAGTTGCGAAATGACTAGCTCCTAAAACTTGCTATTTTTGAGCATACACCTGCTAGAAAAAATGAACAATGCTCTCAACCTGGTAGGAGTTAGAAAAATTCCTTTTGGATATAGAAAATAGACTTAGCAAGCTTCCCAATCCAAGCTTCAAGAAGTACTTGGCACTAGTTGAAAACCAAACAGGAAGGAGCTTAAAAAGGAACATATCTAATGGAGGTGGTGAGTATTTTTCAAATGAGTTTGATATTCATTCCTACATGATAGAGGCATAAAGAGGGAATTAACAATGAGATACACTTCTGAATTGAATGGAGTGCTAGAGAGAAGGAACAAGCTGATTGTTGAAGCTACTAGGCCAATGTTAAGTGAGAAGAAGTTACCTAATTATCCATGGGCAGAGGCTGTTTCCACAACCGCCTAGTTGGTCAATAGGCTTCCATCCAAATCATTGGATGGTATGACACCCTATGAAGCATGGAATGGCAAGAGACGCTCATTGGACCATTTCAAAATATTTGGCTGCATTGCTTTAAGCACACATCCCCTCACAAATCAAAGGAAAGCTTGACCCTAAGGCTACAAAATGTGTATTTATTGGGTATGATCAAATCAAAAGGGCTATAGGCTTTACAATCCCACTAACAAGGCATTTATGGTTAGTAGGGATGTAGTGTTTGATGAAAATAATTCATGGTTTGAAGATGATTGCAGGAAAGTCAAGTTACCATATGATTTGGAAAATGATTTTCCAAACCTCACACAAGAAGATCAAGCATTGGCAGAAGATATCAACTCAGAAGATGAAGAGTAGATTGACTCCAAGGCTTGGAAGCAAGAGGCAAGGTCAAGCTCAAGCAACTAGAAGACATAACAAAGTCTTCAAATCAAGCATAAAGGAGATCACAAAAAGAAAGTAAGAAGCCCATAAGGTATGGATTTGATACATCCTTAGTCACAAAACATTCTGTGTATATCACTAAAGACTCTATGGCAGAAGAGCCTTCTTCATTTGAAGAGGCCAGGAAGAAGAAAGAATGGAGAGAAGCTATGCAGCAAGAAGTGGAAGCATTGTAGGAAAATCACACTTGGGATCTAGTTCCCAAGAAGCCAGATATGAAGGTAATTGGTTCAAGCTAGATATACAAAATAAAAAAGAACTCTAATGGCTCTATGAACATGTACAAAGCAAGGTTAATGGCAAAAGGATTTGCCCAAATCACCCTGATGCCAACAATCAGGGATTTGGTAAGTCTTTTTGCCTCTACAAATTGGAATTTATATCAGTTAGATGTCAAGAATACATTGTTAAATGGATGGATATCGTAAGAAGTGTATATGGCACAACCACCATGTTTTGAAGATGAATGTGTACCTAAGTCAAGAAGTCTTAGGGACTTGTGCCAAAGAGACTAAATCGCATTTGCCACACAAGTGCATATAGTGGGGAATTGACACACGCTTATTTGTCCGACGAACAGACCTAACCAAGCGTATGAGGACTTGCGCTCACATGATGGAAAATGAAGTGGTTCAACTCACATGCATGAAAAGACTAACCTACCTCTCCAACTCACTAAACTACTGAAAGTGTCTGTCGCAATACCACTTACAGTAGTGTTCACTAAATCAAGGATTTCTCCCCGCTCTAAACTTTGAATATGGCCAATACTGAGTTCTTTTCAAAGCTCTTGACAAGAGGCATCTATTGGATGTTGTTTCACTCGATTTTGACAACCGGGCCTCAAGTTATGTCCAAAACAATGAATGGTAGGAAGCACACACACTCAGTAGCTCAAAAATAGTTTTGAGGGGTAGACAACAGTCCTACACACACATTCCAAGCATTACACACACACACCAAAGATCATAGAGAAGGTAGAAATCTGCAGGAAAGAAGCAAATTCGAAATTCTCAAGCTCTTCTTCTTCACAATGGCAAAAAGTGTTTACAAAGAGTCATTAAGTGACTTATATACATGTGCCCTAAAAATGGTCCTTTCACACAAGAGACCAGCACTTATTAACTAAAAGGTGAATCTCCTACTAATTTACAAGGAATATATTACAATGATATGGGGTTATGCATCTAGAGGACTCCTCTAGTGCATTTACATCGGAGAATATGTCACACAATGGCTAAGATACAAAAATAAAGTGTCCAAATTGGAAAAATTTTGGGGCCCATCTTTTTTCTGCCTTTTGCTCTTCTTAGCTCTGCAACACTCTCCCCCTCTTTGTCTCTGTCATCCCTTGACAGGATTTACTTTTATATATGTCGCTTGTCTAAGGCTCTTTTATATGTCGGGTTGGCTGTGTTAAGTCAGCTGCCACGCATGCCATTAGGGGCGAAGAATGTGATATTCTTAGTCACCTTCTTCAACTTTTTAGCCTCTCCCTCTTTCTAGCTTTTGGTCTTCTGATTTGTCTTTGTCTTCACACATCTGACCTGTTGCATTGCTTTGAGCTTATTTATTTTCTGCCATCGCACGCTATCAATGGGAGGATTTTTACCTGCCAAGTATTGTCTTGCACTTCTTTATGGATACTTCCTGGCCCTGGTCCGTCCTTCCCATGAAATGTCCTAGTTGTTATTGTTCTTTAATTCCATTCCTCAAGACCTGGGTGTTTGGCGTTGTTGCCTGATGCGTGCCCCTGCAGTGCTTTGGGTAGAGGGTGGTTCTTTTGCTTTATAATCTTCATTCTTTACTGAGTACTTTTGGTCTTTGATTTTCATCTTCTTCTCTTCTTGCTTGATTCCCCTTCCACACGTCCCTCCTCCTGAACTCTGTTGTCCCCGAAAGGCTTTTTGTGGCGACGTGAGTACGTTTGTATGGCAGCTTGCTCTCGTTGATTAAGCAAATTTGCATGACATATCATAAACTCTTTCTACTGGCTTGACTTCACTCCATCCTCTAGTGCTTTTCGATGATCCGTAAAGAAGATTGTTTCATAAGCCACTAGTCTTGCATTAAGATTTGAAGTCATTTTTACAAAAATTCCTGAATCAGTTTCAAAGAAGCCAGTAAAAAATTCTTCTTCAAAAGTCTGCATATACGTGCTCGGCAAGAACATAAGCCATGAATAGTATGCCATAATTGTTAATCGGCTCGGAATAGTTGAAAGATAAAAAACAAGTGCTTCGGATCCCTGTGTAATGCCGATGAAGTTCAAAAATGTATATTTGGCATGTTGGAAGACTTTAATAACTGTAAGTAGCATGCTGAAAATCTTATTAGTCATTTTGACTGCCAAATCCGGTATGGTCGCATATCGAGCAATCCAAATTTCCATGGTTTTCACCATGTATTCCTCCATTGGTAGATAATTATGCGGTGGACTTGGTAAGAGTGGATAATTGAGCCATTGATTATTTATGGTATCTTGGCGCTGTCCTTCCCAAAAATGCGTGTTACTGGACAAAAAGATGGGTTTACCTGAAGGGCATATGGTGAAGCTTCCCATTGTACCCATGGTGTAGGGTTCTTTTCCAAAAGTTTTTGCCTCCATATAGGGTCAGCTCTTTCAAATTCCTCTTGAGTATAGTTGAATGTATTATTCTTGAACTGGAGGTTGTTGTCAGGCTCTTTATTTGTGGTGGTCTTTATGTATTTCCGTGTTTGCTCTTTAAGGAGTCCATATGGTACATTAAATGGTTTCAATATCTGCTCTAAATTTTTGCTTTCAATCTGAGCTTCCTTCATGACCTTTATTATTTGATCTTCAAATTGTGCAGTAAGTTGGGACACGAGTAGTGCCCTCTCATGTCGGCTCAGTTCTACAATATCCCGATGATTACGTTCATATTGGATCTCCGTTTCCTCCCTTATTGATGAATGATGGAGGGGGGAAGAGAGAGGACATACCTCAATCTCCGCAATAGCCGCTGTGGATTTTGGAACTACTGGTGTCCCCTCTGTTGTCTTCTGTGCTAGTTGTTCTTGTAATTGCTTGATCATGTCATCTTTGCTTTTGATTTCTTCAGTAGCCTTAATAATTGTGTCTTTGTTTTTGAGGAGCTCTTATTTGATGACTTCGAGTTGATCACTGTCTTCTTTACATTGTGTTATATACTGATTTTTGGCTGTCTTCCATTTCATCCTTAGTGTTGTAGTATCATCCATGTATCTTTTCTCCCATTCGGTAATGATTGCCTGCTCTTGCTTGAGCTGATCTTCATACCTGGCTATCTGTTCCTCCATTGCCTTTATGTCTTTTTGTGGCACTTCCTGAGCCTCTATAGGTTGATTACTTAGAAGAGTTGTCATCAACGCCTTGTTTCTGTTCCTTAAGTTCTCTGCCTCATCCATGTATATCTTGATTTGTGATTCCAATATTTTGCTTCGTGCATTCGTTCGTGTCTTCTCAACCTCACTAGCCTCATATTTCTGTTGTAACTGCTGTAGTTTCTCTTTCAATTTCTCATTTTCTGTCTCTAATGTTTTGCATTGCTGCTTAGCCTCGTGAACTTTGTTCTCTTTAAGTGTTATTTGCTCTTGTGCTAAACTCAATTGGATGGAAAGGTTCTTACCTATTTCATGAAGTTCATGCTTTTCATGCATCGCTTTATCATAGTCAGCATCAGCCTCAAGCATTAACTATTGCATATCCATAGTAGTTTTGATCATATGTTGAACTACTGGCTTAAGCTGAGTGACGTCGACATTCAACCACGTTTTTGGAATGCTTGGAGCTTCTCCTGTTTGTACATCCTTTCCGTGCTCCACATGTATAGTCTTGTGATGTGGTTGTCTGATTTGTAGTTGTACGTCTGTTTCTTTTCTTTCTTCGTCTAGATCGATAATTTTCGTGGCACTCCCTTGAAAGGTAACATCCATGGGGGAAGGTTCTGCCACAACCCTTGTTGAAGTGAAGGGTCCTGATTCTTCCTCCGTAGTTTCTTTTGGTTCTTCCTTGGGATTCTTGAGTGAACCCTCTCCTGTAAGCTTAGTCTCTTGGATTTGAATTTTGGAAGTTTCACTTATTTTGATGACATGTATCCCTTCTTGGTTTACCTCTTTGCTTGTGGTGTCTTGATTGGGGTTGATGGGTTTGTCATTCACCTTTATGCCCTCTTCTTCTGCATTGTAGTTTACTTCGTATAACTCCTCCCATTGTCCATCATCTTTTGACTCACTTCGAATTTCTGTATTTAATAGGGAGGTGTCTGGCTCTTCTTGTGTATCTGAAGAGGAGCTTGAATTGACCAACCCTAATTCTCGGTATCGATGCACCTTGGTTAGCCTCTTTTTACTTCCATGTCTTGTTGTGCTTGTTGGTAATGGTGCCCTTGCACTGGTAGATTAACTTGACCTTCTATGTATTGATGTGTGTCTTCCAAGGCTCTTGTTAATTCCTCTTCTATAATGGGTCGGTGCTCTTCAATTCTTGTCTTCAGGAGCACGTGTACCCTTTTTGTGGCTGGGACTTCAGCTTCTACTTGCATTACTTCCCTTAATCGCTTTGTACCTCTCATTTTGGGTTGAGAGCTAGTTTCTGCCTCCTCAATTATCTTGACTCCTTTTTTCTTTCTTTGGACTGTGGCAACCTTGGCATATTTAGCCATGGCTGTCGATGATGGCATTTCTTGGAGGTGATCTCTAATACCTAAGGCATGATATATCAAGATGGTCAGAGCTACACTGTCGTTTAGGAACTTCTTGTGATTCCACTACTTCTTTGCCTCGAATAGCCTTTCTTGTATGTATGGAGTTATATTAATTTGATTTCCAATTTGTTTGATAGTGTGTGATAGCAGCCAGACGATGATCTTCTGAGGAGCAGTGTATCAATGCAGGTTAGGAAAACAGAAGTGCTGATGAATGAATCTGACTTCTTCTTCTATGTCAATTCGATTGATATCGGTAAAGGTTCTGATCTTTGCCCCTCGACTTTCTTCTTTTAATACAGTAGTTCCATCCTTCTGCCATCCAAAAGCTTCTTTGATCAAATCATGTGTAAACTGAATCACGACCCATTCACCTACTGCATCCATGACTCTGGCCTCTGGCACCAATGGATCATGTACTGTTGACTCCAATGTATTCATAACTTGCGTGCACCTTTGAAAGTCGGGTTTGTAGATTGGTAATTCAAAATATTTGTGGATGCCCCCTTTCTTCATGATGTCAATGGTAGATGGAAGCTCATGTACCACCTTAAAATCTTGAGACATGATTGGGAATTGATGATCCGTGTCCATGATTTTGATTTTCACTAGGAATAGATAATCACGTGCAAGTTGATCCTCTCTAAACTAGTGACCCTTTGCTTTAGTGATGCTTTGTAGAGGAAATTCCATCACTTCCTCATGAATGGTTGCTTCAAAATCTTCGGAGGCCATCTGCACTTGTAATGGATAGAGCATTAGCTTCAATAGAAGATATAGCATGAGTGTTGTGTATTGTAGTGACATGTCGTTCGTTTCGTCACTCCGTTCCCCTTGCTTGCATAAGTTCCTCCATCGATCAACGAGTCTTGGTGTGTAAAGATGAGGATCTCATAGAGAATCTAATACTAGGGGAAGACTAGATAATCGATAATGAAGTGAGTATTTATCTAGCTCAAGGATATATCTCTGCCAAAGTGGGACACAAAGAAATCTTTAGCCTTTTAGAAGAGAAACCATCTCATGGACCAAGCATCTTCGTGAATGCTAAGCACAGTATTGAGAAGGACATAGCAACTGAACCCATCAATAAGCTGCATGAAAGGCAACCAAAGGTAGATCAGATTTTAAGCTCCAAAGCGACAGAGGAGGAAGCAGGTTCACTCCACTCAAATCGTAAACAAACAAAAACAGAGCCAGCCAACGCCACACTAAAATCATCACCATGGAATTCTATCGGCAGAGTTCCACAATACAGACATCCTAACCTGAAATGGGTTCGCAAGGATCAGGGGGAGCAACACAAACACAAGTCAATCATAATCAGAAGGTGCAGATGGATACGAATTCCTCATCGCAAAGACCAGAATCAAAGGATTTGTTGAGAGTTTGGATCCCAAAGTCATTAGTAGCGGCACAAAGGAACCACCCACAAATATGGATTCCAAAGAATGTACGACAAGTGACACGACAAGAAATCGACAACCAAAAACAAACAGCCTATCGACGAGACAGCAGTGCAAAACCAAACAAGACCAAACAAGTACATCGGAAAAGCAAGATTGTAGCTAAGAAGACGCCGACAATTCAGGAAGCTACAACAAGGAAAAAGCGACATGATGAAAGAACGAGAGCTCATACTTCAATGCTCTAGTGGATATGGAAACCAAAGAAAGTGCATGCACCTCAACAAGAGAACCATCAGGCTCCCAATTGCACTCATGAAGTATCGAATGCACCTAAAGTATGCATAATAGGGCCACATTATGAGGCCAGGCATTCGGCACTTGATGAACATAATAAAATTAGTGGTGCACATCCTCCAATGGAGAATAGGTCATAGCTTCAACTTCCTTAGGAATGGACCTACTATGTAAATAAATAAATGCTTCGGCTATACTAATCCTTGTTTTCTTTCAGAAAAGAAAATGAAAATATGCGGTAAGAGATCCATTGGAATGATGAACTTGGTAGTTGGACATGGGAATAGGCTCTTCACCTAGTAGATACCATTCGTCTCTTTGCCTAATCCATTCTTTCTGTTTCTTAATACGCTCTAAGGCTTCTTGTCGTGCTTCTTCTCTAATTTGTTCTTCTTCTCTCTTCCTACTTTGTGCACCTATGAGACGTGCTAACATTTGATCCGTCAATGGCTCCATGAACCGTTTCACTCTACATCCACTTATGTAGTTAGGAAGAATATCTCCATCCAGAGTGGCTAGATTAACAGCTCCACTTGTAGAGATCCTATTAATGATTAGATGTCCATATCCGCGTTTTTGTAATTTCTTGGCATGTTGCTTCAAGGTGTAGACTAGGACCAAGTCTCCTTCTTTTAGTCCCTTGTCTTTTATGTGTGCATCATAATATGCCTTTTGCCTTCTCTTGGCCACATAGATTCCTATGACAGCCTGCAACCGAGTTTCATGAAGTTTCTCGATTTGGTCTAGTTGTTGGGATAATTCATGTCCGGTCCATTCATGTTGTCGGGCTATTCTCAACGTGGGTACTAAAAAATCGATTGGCATGATGGCGTTCTGGCCATACATGAGATTGAATGGGGTAGTTCCAATGGCAGTTTTGTAAGCGAATCGGAAGGCCCATATTGCATGATGCAATTGTTTGTCCCAGCCATACTTCCCATTATTGACAATCTTTGTCAATACTGTGCATAACACCTTATTGGAACTTTCTGCTTGACCATTGGCTTGGGGGGGGGCTGAGTTCTTATGGATCACTAAGAACTCATTCATTAAAGACTCTATAACTTCATTAATGAAATATGTTCCTCGGTCACTCACAATCTCAATTGGTAATCCGAACTGAGTGAAGATATGCTCAAAAAGAAACTTAGCAGTGGTTTGAGCATCGTTTTTTCTAGTAGCCTTTGCCTCTACCCATTTAATCAAATAATATGTGGCTACTATGATGTATTCGGCATGTGACCCTTTGGCCGGTGGGTTAATGGGTCCTATGAAATCAATACCCCATTTAGAAAAGGCATTGGCGCAAACCATAGGTCTCAATGGCATTTCATCTCTCCGAATCGGATATTTAGCCCTTTGGCATGTCTCACAACTTCGTACATAGGTTTCCGCATCCATATGTAGAGTTGGCCACCACAAGCCCGCAAAGAGGATCATTTTCATAGTTCTCTCGACTGAGAAATGACCTTCTGCCACACCTGCGTGTGCCATCTCTAATATGGTTAAATATTCTCCTTCATGCACACATAGTCGTAATTGGTTGTCTTTTCCTCTCCTAAACAAGTGTCTTCCCATGAGTACATAATCCTTGCTCATTTCTTCTAGGGATCGTTTTCTTGCCAAGCTAACTCCTTCCTCATGTTCTCTTATCTTTAGGAATTTTACCAATGTTTTGCTCCAATTGGGTGCTATTGTTGAGAAAGGTATGGATGTATGATCCTCGGGGATCGTCTCCTGGCATTCTGTGTAGTTACTCACATAGTCATGGACATCCTTAGGCATGTCAGGCCAGTATACACCCAATCGTTTTAATTCTCTAATAGTTACGTGAGTTCCTTTGTGTGTCCTCCATTTATTCACATGAGCTTGTTCAATCATCTTCAATTGTTCGTCTTCCTCAGCACATCTTAGTAGTACACCGCTGGGTTCTTTATTGTACACACTTCCCGCAATAATGTGCAAATTCCTCAACTGTAGAATTTCCTTCTTACTTTCTTTATTGATTGAGTGTAGTGGGTCATGAGTGAGTATCGGAATTAGTTTTTCTGCCCATTTTGGACACACTTCCAGTTAAATAGGTAAGTGTCTGGCAGATCATCGGGCACTCCACTTGGTGGTTCTCCATGTGTTAACCTAGAGAGGTGATCTGCTCTTACATGGGTATTTCCCTTTTTCACTATTACTTCAAAGTCGAACTCCATCAATAGTAGAAACCATCTTACCAGTATTCTCGTGTTACAGGGCTTATTGACTAAGTACAATAATGCCTGATGATCTATGAAGAACTTGAACTTGTTGGCTAAGAGATAGTGTCTAAATTTTTTTCACTGCATAGAACATTCCTACTCCCTCTCGCTCTGTAGTTGTATAGTTCCTCTCAGCTTGATTTTGCATAGGCAATTGGGTGATCTAACTTTCCTTCATCTGTCGGCTGAGCTAGTATGCATCCTATTGCATAATTTGAAGCATCCACATGAATATGAAAAGGCTTGTTCCAATTCGGTGTCTTTAGATTTGGAGCGGTGCTAAGCCGCTTCTTTAACTCATTGAATGCCTTCTCACATTCCTCTGTCCATGTGAATTGAGTCAAAAAGTCCATACAAGGGTTTGGCGATTATGGCATACATACGGATAAATCGACAGTAGTATCCACAATGTCCCATAGCTTGCACTTCTTTTGCATTCTTCGGTCTAGGAAGCTCCAAAATGACCTTGATCTTGTCTTCATCTATGGATATTCTGTTTCTAGAGACTATGTGTCCTAAGATCTTCCCTTGTCTTACCATGAAGACACACTTCTCAGGGTTCAGGCAGACTCTATATTGTCGGCATTTATTAAATATCTTCCGCAATTCAAGAATGTGGTCTTGCCTTTGATTTGAATATGTACATAGGTCATCTACATACACTTCATGCTCTTCTTCAAGAATTCTTTGAAAACATGACACATCAATCATTGGAAAGTAGGAGGCACATTAGTGAGTCCAAAAGGCATCACTCGGAAAGCATAGACTCCCCATTCAGTCGCGAATGCGGTCTTATGTTGATCCTCAATAGCAATAGCTACTTGGTTGTATCCAAAGAATCCATCTAAGAAGCTATAGAATTCTTTTCCTGCAACTCTTTCCAATAGATGGTCAGTGATGGGTAAAGGGTAGCTATCACGAATCGTGGCTGCATTCAAATTTTTCAGGTTAATGCATACTCTGAGTTTTCCATTCTTCTTGGGCACAACCACTAGTGGCGATACCCACTCCGTGTGTTCTATTTCATAAATGAATCCCGTCGCTAGTAGCTTGTCTATTTCTTCTTTTATTTTAGCCGCATAAACCTCATTGTATGTATAAGGGCGATGTTTAAAAGGTTTTGCCTCCGTCGTCATTGGTATCCTTTGAGAGCAAATAGAGGGTTCCATGCCCTTGAGATCCTTATATGTCCACGCGAATACATCTCGATATTCTCACATCAATTGTATTAATTCTTCTTCCTCCTCAGTTAACACATCTTTACCTATGTATGTACATCTTTCTTCTCCATCTTCCACTGTTACTATGATCTTTTTTGTTTGTTATTTTTTGTCGTACGTTTCTCCTTCTCTAGCTTCTCTCTTAGGCATCTGAATGGCTATCCTTCTCTCCTCTACTTTGTACCTTTTAAAATGCTCCAAAACCTCAAAAAGGTCAGGATTTGGTCTAATTTTACTCACACTTTCCTCTTGCTTCTGTACTATGGGGGTTGCTTCAATTGCTAACACTTTGGTCATTCCATACTTGTCTTCGGTATGAATAGCTTCTAGGTAACATTCTTTAGAGTCAAACTCCGGTTCCATCTCTATGCTCTCGTATTCTTCTTTCCATTCCTTTTCCAATATTTCCCCTACTTCTACTTCTTGAAGGACAACCATGTACAAATTTATGTCATAGGCTTCTTCATCCACACATTCATTCATCATCAAAACTTCTTCATTCACACATACATCCAAGGTAGCCAAGATTTCCATCCATCCATGCGGTTCAAATGTTTCGTCACGAAAGATTTGAGGCATATACATTGGGTCCTCTACAGTTCGGTAGTTAGGATGTCCTATTAGCCACAACTGCCTTTTATGATCCTCTTTCTTGGCTTCTTTGCACATCCATAATTGGGTGTCCTCGTGCATCCATGATTGATCGCTTGTTTGAACGCTATGAATAGATAGGTCATCTTCCTCCTTATGTATGGGATTCCACTGTAGTGGGGGTACATCTCTATATGAAAATGTATGCAAGTTTATCTTGGTGGTATTTCCTTGATGTTGCAGGTATAATGAATCTCGTCCCCAGTCTTTCACTATCCGCATTTGTCTCATGAAAGGTCGTCCTAATATCATTTCGTAATTGTTAGCCTTTTCAAATTTACAGATGGCTAATGTGTGTTCAAATTCAACTCCACAGGTGGTTAACTTGATCTTTTCTAATATTCCTAAGGGTTTCTCCACATGACCATCTGCTAATTGGAGCTTCATGCATGTGGGTTGTAAGGCAGGCTTTCCCCATTTCTCCCAAATCTCCTTAAAGGCAATTCCTAGTCTTGCTCCTGTGTCTAGTATAGCCTTGGTCATGTACCCATTGTAAGTGATAGGTAGACATGTATTACCTTCATCTCCTTCACTGAATTCTCCCACCTTATCTACTAGGATTTGTATCTTCGATGGGTTTTCTTTTCCCTTGTTTTCCTTTTTGTCCTTCTCATGTCCTAATTCCAGTTGACCTTCTAATTGTTTCCATATTTGCGATTTAACACAGAGTAGTTCTTCCACAGTCAGCTTGCATTGTACTTTTGTCTTTTTAAGTTCTGTTAGATTGTGTGAATTCTGATATGAATTTCCTTTTCCTTTTCCCTATACTGTGGGTGCTCGGATTATCACAGATTCCTTTTCGTATTCTCCCATGTAATTTGGTAGGGTTGAAATGCTCTGAGCTTCTTCTCTATTTCAGTTTAGTCTTGATACTTTCTCATATACTTCTTCCATGTTGGGATTTGGTTGATAAACTTCCACATCTAATTCCTCAAAGGGAGGCTTAGTCACTCCATTCCTCTTCCATTGTTCTTCTCGGATTCTATTCCATAATTCTTTTGGCCAGTCAGCCTCTAAATCCGGTATTGTTGACATAGGTTCGTCCTGGGTTTTCACTCACTCACATTTGTCATCCTTCTCTTTAGGTTCTTTATCCTTGGCTTTAACACACTCTTTGTATTGCTCCTCTGCTATCCTTGTCTCTGGAAGGGCTGGGATAGTCTTTTCTAGGGTTGCTTGTGCTACCTCTATAAGTTTCCTGCATATAGCAAGCCTCTCTTTTTCTAATTCTCCTTGTGGGTAAAGCTTTTCGTGTTGTTCCACATTCGGTCCATCCTTAATTCTAGCTTTGTATGCTTTTAACCACATGTCTAAATCGTCTGGTTTTGGGTCAGCTAGAATTGATCCTAGTTTCTCTACTTCTCGGATAAGCGGTGGAATGGGAACTTCTTCCCGAATCTCTGGTTCTTTATGCTCTTTACTGCTTCTTGTGTGTTTCTTATTTTCTTGACTTTTGCTTTTCATCCATTTTTCTTTGAGCTTCTCTCTTCTTTCCTTCCATTTTTGTGCTTTTATGTTCTGGGTATTCTCATGTGGATCCTCTAAATCTTCCACTATTTGAATTTTGGGGTTTACAGTTCTATTGTTTTCTTGTTCCCGATCCCGTTGTTTTTCTTTTCGTTCCTTCGTTTGAGCTCGTGTAATGGACTTTAAAGGCACGGTGTATTCCTTATCACCTCTAGGTGTTTCTATCACTTCAATTACATTAATAGGTGTAGTGTCTTGGGCCTTAGTGGGATTCTTTGGGTAGTCTCTGAAAAGATGTTCCTTCCCACAATCATTGCAATACCCTTCCCAACGTATTGGTTTCATAGGGATAGTAATCTCCTTGGGATAGCTCGTATCAAGGGTTGCTGATTCTACACTGTTCATCATTGAGGTTGGTATTATGGCTCTTTCCAAGTTTTCTTCTGGTCGGGCGTACTTCACAGGTACCACATGTTGGGGCTGTGACAGTTGTGGTCCTAACACTGGTTGGAGTTGTGGATGTTGTGCTTGCTCATACGGTCTCGATGCTCCTGGTGGTGTTGGGTAGGGATTGTACCTGGGCATATCTCTGCCTAGCTCTCTAGGTAGATATCCATATGGCCGATACTCAGGCGGTTGTAGAGGTCGTGTCTGCCTATTGAATGGGCAGTTTTTCGTGGTGTGATTTGTATATTTTTGTTCTATGTGACAGTACAAGGCAGTTCCAGGGTAATGTTGTCTATTGTAGGGCTACGTTTGAGGTACTCCGGCTCCTCCTCGAACGCACAAGTGAGTGGGGTGATCTCCTCCACATAGACTACATCTTCGTAACATAGGCACTCTTAAGGCCGGGTGTTGGTAATTTCTCTGTCCTTCGACTCCCAATTTCTTTGCCACCAGCTCCGCTAATTCCTCCACATTGCTAGAGTTGGATGTAATTGTACTCTGAGAGTCTTCTGATTTAGTGGGGCTGGGCGTACTCTTGAGATCCTCTGCTAGATTGTCTTCTAGGTCGATACACTCTTGAAGACATTCACTCAGGGTTTGTAACCTGTTCACGTAAACTAGCGTTCTTAGAGTTCCATTTGTTAGTCCATCCAAAAACAATGATATCGTTTTTTGTTGGGTGGGTCTCTCTGCTACCGGACATCTATCCACATACTGGTTGAATCTTCGTGCAACTGTTTTCACGGTTTCATTAGGGTTCTGTTTAAAACTATGGATTAAAGACGCAGAATTGTGTTTAATCCCTCTCTTAGTGAATTCCCCAATGAATTCTTGAAAGAATTGCTCCATATTTCCAAATTGGTTGGGGTCTAATGGTTGGAACCAAGTCAGAGCCGTTCCTATGAGGGTGAGTCTGAAAGACTCATACTGCACAAAGAAGTCATCTACTTGTTCCGCTCTTAAAACTTGTTTAAATTCAGCAATGTGATCATAAGGTTCTCCCAATCCGTCATAATGATTCCTCACGCATTTGGCCACCTGAATAGGTCTCAATCTTCTCATTGGTTCTGGCTGCCTGGGCAATACAGGGAAGGCAGGAACCGCTGGTCTAATTGGGGTTATTCCTGGTTGCACTCCTATTGGTGGTCCTGGCCTTACTGGTGGTCGGTATTGATTTCCTACTTCTGGGTGGGTCTAATTGTGTGGTTGCACTCCTGGAGTTGCGAATTGTACATGAGCACGGTTAGGAACGCTCCGTTGGCTTGTCTGTCCCGACATTGTGTGCTCTACCTCTTGTTGTGTTCCGAAGGGGTTCTGAGAGGTGGTTGCCTGTTCTCTTTGAGGGAATATAAGCAAACCCATATACTTTAAATGAGATCTGTCTATGGCATCAACCAGCCAATACCCTCTTTGGTTTTTGCCCAGGTATGTTACTCTAGACTCGTCTTTCGGATCCTTTAACTCATAAAACGTTATCAGACTTTCTTCTCTTCCTTGGGCCGGTGAGTCAGTTTGAAGTAACAAGTCCAATCCATGGATCAAATAGACTTCCAGTAAGTAGTCATCTTGATGCATCAAGTCCCCTCTCAAGATTCGTGTCACGTGGGACTTGCCTCTAGGGTTCGTCACTTACTCCTCAGGGTTTGGTCTCCCTGAGTTTTCTTGTACCACTAACTCTCCCCTCTCATTGATCAAATCAGGGTATTCAGCCACTATGTAGATGTGACCAGCTTGTCCACATATGCTCCTCCTTCATACTTAACAGCCGGTCTGGCACAATTGTTGCATCCACGAAAGTCACCATCCTAGCCACATATCTATTTAAGTCGTCCAGATAGATGGGGATCTCCTGGGCATTCGTAGAAACATATTGTAAAGAAGTGTGATACTCTCCTTCCACAGTGGTCATGAAGTTTCTTCTGGGAGTGGGACACTGCATGTCTTCTGAAGTCATGGGTATCTCCTCCTCTGAGTCACTAGAGGTGTCTGAATAGACTAAGTGGTGACTGACCTGAGCAACACTTCCAACAGAATATATGACACTTCTCTGGCTACTTAGCACCCTTCTTGACCTCAAGTTCATTCACCTCCTCGAGCTCTCTAGGTCTCTAAAACTCTCCCTAAGTGGCTCCTCAAATGCCTCAAATTTACCTTTGAAAATGCTCCAAAAGTTCTGGTCGATACCACTTTTGGCGATACTGCCCTAGGCGATACTGCTCGTCAAACGATACGATAACTGGGAAGTCCACGATACGATACCAGTAAACTGGACGATACGATACCACTTGGATAGGTGATACGATACCTCAAATCAAGACGATATGATACTGGACTTCAGACGATACGATACTAGTGCAATTGGTGATACGATACCGCCAATTGGCACGATACGATACCAAAATCAGCCGTGATACGGTACCGAAATTTGGCATGATACGATACCTGAGTATTGCACGATACGATACTAGAATCGGGACGATACGATACTGGAAACTTCACGATACGATACCTATGCACTGGGCGATACGATACTTGATATTTTGGCGATATGATACCATGCAAGCTCACGATACGATACCACGTTTTGGACGATATGATACCATGTAAGCTCACGATATGATGATACGATACCAAAAAGGGTGGTGATACGATACTAAAATGGTATCGAGATATGATACTGGGAAGTGAGATGATACAATACCAAAAGTGGACCGCGATATGATACCACTTTGGTAAAGTGCAATCGCGATACCAACCACGCGATACGATACCACAAGTGGTATCACAATACCAAGGCTGGTAATCGATATACGATACTTCAGCGAGTATCACGATACAAGGGAATTTTTGGTATCGCGATACCAAAAACTCAACCGATCGCGATACTCAAGCCAAAATACCTCCAAATTCAAAAACTTTTTCCCCCCTTGCTTTTCTCTCACTCCTCTTCCATCCTAGCCTCCTCTCTCACTCATAGAAGTTCAAAAAACACTCTGTCCCACCCCGTGATACCAGATGCGTGTTTAATCATGTGTGAGTGCACTTCTATTGTGTTTTTGCTATTGGAATCTTATGGGAGCTTACCTCTATGATGTCATGTTTATGCCTTGAACTCACTAGCTAGCTTTGA
The DNA here is from genome assembly GCA_020310875.1 of Ceratopteris richardii. Lineage (NCBI taxonomy): Eukaryota > Viridiplantae > Streptophyta > Polypodiopsida > Polypodiales > Pteridaceae > Ceratopteris > Ceratopteris richardii. Next base: position 27,322,263 of record CM035435.1, on the reverse strand, counting down.
AGGCTTGGAGAGCGCGATACTACACAAACGATACAGATCGCTGCCTGGAGATGATACCACTTTTTGAGCAAATGAGAAATGAGCTAAAATTTTTTGGTTTTTATACTTTTTGGTGGCTGAAACTTAACTACACTAGTTTGGCAAATTTTTTTTGGAAATTTTCTTGGTGATCTTGGCTTACTCCTACTCCACTTCTCTTCCTAGCCTAACCCTAACTCTTTCTTCTCTCCCTCTGTCTACTAACCCTAACCCTAAAAACTCATTACACACACCTCCGGGATGTGAAGTAACAAGTGCTGAATTGGTTTAACGAATTCACTTCTACAAGTACGATTTCGTCACTCTCGAGCTATAACCATCACGAAGGCACCTTGGTTGAGTTGTTCCCCGGCAACGGTGCCAAAACGTGTGTACCCAAGTCAAGAAGTCTTAGGGATTTGTGCCAAAGAGACTGAATCTCATTCACACACAAGTGCGTATAGTAGGGAATTGACACACGCTTATTTGCAAATCCGACGAACCGACCTAACCACGCATATGAGGACTTGTGCTCACGTGATGGAAAATGAAGTGGTTCAGCTCACATGCATGAGAAAAGACTAACCTACCTCTCCAACTCACTTAACTACGGAAAGTGTCTGTCGCAATACCACTTACAGCAGTTTTCACTAAATCGAGGATTTCTCCCAGCTTCAAACTCCAAATATGGCCAATAGAGGGTTCCTTTTGAAGCTCTTGACGGTAGTCTCACTCGATTCTGACAACCGTGCTTCAAGTTATGACCAAAATAGTGAATGGCCGGAAGCACACACACTCACTCCACAACTTGTACTAGCTCACACACACACTACAATAGCTCAAAAACAGTGGGAGGGGTAGACAATAGTCCTACACACACATTCCAAGAATTATACACACACCAAAGATCATAGAGAAGGTAGAAAACTGCAGGAAAGAAGCAAATTCGAAATTCTCAAGCTCTTCTTCTTCACAATGGCAAAAAGTGTTTACAAAGAGTCATCAAGTGACTTATATACATGTGCCCTAAAAATGTTCCTTTCACACAAGAGACCAGCACTTATTAACTAAAAGGTGAATCTCCTACTAATTTACAAGGAATATATTACAATGATTTGGGGTTATGCATCTAGAGGACTCCTCTGGTGCATTTACATCGGAGAATATGTCACACAAAATGGAGCAAACATGAACAGTTTCAAATTGATGATTGCTTTGCAATAAATCAAGAAACAATGAAGACCAAGCATGTTAGGCTTGAGGGGGAGCTGTTACTGCAATTAAAACCAAGCCCACATACTTGGTTAGCTAGCTTATGCTTAACTTATTGGCATAACCTTTAAAAGGGTTCATATGATCAAGCTCTTGTAAAGGCACGTCACATTTATCCTTGTAAAAGTGGATTACACCCACGAGGAGTTAGGAAGCTCTCAATCACGTATCACTTGGTTATTGAGCAATGAGAGAATCTATCCTATATGTTAGCATTCACCTTTTAGGTAGAAGTTTGAATTTGAATTCAAACATTGGCTCCAAGCATGACTTTGAAAAAAGGATCTAAAGAACGCACATGTATCTCGAGGTAGAGAGATCATTTTGAAGTACAATCATTATGAAATGGGAGCTCATCTCATGGCTCACTCATCTCTCATAGATTGAACAATGTATGATTGCCAATGACATTATTTGTACATGTTTTAATAATATATGATCATTACATTCTCATCTCACTTCTCTGTCATAACTCCATCAGAACAGTGATCTTGTCAGAGCTTGTTCTCTGTGTGTAGTTCATCATTTGCAATGCTTTAAAGCATCATAGAATCATCATACTATCTATTACAATCCTACAAACTTTCATTAGCATTACTTCTCAGGATCGTCAGACATTAGCTTATCTTTTCTCACTGGTCTGATAACTGTAGCAGCCCGTGAATGTCGTGATGGAGCTATGACTTGCTAAACATCTTTCTCTGCATGTAGTCCATCATTTTTTATGAAATCACTCATGATTGATAGCTTACTAAGTTAGTTAGAGATCACCAAAAGGAATTAAGCCAATTTTTGTTGTGCTTAGAGAATTCTTCTAAACACTGAACATGTGTGTGAACTAAAATAGCAAGTTTTTTATCTTGGATTATTTTCCAATCTATCTGTTTTGATCCTTCCATCAATAGATCATCTTCCAAGCAAGATATATGGTTATTTGTGTTCATTAGAAAGCTAAAGAGGCCAATTACACTCTCCAACCATCATTCTCAGCAGGTGTGAAGCAGGATTTAGCTACACCACTTCATCTCTTGTGACTATCCACCATCTCCTCCAACATTAAGTACAAATTGAAGATTCTCAAGGAGGAGAACTGAGAAGAAATCTCACGTTGAAGATATTGAAGTTTGGTTCAAATAACCATCACATAACTTGCCCTTTTACTATTGAAGACTTTAACTCATATCATACACATTATGATGAAATAAAACACCCTATGTACTTTGAAAAGTCATGGGGAAACAATTTTTTCAAAAAAGATTACTTGTACATGAGCTAGTGCATGAAAACTTACTTATTATGGTTGGAACATGTACCTTCAAATTCTTAGTGCTCTCAACCTGATTAGAATTAGCTAAATTCCTCTTAGAGGATGATGTTTCATAGGTTTAAGTAGCTACTATGCAAAAAACATTGATTTATAAGCTAAGCGTTACTCAATTGTAATCATATCTTTAACAGGTGGTCATTGTGCCTTTTCAAGAATGTGCAGATAATGACCTCGAGAGCTAAAATGACATGTTTCACAGAGATTATGAACCAACTGATACAAAAATTTATAAAAATAGAGTAGAAACTAATAGATTTCTAATGAGCCCTTATAAATAAGCATTGAACTTTTAAGGAGTGAGAACAAACCTTAAGAAGTCTTCTAAATTTGGAAAAGATTATGCAAAAAAATGAGCAACAAGAAAGATGAAGATGCAAAATGATTGTATATTCTTCTAACTATACAATAAAGGTTCTTAGAGTATCTATATAGACTTGTTGAATCTCTACATTGATTTCCATGACTGTTTACAACCATTTGGGTTCAAAAAACCTTATGGGATTAGTTTGAGTAAGTCCTTTTCCTATCATCTAAGAGTTGAAATCTTCACTTTCAAATGATTGGTTGTACATCAACCTCTAAAGTCATGGCTTTTGGGGCTTCTAATTTCATCCTTTAATAGTAACGATCTAGAATCCATAAATGATTATGGAATTTTACAAGAATAGAAATTCTCATGAAATACCATAGCACTATGGTTCACTTCATGAATGAATTTTGTTCTAGAACAAATCCTTCTCAAGCATGATAAAAGCTTGGTTGTTCTAACAAATCAACCTCAAGCTAAAGGATGCTTGATTCTTTAATCTTGAATGGTTTGAATGCCTACAATTACGTTGAACCTGCAAATCTTTTATTCCATCATGGGTTTTGGTCATCATATCTGCAACTTGTTTATCTGTTGGAACAAATGAAACATAAATTTCCTTCACTAAGAGCTTCTCCTTGAAAAATGATAATGAACCTCTATATGTTTGGTTCTTGCATGGTATATTGGATTTTCTTCTACGTGCAATGAACTTATATTGTCTCCAAATATAGGAGCTTTGGAGCTCACTAGTTCTATGTCTGCATATAACTCCTCCAACCAGATAACTTCTTGAGTTATTATGGTTAAACCTCTATATTCAGCTTTAGTTAAGAATAGTGCATAGGTTGCTTCTTGGAACTCCAAAACACAAGCTGATATCCTCCAAATGCTAGAAACCCTGATATACTTCTCCTATCATCCTTGGATCCTGCCCAATTTGCATCTGAGTACAGTTTAAGATCCAAATCTGATGTATGACAGTAGAATATACCTTCATTAAAAGTTCCTTTGAAGGATCTTGAACTCCTTCATATGCCTTTTTATCTTTTTTATTCCATTTATATCATCACCTATCATAATTATATCATCTACATAAATACATAAATAGATATTCTATGAAATTTCTTGATGAATAATGAAGGATTTGCATTGCTTAATTTGAATCCTTGATCTTGTAAGTAAGTCACCAATCTGTAGTTCCAAGCTTTATGAGCTTGCTTTAAACCATGAAGTGTTTTCTTAAGTTTGCATACATAAGTAGGATAATTAGGTTTCTTCAAATCCTTAAGGTTGTGATGCATGTACCTCTTCCACTGATAAAGGAATTCTTCACATCAAGTTGAAGTAGCATCCAATTCCTTGCAGGTGCAACACTTAGCGAGGTCTTGATCGTGTTCATTTTGGCAACTAGTGAGAACGTTTCTTCATAGTATATGCCCTAAGTTTGAGCAAATCCTTTAGCAACCATCTTGGATTTGTACTTACAAATTGATCCATCTAAATTGCTTCTCATTTTATAGACCCATCTGCAACTGTTGATAGTATAATAGGCAACGGTCATAGACATAGATGCAGGGGAAGCATGTAAAAGGGGAATACAGTAAGTTAGGAGGGGCTAGACATGTTCAATTTTCAAGAAATATGTCTTATAATACTTTATAATTTTCATCACTCTTGTAACTTATGTACCATAGAATACCCAATTTTGTATCAACCAGTTGCATTTTGTGCGAGTTGAGAAGTCCTCAAGCTTGGAGAGATTAGGTAGAATGCTCACACCAATTTTAGTAATTTTCACACTTCATTTGGACATCCAAATGGCCCCTAGAACCTATTTTTTAACTATGCCGGACACTGAGTTTGAAACTGATTAAAACTAGTCTAGAAACTATAAAAAGAACTAGAGAACTCATTTTTGAGGCTAGCTTGTGAGAGACTATAGCTTGTTTGAGAGCTTGTAAGAGTGTTCTTGACTAATAGAGCATGCTCTTCACCTTCCATTACTTCTCTCTTGTCTCTATTGTGTGTGTGTTTTCATGTATGTGTGTGTGCATTTGCATGCTTCTCACCTTCACTATCACTCACCTCACTCGTTCACGATCTTCATATTAGCCTATCTCTTCCACGGATTGACAATTAAGGAGTTGGAGCTTCTTGACATGGTGCTTATCCTTGTAAAGAACGACACCAAATTTGGCACTGTTGTGGGGGACGAGCTCTAGGACGAACGTGTGATGGTAAGAGTATAGTGAGAATTGGTGTTCAAAAGTAATTCATTTCAGTTTTGTTGTTGTTTTTTGCATTGTTTTTAGTCTTTTTCACCTTCCCTAAACTCCTCCTTCATCCTCGCATCATCTTCTTACACCCCAAAAAAATCCAAAAATTTACCATATTCCCCTACTCACTTCATTTACCTCATTTGCCAGAGTGAGAGAGAGAGAGAGAGAGCTTGTGAGCAAGTGTGTATGTTTGTGTTTTTGAGTTTTTTTATGTAGGAAAGTGCTCCAGCATGACAAGACAGCTCTCAACAGGTAAGAATTTCAACTCTTTGCCATATCCGCCGAAGCTCTTAGACAATTGCGATGGTCCGAGAAATTCAATTTTTTGTGATTAAAATATAGGCATGATGTAGGGCATACTTGCACCTCTAGGAATCCATAGTTGCATTTGTAAAAATTACACTTTAGTGAGCCATTGCGATTGGATATCACCATCGTGATTGGCTAATGCCATCGTAATAGATCGAGCCATCGCGATAGTTCATACCATCGCTATGGCTTGCAACCATTGCGACAATCATCATGGCCCACACCATCACGATTGGTTCATACCATTGTGATGCTTTGACACAATCATGCTTAGACCATCGCAGTGCATCCATCAAAGACCATCATAGTGACCTCCCCAACTAGAGCATCATGATAGGCATATGCCATTGCAATGATTCACCTAAGATCACACCATCACAATTAGCTCATGCCATCATGATTACCTCAGGTCATCGTAGTTTGGATGCACCATCACGATGATTCATTGAAAAGTTTACTATTGCAACATTGCTAGGCCATTGCATCATGCTCTATGCACACCATCGTGATGGTTCCAGACCATCACGATAGCCCATAAGTTGTAGACCATCGTGATGCTTCCACATCATGCCATCATGATTGCATAGGACCATCATGACAACTCACCACCATCACGATTGTGTCAGACCATCACGACGATCCATTTGGAATGCATTTTTTAGGGTTTTAATTTTTGGCATCTCTAGGCCTATTTTGAGAGATTTTGCAAGTCAAGTGTATGTATTGAGGGCCTTAGTACATGTTTGAAGAAGAACCAGGTTCATTACTCAATGAAAGTCTATCTAATTTTGGTTTTTAGAGGCTATTTAGAGTACCCAAGACAAGCTTGGGAAGTGCATCTTCTAGGGCAAAAGAACAACCAACAAAGCATCAGACTTGAGGTTGGAAGAACTCTCAACCCCCTTAGTCAATTGATAGTATAAGTTAAGTGTGAGTAGCACTTTTGATTGAATTAGGGTTGCGATAGGAACAATTTAAGTACAAGAAACATTAACCATTCAAGTTTAAGTGTAACATAAGACTTTGCGACGAAGGAAACCTAAACGAAAAGAATTAAAACCAGACAGGCAAAAACTTAAACATACAAAGAAAAGATGATTCTGGATGTATACAATTGGACAAGACAAGAGGATAAAAGGAGTAAAGCTAACCAAGGGATTGAGAAAAAAGGAATAGAAGTGACAATAACTCACATTGGGCGTCAGAGGGGAGTAAATTCATGAACCAAGAAAGGTAGATCGACAAAGCCTTAGGTCATCAGAAGCAAGTGTGAAAACCACATCACACTCTTGGGCTCAACAACTGAATAGTTACCCATAGAATATGATCTCAGAGACAAGTGATCCTGAAATGGCTTATAGCATGGAGAGATAAGAAGGAAGGTTAACTGTAGCCTATTTAGAAAGACTTGAAGGAACCTACAGGACCCAATCAGAATACATCTGAACCAACCACTTAAGTGCTTGCATATATGAGGATAGTTTGAGAAGGTTAGTTGTTCAATTGCAAAACCCTGATCAACCCATTGGATTGGAACATCCGGTGGTTAAGTTTGAGAGAGATGCATACTTAGACAAGGAAGGAACAATGTACATCATAACTAATCAACCTAACTACATTAATGAATTTGGAGTAGTCATTCTCAAGATGGAAGTAGGAGCCCAAGGACAAGAACCATTAGGAGACAACCCTAAGATACCTATAGAGAAATCGATGTTGGCAAGGATGTTGAACCCCGAATTGATCCCTCAAGATAAGAAAAGTATTGAGTTATTCCTGAATAAGGACATTGGCGAAGCATTTTGGAGCTATAGGATGGAATAGCCAAGTGAAATAGGTTCAATCACAATCTATGAATTCAAGGATCCTGATATGCCTAGAAAGGTAGTATACTTACACAACATGCTAGAACGAGTTTTTGTAGTGTCTGATCATAAAAGACATGCTTATAGATGGAGAGGTGAATTGGTGTTCCCCCCATCACAAGTGAATGCAAACACTAGCCACTAAGGAGCCAAGACATCCATGGGCATTGGTTCTCAAAGAGAGGAAAACAAGGAAAAGCTAGAAGTGAGTTTTACTCACACCATAGGGAGAGATAGGTCAACCATGGAAACTGATAGAATGGAGAGACCAAGAGAACCAAGACTACAAGGTGGTAGGGATGAATTTCCTCTACCTAGACCCCCTGAGCACCCAAGAATGTTGAGACCTACTCAGTTAGTGAAGTCAATGAAAAATTACTTTGACGAGACAGGAGATTCCTATGACCACATTGTAGAGTTTAAGAAAGTGGAAGATATGTTCATGCAATACAATGCATTTGGACTCATGCTAAAGAACATGGGCCTTAAGTTTACAACAAAGGAAATTTAGGGACATTCATCACTTATGAGTCATCCATCACTGAGTTGTCAAAAAGTGGAATCAAACACAATACTTCCTCATTAATCCATAGTTTCAAACAGACCCCCTAGGAAACAGTCAGACTTGCAAGATGTAGGTTTAGATAGTATATTGAGAGATGCCCAATGCCAAAACTCCCCACACAAGCCAAGCAAGTGTCTTTGCTTTTGGAAGGATTCTTGATCTCTAAACTAGGATCTTATGTATATTTGAAGGAACCCAAAACTCTAGGGCATTGTGTGCGAATTTGTATAGACATTGAGAATAATTTAGGAGATGAATCGGAACTTTCAAAGATCCACAAAGATTCAGATAGCTCCTCTCAACTATCCTTGAAACATTCTAGTTCCAAAGAAGACCTATCTGAGAAGGTGGCTTAGAAACTAGGAGTCTCTAGCAAATAGATACACATGTTAACATCCATTGTGGTCGTGATTTGAAGCCAAGATAATATTCAAGCATGAAACACCAATTTTAAGCCCTGCTAGAAGGAAGTGTGGTCTACCTTCTCTAGCAAATGACGTTTTCAATAGGTTATCATCAAGGGATGTGGTGTCTTTGACTTCAATCATTCCTTCCTTTGTTGATAGGAGTGATGCACATATAGCATTTTCTTACTTTGACCAAATGAGGTCAAATGGTGTCTAGACTAATGAAGTGACTTACATCTGTTGCATAAAGGCATGTGGTATCCTAAATGGTTGAAGCAAGGAGATAGGATTGCATTACTACAAAGGATTGGAGCATTGCAACTTGCCATCCCATTCATAAACATGTTTGCAAGAGTGACTCCAAATCAAAAGGAGCTCATTCTAACAACTTTGAAGGCTATTGGTCATACTACAATGATGTGCGATGATGGTACAAATGATGCCAATGATCTAAAACAATCACATGTTGGGGTTGCTCTTTTGAATGCCCTCCCTCCTGAAAAATCAGAGTCAAAGAAACCTTCATCTATTTGTTCCTGGAAAAACATGTAAAACAAAAAGGTCAAGTGGCAATGCGAGCCCTCCAGGTATATCAAGTTAAGTGTTTATTGATGCTTCATCAAACAAGGTTGGTACAACCAATCGGAAGCTCAAAGGTGAGCTTCTATTGTAAAACTTGGCGATGCTTCCATGGCTTCTCCTTTTACTGCAAAACATTCATTTGTCCAGCCTACAATTGACATTATTCGACAAGGGAAAAGCACTTTTGTGACCACTGTGCAGATGTTCAAGATCTTGGGGCTCAATTGCCTAGCTACTGTGTATGTATTGAGTATGATGTTCTTGGATGGAGTGAAGCTTGGGAATGTACAAGCCACAACAAGTGGATTGTTCATAGTAGTTTTTTTTTTTCTTCCCATCTTGCATGCACGCCCATTAAGTACATTATCAATGGAGAGACCACACACCCATATCTTTTGTGCATGTCTTTTTGTCATTAATAGGAGAGTTTGCCATTCACATTGCTTTCCTTATCTTAATGACAAAGGAAGCTACAAAGTGCATGCCTGAAGAATGCACAAAACCAGACTCAATTGTCTTCATCATGGTGCTTACTATGTGTGCTCGTGTTAGTGCTTTAAAGAGTACCCAAACTTTTTGCACATGATGTCTAGGGATTATGGCATTGTTCCACACACTAAGCATCATGATTGTATTGTGTGCATTCTTGGTTGTGTAGGACCCCAGATGCCAGATGGACACGGGGATTTACTTCAGGCCATGGTAAAGTAATTCCCAAATAGTGTGAAGTATAGGCCTTTCTCGAATGGAGCTCTTTACATGGCATTGGAGAAACCCCTATTCCGTAGGAATCTTGGCCGACTTTCTTTTATGGGCACACTGTCACGGGGTTTGTGGCAAGGAGGGGAATTTTAGAGGGAGCACTCACTCGTTCTTGCTATTCCAAAGCATAACCCATTGGCTTCAATAGTTAGCACTCTTAATCTTCGACTCAAAATTATGGCCTAAGCAACGGTCAATAGGCCCTTGAAATAAATGGTCATCTTAGAAGCGTTTGTAAAATTGAATATTCGTAATAAGGAAATATATACTCATTAATATCAACTTCCATCGCTTCCTTGGACATCAACTTTCATTCGCATCACAAGAACCTCGCGCTACCAATTTAGACCAATAAAAGCGGGTGATGGCACTTGCCTATGTCCATTGGCGTCCTCTTGTATTTCAGGTTATTGCGCCATAAAGCTCTTCTCTATTTCCATGCCGGCGTCCCTCATCTCCTTCTGCTTTCCGTGCATATGTGCTGTTTTTGCAAAAGTTTCTAGTCTTCAGAAGGTAGCAAAAAAAATTTCGATCCTCTCTTCCTGCCCTCTTCTTCTTCTTCTTCTTTTTCCCTCCAAGAGAGCTTCTCTATCCCCCTTCTCTCGTCCCAATCTCCCCAAAAACCCTCTCAAAGCAGTTCGTGACCCAAAAATAACAAGAGTTTTCTTTTCCTTACTGCCGTTCCTTTTTTCCTCAATGAAAGCTCCCTATTTTCAGCCATGTCGAGTTCCTCCTTCTCTGCCTTCTATACTCCGAAGACGAGCCCCAATTCCACCTGTGAAATGCTAAAAAGGAAGAGAAAACACCACCCTTCTTATCTTAGATCACTTTATATGTATACATTTATGCACGTGTACGCATGTATTCTCCATAATTTTAGTGCAAATATGAATGTAACATCATCAAGTGATATATTCCCTGCTCCATTCAATGATCACAGCAAATCCATCTTCATAACATGCACACTTTGCATAGGCTCCAAATCACTTCGGTTATAATGACAACAAGGACACAAGGGCATCCATTCAACAAATGTAGGCATGAATATTGATTTATGTACTCACAAAGGCAATTTATGTACTCACAAAGGCAATTGATTTATAATGACAACAAGGACACAAGGGCATCCATTCAACAAATATAGGCATGAATATTGATTTATGTACTCACAAAGGCAATAGATGAATACATATGTCATTATGAAATAGATGGGCTTCCAAAGGCAAAAATCACCAAACTTTTTGTTTCCATTGGATCGACACGCTTGTCCTTGTTTGACATTAGTTGAATCCACTTGGATTATTTCTCAATATCTTATTAAGTTGACCTTGAATGAGCTTCTAATTGTTTTTTTAATCCCATTTGCTAACTTGATTTCCATATCGTGACCACATCCACCCCCTCTAGACCTATGCATCCTCCAGATTTTCCAACTTGCATACATATCAATAAACACAAGTGAGCATCAAGTAGTCATGGTAGATTAACACAACTTAAAGAAATTTTAACTACATGTATGAAACCTCAAAGTGCATTAAACTTGACATAAATTAAGAGAAGAAGTAGACACAAGCATCAACATATTAAGATACAGTAATGCATGCAGACTAGAAATCACGCGAGTGAATGAAAAACTTCTTAGCTCTTCTGTTAACTTGACCTAGTTAGATCTAGTAACCCATTCTAAGCATATGCATATACCAGTCCTTACTAACTCGATTCATGAAATTACAATCTGGCTTCCCTGTTGATCTCCCAACATCCAAGCCTCCACCAAACTTTCTCTTGTTTTTCTTTTTACTTTTATTTTATTTTTCTTTACCCCAGCTTAGCCTTTTTATTTTTGTTTTTGTTTTTATTCATTTTATTCTTTATTTACACATGTCGCCCTATGCTGAAATCGGGTGTGACTTGTGGACCAGTCTACCCGACCAAGTTTAACCCACCCATCTACTGACCTGATATAGTGCATGATGCACAATGTCAGCCTCATATGAAATCAATGTCAGCTCGTGGCTCTAACCACCCGGTCAGAGTGACTCCACCCGCCTACCGACATTTATGAACGCATGACAACATATAAGTCAGGCCATATGACATAACTAGCATTAGCTCGTGGCCCTAATCACCCGACCATAGTAGTTCCATCCGCTAATTAGCTCATTGAAGCACCTAACAACACATACACATACACATAGGTAGTTGGCTGGTATATGAAGACTTGTTCTAAAATATAATCTATCCGAAGGTCAGATCATACGAGAGATCAAAAGTAGAAGTCAAAGCATCTCACTCATCAAGTGTTCATGAACACAAGTATATACAGGTACTCAGTTTAGGGTTTCCATTCACCTTCCTAGCTCTTGTTCCCAAAAGTTCTAGTCCACTTTCTAATCCTACTCGCATAATCCCAGTCCTTATACATCAGATGTAATCTTAATTGTCGTATGAGATATTTGGTCTACTCAATTTTCTTATTTATGCATTTCTTTATGTATCATATGCTCAAGTTATGCAGTCTTTTTATGTAGACGTATATACACATATACACATATATACAAGAGAGAGGGAAAAATTGAAGCAGTAACATCTCACCACTATAAAGTCAGAAGTTACTCAAACTTTATGCCTCCAATCACCTCTTCTTTCTTCATTCCAAGTTGTCATCTTTCATTTTTTTATCCGATTCTTGTTTCATCTGAAAAACTTGATAAAACCATTAGACGCTTTATTCCATTATATATAACTTAATTTCTTTACTCAATTCTCTTTAAGATCTCTTTCCCAGAGCTGAACGCTGAAACAAAACATGATCATGAAACACACATATATACACACAGTAGATCATAAGTTTAGAAGACATTACTCACTTTTATTTATGTATAGTAGCAAACTTTGGCTCCTAACTAATAATCCTTTGGTCTTATTCAATTTAACTCTTATGGATGCCTATATATCAAAGCTCTTGTTTGGTACACTGATTTGAAAAATAATTAATAAAAAATAAAGGCATCAATCTCTTCTTCACTTAACGGATCATCTTCACTTTGTTCTCGAACCATTTCATGATATATTCTTGCTAGAAATCTATGTTCTTCTTCTCGAATATGTGCAGGCATAGGGAACAGATAGGTGGACAAGAAAATGTGGTACGTGGATGGGTCAAAAGGCATGCTCCTAGCTCGAGCCAGTTCTTTATTTTTGGCCTGATTTACAGATCTAGCCCTAAGCCAAGTTGGACATGTATCCCTGATTCGGTTTGAATCTAATCTAATGGAAAGACACATTAGAAATGATCATGCATGTAATCTTTATTTATGAACACTAACATGCATTCATGTTTACAAACGTTAATTATTCAATATATAATCATGCCTTTGGACGCACACATTATTTCATATTCAGTTATTCTTCTTATTTATTTAGACTTTTGATATTTACATATGCATATATTTATATTCTTTGGTTTCCATTTATATTTATCTCTCTTCTCCATCTCGAATCTCTTCTGCAAGCTCCTCATCTTCTTCATCTTCTTCCTCCTCTTCATCTATTACTGTCTCATAATCCTCATTCTCTCTTCTTTTAAATAGCTTAACTCTTTTCCCAGCGATCAATTCCTTCAACTTGGTTCCATCTAGTTCCCTGAGTGAGCATGTACCATTGTCGAACACTTCACATATCACATAGAGACCAAACCATCTCTTCACCAATTTCCTTCGGGCTTTGTATTGTGCATCTAGTGAGCTATCATAGACAAGTACCAAATCTCTTCATTCAACTTTTTGGGTCTTAACCTATCGGACTTGTCAAATGCAATCTTATTTCTTTCTCTAGATGCTCTGAGCTTAACTGCAGCTTCTTCTATCAGATTTCTTCCTTTCTCCAATTGAAGAATTTGTACTGCTAGAAGATCTTCTCTCGACACCTCATCTTCCCAAGGCAATGAAGTCCATGCTAGAGCATGTGACTCTGTCGGAAATATAGGTTTTTGACAATACATTAGCTCTGCTTGCATGTATCCAGTATTCCTAGTGCATGTCATCCTATCCGCCCATAGGGCAAAGGGAAGGTATTTTGGTCAGTTCTTTATCTTTCCCTCACAAGCCTTAGCCAAAGCTTTAATAATGGGGGGATGTCTGCGCTACATTTTTCCATTGGCTTCAGGATTGTAAGCTGTGGTGAGCGATAGCCAAATTCCATATTTTTCAAAGAAGTCTTTGGCTTCCTGTGCATCAAGCTCACCTCTGTCAGTGACTATTTTCTCAACATAGCCAAATCTACTAAACACGTCTTCTAGTAGACACCTACATACATTTCTCGTAGATTTCGTCCTCAGATCTCTCCCTTCAACATGATTTGTTAGGTCGTCTCTTGCTAGCATCATATATCTCATCTGATGCACCCCTGATGGCATTAGAACCAGATCGACAGCCCACTTATAGTGGATATTAAGAGGATATGTCGGATGCAACTCATCTTTGTGTTTAACATTCAAGTACACCTGGAAAGTCGTGCAAGTGGCCACATATTTCTCGACATCTACATACATCCTGGGCTACCAATATCTTTCCTTCATCTTTTCAAAAGTCCCTTGAAAGCGTTTACGTACGGCCCATATGTTAAAAATAAAGAACTAAGGTCGTATATATTTTTGCAAAAAGGATTTTCTTCAAATAGAAGGAAAATAAAAAAATGAAAATTGGAAGCATTTACTTCAGCAAGTAGTGGAGGCCAAAAGAGAATCAAATCCAAAAACTGAACTGTAAGAGGAGTGGTTGTCCAAAGTAGTGGAAGAGTTATGGACAAGAGCTCTCAAACTCATCATGAGAGTTTTTGGTCACTTGGCTATAAAAGAGGCAAGGGAGGACACTCAAGGATTGAGGAAGAAGGCGTGGAAGTCCCCTTGTAGCTAGTTCATTTGGTTTGAGTCATTTCATTCTCTTCACTCTCATAGACTATGTCCAGCCGCATACCCTTTTCTAGGTAGTCTGCTTGTGACAGTCATATCTCTCAATATATTTGTCCAATTTTAGAGTTTAAACATTCCTTGGAAATGTTATCTTGATTACTTCCTCTATCTAGAATAGTTTTATCAAATTCTTTATGCTCTGTGAGTTATTCAGTTTTTTAGTGAAGTCTAGTTTTTAGCTTAATTGAGTGGACATGTAGCTTGTTTTGAGGCAAAGAGTTGCCAATTCAAAACTACTCCAAATTGAGTGTTTGATAGCTCATTTGAAATCTATAAGCGTCTAGTTTGAGTGACCAAAATGTCAAGTTCATTGGATTTTTCACTTGGTTCCAGGTTTCATTTGAAGGTTCAGCTATTGGCAAAAGTCTTGATCCTGAGAAGATCTTCTACACTTTCCGCTGCGAATAGGAGATGAATTCTCCAATAGTTGGTATCAGAGCATTGGAGTTTGAAGAGGCAAAACATTGGAACTGAAGTGAAGCAAAGGAGAAGCTACAAATCAAGGAGGATCTTCATAAAGTCAAGGAAGAGTGCCACAACATACTTGAGGTAAACTTCAATCTTAGAAGCTTTCAATGGTTGATTTAGTACAACAAGTTGAGAAGTTAGACAAAGAAAATTTTCAATCTTGGAGGTATAGAATGACAAATTACCTTAAAGATAAAGGTTTATGGAGTCTAGTTACTGGAGATGATCCACAACCGGTGGACCTTCAAGGTCCCAACATTACTCCGGCACAAAGGAGACAATTTGCTGATTGTGAAGAGAGGAATCGAAAGGTGATGTTCCTCATCTCACAAGTTATTTCTAACACTATGATTGGTCATGTGCAAAGCTTAGAAACAGCCAAGGAAGTTTGGGAAGCATTGGAGAAGGTGTATGCTACCTCAACAACGTCTCAGAGGATGCAACTCAAGAACGAGCTCAACAACATGAAGAAAAGCTCAAACCAAATCATTAGTGAGTATACATTGACGATCAAGGAGCTTCGAGATTAGCTAGCATCAGTCGAATGCAAGATAGAAGAGGAAGACATCGTCCAAACAGCCCTCAATGGCTTGAGGAGTGAAGAAAAGTGGAAGCCCCTCATCACAAAAATTCTTTATAGAGACCCTCTACCAACATTCGACGAGATTATACCAAATCTTGTGGCCGAAGAGGTTGCTCAACAAGGAGAAGGCAACAAAGGTAAGGACATTCACAACGCTACCAGCTCCAAGTGGAAAAGGATGTGTGGAGACCAATGATGAAACTCAACACGCAATTGAGCATGTTGGAGATATTAAGCTTGGAGATAAGAAGGTATTGGTTGATGTTCTTCATGTTCCTACTATTGCAAAGAATTTGATTTCAGTAGGACAAATGGTAGAGAAAGGATATCATGTTATCTTCAATGACAACGACCGTTTTATAAAGAATCCAAAAGAAGGATTCAAGGTCATTGCTCAAGGAAGGAAAGAAGGAAGGATGTTCACTTTGGACATTCAACAACGACATGGAAAGGTGATGTATATTCAGTTTGGAAACAAGAGGATTGCTGAAATCGATTTGTGGCACAAAAGGTTTGGACATATCAACATTCCCAAGCTCAAGGACATGAGCAACCATGAAGTGGTAAGAGGTGTTCCAAGATTCAATGGTGTTGGACTACATGAGTTTTGTGAAGCATGCCAACTAGGAAAGAAAATTGACAACCATTCAAGAAAAGCAACTATGTGGCAAGGAATGTCCTCGACTTGATACACATGGATGTATGGGGACCATCACAACAATCATCAGTGGTTGGTAATAGATATTTTGTCACTTTTATTGATGATCATTCAAGAAAAGTATGGATGTTTTGCATAAAACGAAAATCAGATGTGTTCTCCATGTTCAAGAGATTTAAAGCACAGGTAGAAAAGGAAACACGATGCTACATAAAAACCTTGAGGTCCGATGGAGGAGGAGAATATTTCTCCAAAGAATTTTCATATTTTCTTTATGAAAATGGCATCAAGAGACAATTTACATGTAGTTACACGTCTCAACAAAATGGAATAGCTAAAAGGAAAAACCAACATATCACAAAAGTTGCAAGATGCATGCTCAACGAGATGAAGATGCCACTAAACTATTGGGTTGAAGCAAGTAGTACGGCTATTTATTTGATGAACAAGTGTACAATGGCTGGAGTGCATAATCTAACTCCCAAGGAGGTTTATTGCGGTAAGAAACCTGACCTTACACATCTCAAAGTTTTTGGATGTGTGTGTTATGTTCACATCCCTCAAGAACTAAGGACAAAGATGGAGGCAAAGTCAGAAAAATGTATTTTCATTGGATATTCATTGGAGCAAAAGGGATACAGGTGCTACAATCCAGTGAAAAAGGAGCTACGAGTCTCACGAGATGTGGCATTTGATGAGATAAGACCATGGTTTGGAGACAATGAGAAAGAGAAGATTCTTGAAGAAGATTGCAAAGATGATGGAGGTGTTGTCCAAGAAGAATTTCAGCAAACAAGCACTCAAATGTCAAGTCCAGAAGCTTCTACATCACTTGGAGAAAGCTTAACATGGAAGAGGAGACTAAGGAGTCATTCCTCATCACCAACATCAGGTTATGGAAGATTTTAAGTGGAAAGTGCTGCCCAAAATAGTGATTCAAATGCAAGTGAAGAAGAGTATGAAGAGGTGATTACACCAAAGAAAAAGCTGAACCGGTTGAAGAAATGATATTCAAAAGGAAATGAAAGGAGGTCTTCAAGAGCAAGGTATCCAATTCAAAGGCTGAGCTATGAGAGTTTTATTGCAAAGCATTTTGCATATATGACATAGGTGGTTAAAGACAAAGAACCGGATGCATATGAAGAAGCATGTACACAAAAAGAATGGCAAGAAGCTATGCAAGAAGAGATAAAAGCTCTCAAGGACAATCACACATGGGAGCTAGTTCCAAAGGCTGAAGGTATGAAGATTGTTCCAAATAAATGGGTGTTTAAAATAAAGAGAAATGCTGATGGTTCTCTAGCTAGGCATAAAGCTAGACTAGTAGCAAAAGGATTCAAGCAAACTCACAGTATCGATTATGAAGAGACTTTTAGCCCGGTTGCAAAGATGGGAACAATTACAACCTTGATTGCAGTGAGTGCAACAAGGAGACAGCCATTGTACCAACTTGACATAAAAAATGCTTTTCTCAATGGTGAACTTCAAGAAGAGGTATACATGAGTCAACCGATTGGAAGATAGAAAGCATCCAGATTTTGTTTGTAGATTGAAGAAAGCTTTGTATGGGCTGAAGCAAGCACCACGTGCTTGGAATCAAAGATTGGTCGAGTACCTCACAAGGTGTGGGTATAGTCCAAGTAGTGTAGATCCCTCTCTCTACATAAAGAAAGAAGAAGGCAAGCAGGTATATATTTGCATATATGTTGATGATCTCATCATAACAGGAAGTAATGTTGCAGGAATACAAGAGATAAAAAGAAAACTCGGTAAGGAGTTTAAAATTTCAAATCTTGGTGAGCTGAAATACTTTTTAGGCATTGAGATAGTCTATGGGAAAGATGGCATTTACTTGATGCAAAGAAAGTACCTGATGGATGTTCTCTTCATATTTGGAATGAGTGAACGCAAACCACTCACTCAACCTATGGACACAAATGTGAAGCTATGCTCAAATGATGGAGAGAAGTTACATGATGTAACTACATACAGGAGTATTATAGGTTCATTGATCTATGTTATGATCACAAGACCAGATTTGTGTTATATTGTTGGAGTTCTTTCTCAATTTATGCAAGCTCCAACAAGTGAATATTTAAATCCAGCCAAACGAGTGCTAAGATATGTGAAGCACACAGTCAATCATGCCTTGTTTTATAGATATGATGAAGACTTAGATAAAAGGGCTTCGGTGATGCTGATTGGGCTGGTTCAAAGGAAGATAGAAGATCCACTTCAGGTTATGTGTTCATTATAGGTAGCAAACCTATCACATGGAGCTCGAAGAAACAACCTATTGTTGCACTATCATCTACACAAGCTAAATATAGAGGATTAGCCTTCGCAACTTGTGAAACTATGTGGATTAAGAAGCTCTTGGCTGATCTTGATGTGCAGATAGAGACCATTCCAATTTATGGTGATAACATTTCAAGCATTCACTTGACAAACAATCCAATGTTTCATGCACGAAGTAAGCACATAGAAGTGCATTATCATTATGTTCGAGAAAAAGTTTTGAGCAAGGATGTGGATATAAAGTTCATTAGAACTAATGACCAGGTTGTAGACATGTTTACAAAGTCCTTAGATGCTTCTAAGCTCAAGAGGTTCAAGGATGAAATCAACTTGCAGGATATGGCTGAAGGTGCAAGCTCATGTGTGAGCTTGAGGAGGAGTGTTAAAAATAAAGAAGTAAGGTCATATATATTTTTGCAAAAAGGATTTTCTTCAAATAGAAGGAAAATACAAAAATGAAAATGGAAGCATTTACTTCAGCAAGTAGTGGAGGCCAAAAGAGAATCAATCAAAAAAGAATCAAATCCAAAAACTGAACTGTAAGAGGAGTGGTTGTCCAAAGTAGTGGAAGAGTTATGGACAAGACCTCTCAAAATCATCATGAGAGTTTTTGGTCACTTGGCTATAAAAGAGGCAAGGGAGGATGCTCAAAGATAGAGGAAGAAGGCATGGAAGTCCCCTTGTAGCTAGTTCATTTGGTTTGAGTCATTTCGTTCTCTTCACTCACATAGACTATGTCCAGTTGCATACCCATTTCTGGGTAGCCTACTTGTGAGAGTCATATCTGGGCTACCACATTATTCCTCTCGGCTATATGAACAAACTCGGGGTTTAGCGACTTGATGTATGCTATCCATCTTAATATGGCGATGTCAACAGTGGAATAGTTCACGATAATTCCCAATAATGATAACTAGACTGTTTCCACCACTACATTCGCCCCGATTAAATATTCTTTATCACTCTTTAATACGGTCACTATTTCCCAAACCTCTCGCTTAATCTAAGGGTAGTGTCTCTGATGAACATTTAGTACTTTAGCTCCGAAACAAATCACATACCTTTTTTCCTCATCATCTTCTTGGGTATCGTCCAACCTATACCATCGGACTTTTATCTATGGTAATGTAGATTTGTTTATTGTCACTATAATTGGCTTTTCTAAGTAGCGGTGCTTCTGCAAGTGCATTCTTTAATTTTCTTACAGCTTGACTATGGATATCCTTCCATTTAAATCTTTGCCCTTTTTGAAGAAATTGATAGAGTGGGTCTGCAACATGGGCAAAATGAAGAATCCATATAATGTAGAAAACACATGCTTTGAGAAATCTCCTTACTTCTGTGATTGAGGAGCATATCTCTTTCATATGTTGAATGGTATCTACTTTCTTCGAGCATCGCTTTCTTCCTTTAGGTCCATATAGACTTCCTACAATCAGCACCTCTTGCACTCCAAATACTGATTTCTCTACAAATAGCCTCAAATGAACGTCTTTCAGCTGATCAAGAATAGATTCAAAGTCATTTATGTGATTTCCAAATTTTCAACATCCATCCTCATCAAGAGTCTCATCTTTATCTTTTTCCCCGCAAACTTTAATAGGGACATCATCAATGAATGGCATGGTCAGATGTAGAATAAAATCCCTAAGCACCTTATGCATACTATTCATCATATGTGCCACTGAGTTCGTGGCGCCTTGTAGCAAAGTGCACATGCGCACAAGCCCAAGTGGTGTCCTCATAGTCGTTAAGTCAGGACTCTTGAGGGCTAGCTGGAATTGGTCATACCCAGAGTGCAAATCCCCCATCGAATAAATAGATCTTCCTGCAAAGACTTTTGCATACTCATCTACAATAGGCCGAGTTCTCATATTTCTGATTGTCACCTTGTTTACCAGCTGTAGATTCTGAATAAATCTCAGCGACCCGTTTTTCTTTGGTATAGTGAACCAACGATTAGAATAGGGAGAACTTGATGGCTCAAGAATCCACATTCTACTCTTTTCATTTAGCAGATCAATCAACTTTGAAATGTGAGCTTTTGGTACTGAAATCGATCGAAGATTCCAAGGTACATGTGGTATTGTAAAAATTATCATGGGTCACACCATAGACGGATCTACATACCCAATTTCTTGGGCATTGAAAGAAAAAGTCTTTCCATGTCTGTATATATATATAATCTGGGAGAACACATTCTCTCTTTCTCACTAAGGAAACTATCTTTTCCTAACTGGATTTACTCAAGTGTTTCTTTAGCAAATTGATGACGTATTTTTCTTTTATCTCTAAGAGGTAGCTAGGTTTTTGCACCATCCATAAGTTTGTTACTATTTTTAGGAAGCAAAACTGCACCTATTTTAATCTTTCTATCGATCGTTTTGTATTTTCTTTCAACGAAAGCTTCTTTTCCTTTTTCATCTTGCTCAAACTTTGCTATTTTCTTATACATGGAAATAGAGTGAGTTTGAATCATGTAGTCACACCTTTTTTTCTCAATTAATTCTTGCAAATCAAACAACATATCTGCAGAAGATATCTCATCAAAAACTCCAGAGATTTCCTCATCAAATTCGAGCACTCTACATCCATAAAAGTTTCTCTGAAGATCTGCTATGTATTATTTTTCCCACTTTTTTAACTCAAAAAAAACGCGAAACTTAAATGAACTTATTGAAGAAAGTGCTATGAAACTCGATATGAACATATTTACATTCAGGATCTTTTTGCTATCCAAGCTTCCATAGTCCCGATTTATGGAAGCTTCATTTAAAAACTTTGATCTTCAAGTTCTTCAGGAATAGGTCTTGTCCAAAGATAAGTTATATTCCTAACATGATCCACAAATCGTCATAGACTAGACCGCTTCCCATCCTTGCTTTGTATTCTCGCATAGGCCGATCCATCCTCCAAGGCTCTTGTCTCATCCTCAAGGAAGTAATATATGGCTACCCTAAAATCAACGAGTAGCTGGAATGATTTTGAACAAAGAAGTTCTGATAACCACTAACATTCCCAATTGTGACTAGTACCTCTGGGCATGCATCGAATAGTTCTCCTGGCATCGTATTAGCAGCCAAGATTCTCCATCTTGGTTACATATCTATTGCCCATTTTTCTTTCATGTAGAGATCTTTGGACATTAAGTTGATTTCAGACATGTGATCAATAAGAGCGACGACTGGTGTACTGATTTTATCTAATTGTATCAATGTCTCAGTTGTGGCTCAAGCCCAATGATCTCTAGTATAATGACTTGAGGGAGTCATATCTAGAGAATTCTATTCCAAGAACATTTCTTCATGTGCGCATAGTTGCGCATTAGTTTCAGTTTGTTTGAGTACACTTTTTAATTTTTGTACTTGCGCTTGCACAGTTTGAACATGTGTCTCTTCATCCATCTTCTCAGTCTCTTGCATGTCGGCTATTGGTTGTTATTTTCTCCTTAAGAGGTCGATTATTACATGTGCGCATGGTTGCGCATTAGTTTCAATTTGTCCAAGTACACTTTTCAGTTCTTGTACTTGCGCTTGCACGGCTTGAACAGGTGTCTCTTCATCCATCTTCTCAGTCTCTTGCATGTCGGCTATTGGTTGCCATTTTCTCCTTAAGAGGTCAATTATTACTTCTAGAAATTCTCGTTTACCTATTCCGAGTAGCTCACCTAGTGTAAATTCGATCGTGAGTAGCTCACCAAGCTTTATTGTTAGTTGCTTGCGGAGATTGGGATTCCATCATGTGCTTTACACTCTAGATCATGAGATCACTAAACCTTTTAAACATTTCTTCCATAGTGTTGGGAGGCACAACCTCCCTTCTAGTTGGTTGATTAACCTGAGCATTGGGAGACGCTGATGTGGTGCATGTATTTGCTCTTCTTGTAAGTCCTCCTGCCAATCTTGCATGAACTTTGCCATACCTCTTTTCTTTTCTACGTGCCTCTTCACTGCTGCTTCTACCTCATCCCAATTCTCTTTAAGCTTGGGATTTGTCTCCATATCTTGCAATTGTGGGAGAAGTTCGTCGCGGATCTTTATATTTATTGCTCGTAAAAACAATTATACCCTTTTATATTCCATTGCTCTCCTATCATATTCTGTCAGGTCATTGTACTCAGGGTCTAATTTTCTTTTTATATCCAGAATGGTTTGGTCTTTCGCTCTGTGAATCCACTTTAAGAATGTTGCTCGAGTTACTTTATCAATATCCTCGAGAGGGAACATTTTTATTAGAGCCAATTTGTATTGTGGCCACCTCGTTTGGGCCTCCATTGTTAACCGATCATGTAAGTGCAACTCTAACACATATACAAAGTTTTCAATAAGTTCTATATCATTTAGGGGAGTAAGCCCGATTCCAAGGTATCTACCTTCCAGCTCGTTTTCCTTGCAAAATCATGTGACATTTTTACCATCAAAGTAACCACTCCGTTTAATAACTCGTTCGTGGAATGCTTGAATGATACTTCGTCTTTTTTCATCCCGCTGGAAGCAAAAGAGCTGAGTTATAACGTCCATCTAGGAAATTGCAATATCGCCCATAAACAGTCAACACGAAGAGCTTTTCAAACCTCGCTTCTTGCTAAGCCTTTCACTCTAAGCTCAAAGTCTCTACTCTCACCTCCTTTCACGTCGAGTTCACCAAGTATGTCGAAGGGTTTGTGGCAAGTAGGGAAATTTTAGAGGGAGCACTCACTCGTTCTTGCTATTCCAAAGCATAACCCATTGGCTTCAATAGTTAGCACTCTTAATCTTTGACTCAAGATTATGGCCTAAGCAACAGTCAATAGGCCCTTGAAATAAACGGTCATCTTAGAAGCGTTTTGAAAATTGAATCTAAATTTAAGAGCTTTCAGTCTTGTGTTTGTCTTCTTAGAAAGTTGTAGTTTAAGATAAGTTGAATTTTAATGTTCTATCTTGTCTTTATTTTTCAAGCTGAGAACTGATTGAAGCATTAATCCTCCATGTCATCTTTGAATCGTAAATATAAGTGCATAGTTGCGAGCGAACAAAATAGCTCGAGAGTTTATGTGCAAAACATAATTGGACGAGCAGTTTAGACTATGATCTTTAAGCAATGCACATAGCAATAAGTCTTAATTTTTGCAAACTTCAGAATTTTTCTTAAGATTATATACACAAGATGCAAACTTTTCTTCAATTAGGATGGCAGTGCACATAGAGGAAATTTGAATACGTGGCCTACATCATAGAGCGAGAGGCAGTCTATGCTGAGTGAGGGCACACACTTGAGCTTTTTCCAAAAGATTTAAAACTGAGTGCTGTTAATGAGTCGCTTCTTAAGTACACCTTGCGTGTTTTTGGAGAGAAGCACACTCAGCTTTTGGGTGAATCGAAATAAAAGATTTATACAATAATTAAACAGAGCTCTGATCGTAGATTTGTGCCTATTTGACGATGCCTTCTATGTGCAACCTGCAGTACTTTCCGAGTAACCATTGCGTAGAACATCAACTGTCAACCTTTATAAGTTACCTTTACACTAAGATTTCACGTTGTCCTCTTCAAAACTCTCAGTAAACCACTACAAGCCTCTTATTTCCATATGGCCAACTTCCTCTATGCGCGACTCCGTGACAACAGTAGCTGTATCTGATGCATGCTTCCAGCAAAGTTCACTTTAACACAACAAGTGCTTGTGATCCTCTGAAGACCACGATAAATTGAGAGACATCTGTTTAGACAATTTCATAACAATAGAATCCAAAGGAACTCGATGCTACAAAGGGATTCTAAACGAGAGATCCATCAGTAGAATTAGAATCACACTCCCACCTACGACATCACTTCTTTTCACTGAAATCCTGTAACCATAAAGTAGGGATGGTATACCTTCCTAGAGTACATCCGTGTATTTTTGCATCATCCTTACTATCCCAACAGCTATCTCTAACTACCAACCTGGAATCCCTGAGTCAATCATAAGCATACAAGGAGTGTTATATCCACTCCTTTTCCACTACTGTGTGGCATCAACACTCTTGGGATCTAGATCAGCATAATCTTGGGTATTTCTGGCTTCCTCTTTGATTCTTAATCTTTTTCCCCTTGTGAAGGAATCAAGTTGTGTGGATCTCAACATAAAAACTCAACAAATTAAAGTAAAGGACAGGCAAATCGCTTTAAACGTTTTCAGCTCCGGACAAATGAACTTAGACAATTCCATTCCTTGAATGTTTTCCTGCATCAGATTAGAAGCAGATGATGTCAAAAATCCTCCTATGATCTAGCGCTCATTTCTTTCCTAGTAATTTCCATCTCTAAACAGAGCAGCCATCAATTCTTCTTCATCGCATTACAGTTCATCTCAACACTCATTTCCTCAAGAGTGCTAAAAGACAGAGTAATACAACCACACGCAATTCAAATAGTTAGAAGGAAATTCATGTATGCTCATTTCCTTGAAGGAGCAGCATCCCATCACGTCTGCATGTTTTATGCAAACTTACCTAAGCAAAATAGTGCCTTTCATTTCACATTAAAAAAAAACCATCGTAATGGAGAAATATCTCAGCTTCGATCGCTTCCTTGGACATCAACTTTCATTGGCATCACAAGAACCTCACGCTAGCAATTCAGACCAATAAAAACGGGTGACAGCACTTGCCTATGTCCATTGGCGTCCTCTTGTATTTCAGGTTATTGTGCCATAAAGCTCTTCTCTATTTGCATTCCGGCATCTCTCATCTCCTTCTCCTTTCCGTGCATATGTGCTGCTTTTGCAAAAGTTTCTGGTCTTCAGAAGGTAGCCAAAAAAATTTTGATCTTCTTCTTCTTCTTCTTTTTCCCTCCAAGAGAGCTTCTCTTCCCCCTTCTCTTGTCCCAATCTCCCTAAAAACCCTCTCAAAGCAGTTCGTGGCCCAAAAATAACAAGAGTTTTCTTTTCCTTGCCGCCGTTCCTTTTTTCCTCAATGAAAGAACCCTATTTTTAGCCACGTCTAGTTTCTCCTTCTCTGCCTTCACGTGTGAGCCATCTTCCATACTCCGAAGATGAGGCCTAATCGCCACCTGTTGAAATGCTAAAAAGGAAGAGAAAACGCCACCCTTCTTATCTTAGATCACTTTTTATATATACATTTATGCACGTGTACACATGTATTCTCCATAATTTTAGTGCAAATATGAATGTAACATCATCAAGTGATATATTCCCTGCCTCCATTCGATGATCACAACAACTCCATCTTCATAACATGCACACTTTGCATAGGCTTCAAATCACTTTGATTATAATGACAACAAGGACACAAGGACATCCATTCAACAAATATAGGCATGAATATTGATTTATCTACTCACAAACAGATGTCAATATGAAATAGATGGGCTTCCAAAGGCAGAAATCACCAAACTTTTTGTTTCCATTGGATTGACATTCTTGTCCTCGTTTGACTCTAGTTGAATCCATATCGATTATTTCTCAATATCTTGTTAAGTTGACCTTGAATGAGCTTCTAATTGTTATTTCTGATCCCGTTTGCTAACTTGATTTCCATATCACAACCACAATTCTCTCGGAATGGGGTTCTTAAGGGTGAAGGGGGAACATGGTGAGACATTCGGGAGCACGTAGTAGTGCGTGCAACGCCAAACAAGTGCATCCAGAGGTCTGAAAGAGAGGGCTACGTGCACAAGATGGGCTGAAGGGTTCAGAGGAGATGATCATCAAGAGGATAGAAAAGGAAATGCATTGGGGGAAGAAGATACTCGAAGGGAAGTATCTCCCAAGCAGAACATAGAACAGAAGAGAGAAATGCTCAATATATCTCGGAGTAGAGGAATGAAGTGACTTGTTTGCCCCTCTGAGTATGAAAAGGCGAAGATGGATACTTGTGCTATCTAGTGACCAGGGGAAAGGCTGCACGCTTGATGAGAAGATCATTAGGACATGGATCTCTTGGGAGTTCAATAGGAGTCGGAGGGCCAAATGACAAGAAGCTTTGGGGAATATTACTTTATCAACAGGCAGAGCAAGAAGATTGGAGAGGGTCCAATCACCTGGTGTTTCAATGTGTGAGCCAAGTAAAGAAAAAGGTAATAGCTTGGATATCTGGTTAGGATGAGTTGCCATGCTAGGGTTTGTTGGTGTTGTCAGTGTTGAAGTCACCATAGGGAAGGGAGTTTTAGAGAATGTTGGTTTAGTAGCTCCTCTTCCAACATCAGTACTGGTACTCATGGCTATAGTGGGTGTTATCACAACTTTTGGAATCTTCAAGTATGTCAACAGTGAAAGCTAGACATCAATGTGATGATTGTATCGTATGTTCTTATTACTTCTATTGCAGGTTCTACATTCAAAATTTACAACAGGCCATTAGCTTGTACCATTTCTTCTCCATCATCAGCCAAACTTGGATTCATTTTGTATGAAGCTTTGGGGAAATATGCATTGTCCATGAAGAAGTTTCATATACCTTCTAGAAAGAACTGAGGGTAGCTTATGCACGTCGCTTTGAATTAATCTTGGAACAAATATCATGGGAGACTATTCTAGATGATGCAATAACTGGTAAAGTGAAGGAGAGCTTGATGCCGGCCTCCTGTAATCGACTAGGAAACAATAAACCTGTCATGCCATTGGTCTTTCCAAACTGCAGAACCACTTGTTCTTTCTGTTGTAGAAGAGCATTCAAAGGCAGCCTCAGATGGTCTTCATGATGCTTGGAGGAACATGCATAGAGGACTCCTCAATGCTGGGACCTTGCTGCTAAATGGTCAATGAAAAAGAGGAGATGGTGCAGCCTTTTTTATTCGAAATTGCGATTATACATTGATCTAATCTATACTATCTTGGATTGCAATAATTCATATGAAGAAGAAAAAGAAATGAATCAATTCATGCATCGATGAAATGTGGTTGGGAAGATAAGACAGCTTCCTCACGAGTATGTTACAAGTGACCCATATAGTAGATCTGCTTATCCAGATATTGCATGATTAAATTTTGACATTGTGTATGCACCAAAAGTTGATGCCTTGGAAAGGGGACCTTATGTTCTTGATCATTTGGTTGTTTCATCTCTCAGAGCTTTGGGCGTTTGTGGTGAATGGATCCATAGAAGGATACCTGAAGGTTTTTATTCTGATGATCATCTATTACCAACAACGAGGGTAGAAAATGCTATGATTTTCCTTACCCCATGGATGTGTTATATGACAGTTGCGACCGAACATTGTAGAGGCCTAACGCTGATCTGCCACTTGCTTATCCATAAGACCTAAATGATATAGATGTACTGAAGATGTATTCTGCATTTCTGTGGAGTCTTTGGGCAAAGGCACAATCAGAGAAAGAGAGAGAGTCTTGAAGTTGGCAAAACTCTTCATGAAGGAGGAAGGAAGGCTCTCAACCTTCAGAATCTCACATCACAAAGGGATTCAAGTTTGAAAAGGCAGGGATCTTAAGGGAAAAAGGAAAGCTCGACAGGTGAAGGAGTCTGCAGTTGGAGGCTTATTTTCTAATATAAGTAAAGATGCTGAAAATCAATCTATAAGGCGGACCTTGATGGGAGCTCTTGGTGAATTCTTGTGAGGAGATCCTAGCAAATTCAATACGCTTGGTGATTGTTGATCTATTCTAGCAGGAAGCTTTGTCAGATAATAAACATGCTGGAAACATAAAGACAAGGAATGTGATGCTAAAGGAACATTATAATGTTGTTAGACAAATTTTATGGTGCATGCTCCATTGAGAATCAAAAGAAGGAAAATGGAAAATGAAGTCAAACTTTGTTGCTGTATGAGAATCAATATGTCTGCTGAATCGAGAAACTAAAGAAAAAGAATGAATCCAAAGTTGTGAGTTGCATTGTACTTCTTTGCTCTCTACAGCTCTATGGTTTCATATATGACCTTATATGTTTGAAGCGGGTTAAACCCTCAATGTGTTCAATGACCTATATCTTTTTTATATATTGTACATAACACCTTTTGTGTATGAGAATGCTTTCTGAACTCCCTTATGACATCAATGCTTATGTGAATATGTTTTGTTGAAATTAAATAGGTCTTGATTGCCTGGAATTGAGATACTTTTGAGCCATTTCAAAGCCTGTTAGCAATACAGTATGACTACAAATTGAGAATAAAAAATAGAGGACCCTTTTTATTTGCTTGAAATCTTTAGATATTGATCTTAGTCTCGCTTCAAGCTCTGCACCGGGTTTGAGGAAATTAGTTACTAGTCAATGGTCATAGAGGATAACTTTGTTTTCACTATAACCTTGAACTAACATTAAAGTATATAGGTTGTGGTCTTCCATGTAGTTATCTTGGAATTGGAAAAGAACTTTGATCCTCAAATAAAATATATTTATATGTTTATCTATATATATTTTCATGATTAGTTGTGGAGAAATGTTGAATTGAATGTTTCACAATAGGAACTCTCTTGAATTCTCTTCTTTGTGTTCTTTAATACTAACTATCATCAATTTCCATGAAAGCTAATGTTATTTGATTTATATAATCATATGACTATCTTCATAGAATAGAAACTAGTTGTAACTCCTATACATATTCATTTGCTCCATAAAATTAGTTGATCTAGGCTTTGATCACTTCTTCCTCCTTCCCATTAAACAACTACGCGACATCATTAAACGTTGTTACACCTACAGTGGTGATCATATGGCAAATGTGTGTCCAAATGTAGCACAACCCCAAGCCAACCCTAGTGGTGAGAACTGCACAATTGCAAGGTAGTACACTAATCACATGACACAAGACTACTTGTACAACAAGCAAGTGGTCCGAGAGAACTACCCACAAGCATATCCCCAACCAGGTAGATACCTAGGTCAGTACAATGCTCAGCCTCACTACTATAAGCCCCCGCCAAATTATCCTTATCAAACTCAACCGAGACCCCAACCAGTTTTAGCACAACAGCCACCCCCCCAACCAATGTAATCTCATTCAAATACGTTGCCACAGAAGAGAACCTCAATAGGGCTTTAGTACCTTCTTTCCCTATGATTGCTGAAAGTGACCCCAACTTTAACAGCTTCGAGTCCATCCATGTAGATAGTCCACTTGGATGCTACACTGAGTCGCCAGAACACCTAGAAGCATACCATTATGAGAGTCCCCCGGTGGAACCCAACTAGGAGCTAGACTATGTCAATGTAATGTATGCCAACCTGAACCCATGGCCCTGTAAGAAATAAAACAGCACAGTGGAATAGACCTGTAGACAGAGTTGAGAGAAAAATGCAGACAAAGATAGACACAGACCGAGAGATAGAGAACTCAAATTCTCAGATTGTCGAGCGTAATGCAGTTACAATGATGGTGTTGTCCACCCGTGCGCTCCCACTATGGAGCTTAGATGGCGATCTAGACAGACTCTAGATGAAGGGCTTACTAGTGCGCAATGCTATGTAAAGCTCAACCTGGGCCGTCCTTATATAGCTTTTACAAGGCGGTTCGGTATAGATAAACATAGTCGGGAGATACAAAATAGTCGGTAAAATATATGATCCGACAATATCTCCACGACCAGAATTCCTACCGTCTCGGCCCTACGGGCCGGGGGGATAGGCCCCCCGGACCCCGCAGAAGGGGGCAAGCCCCCCTCTACACTCCCCCCATTAAGGTTCTATGGGGAAATCGCGCGACACCACAGGGCCTTTATTTTCACCTTAAATGGCCACCCAATGGCCTGGAAGTTTATGCCCTACCTAACCTAATGGCTAGGCTCACAAAGATCATCTTCAACCATCAACGGTCACACATAGACCTCATCTAACTTGGAAGTTAGGCTTCCACAAATGTTCGGGCTCTCATAATGGCTTCTCCTCATAATGGGGGCCTTACAACTTAGAGCACCATGGATCATTTGTGGTCAAATGAGGGTGGAGTATTGAGCATATCTAACACCCCCCCTCAATGTCCACCCGATGGTGAACTACCTCCTTGGTCCAATCCCAAGCTTTGGAAAGTGTCGAAGAAGTTGCTCTCTCCCAAGAGCCTTGGTGAAGATGTCTGCCCCATTTTCTTCAGTAGGGCAATAGGTTATCTCCATGACCCCCTCCTCAATCAACTCATGCACACAGTGATACTAGATTTCTATGTGCTTGGTACATGCATGGAAAACAGGATTTTTGGCAATGGCCATGCAACTTTGGTTGTCACACTTCAACTTTGTAGCCTCCTGTCCTTGTATTCCTATGTGCCATAGGATCCTCCTCAACCATACTGCTTCACATGCTACAACGCATGCAGCTTTGTACTCAGCTTCAGTAGAAGATAATGCTACATTCGGTTGCTTCTTACTGATCCAAGAGAAAATCCCTGATCCTAAAGAAAAGCAATATCCAGAAACTGATTTTCTGGTATCAATATCTCTTGCCCAATTTGAGTCACAGTATCCGACTAGAGATGATCCTTCTTCATAAAGAATACCATAATCAGTGGTTCCTTTCACATAATTGAGTATCTGCATGCTTGCCTTCCAATGAGTTTGGCAAGGCTTATTAGAGAACCTGCTTACTACTCCAACAACATAAGAGATGTCTGGTCTGCTATTGCACAAGTAGATGAGACTTCCAACTAATTTCCTGTATCTTCCAATGTCCACTGGAGGTGAAGTATCTTCAATAGATAATTTTGTGTTGACCTCCATAGGTGTAGAAATTTCCTTGTAATCCTCCATGTCAAATGCCTTCAATATCTGCCTTGCATACTTTTGTTGAGAGATGAAAATCTTTCCTGGTTCCTGCCAAACTTCAACACCTAAGCAATAATGCATTAAGCCCAAGTCTATCATTTCAAATTCTGAACTCTGGGCATCTTTTGTTTGTTGAAGAAGAGCATCATCATTTCCTATAATCACAAGGTCATCTACATAGAGTACAAGCACAATTGTCTTCCCTCCTTTCTTTAGAACATACAAGTTAGCATCAGAAGCACATCTTTTGAACCCTAGATCCAAGAGATACTTATCTATCCGTTGGTACCATGCTCTAGGGGCTTGTTTTAGCCCATATAATGCCTTCTTCAGCTTACATACCTTGTTCTCTGAGTGGGGAGCCTCAAACCCTGGTGGCTGAGACACATACACCTCCTCCTTGAGGTCTCCATTCAGGAATGCTGACTTGACATCCATGTGATAGACTGGCCAATGCTTATGTGCAGCCACAGCTAGTACTACTCGGATAGTAGTCATTCTTGCAGTCGGGGCAAATGATTCACAAAAGTCAATGCCTTCAACTTGTGAGTAGCCCTGTGCAACAAGTCTTGCTTTATACTTTTCTAGAGTACCATCAGCCTTGTACTTTAGCTTCCAAACCCACTTGGTGCCAATGACTTTACGCTTAGGGGGTTGATCCACTAGCTCCCAAGTTCCATTCTTCATGATATTGTTGTATTCTGTTTGCATGGCATCCCTCCAATTCGGATCATGGAGTGCCTCTTCCACATTGGTTGGTTCCTTTGCTTCTTCTTGAATGAGATCAGCCATCAAGGCTGTGTTTACAATATGGGCGCTTGCCCATCTCTGTTCCTCTATTCTCTGCGATCGCCTCGGTCCATCTGCAACCTGTTCTAGTGACTGTGGGATGGGGTTTGCAGAATCATAGAGCTGCCTCACCCAACGTGGCAATGGCTTTTCCACTTGGGTGTCGGCAGGTTGGTGACTTTCAGACTCATCATCTGAAGATGATGCTTCCTTCTCTTGTGTAGAAGGGATAGCTCTTGGGCCAAGTTCATAGTGGATTGCCCCTTCGCCTGATGATAAAGTGGAAGCTCTCTTTTCCTCCTCCACTGCATGTGGCTGCTCCTCCTTAAACACCACATCATGACTCGCCATGATCTTCTTAGCCTCAGGGTCATAAAGCTTATAAGCCTTCTTATCTTCACTGTACCCTAGGAAGATACATTTGATGCTTTTTGGTTGAAGCTTGTTTCTCTCTCTATCTGGAACATGTGCATAACATTCACTTCCAAATACTTTGAAATGGGAAACAGACGGCTTTTTACCAGTGTAGGCTTCTTGTGGAATCTTTCCATCAAGTGCCTTGGTGTAGCTTTGATTCAAAATGTAGACAGCAGTGTTGACAGCCTCTACCCAAAACTGATTAGGCAGACCCTTTCCTTTCAACATGCACCTTGCCATCTCCATGATGGTTCAATTCCGATGTTCTGCAACACCGTTCTGTTGAGGACTATGTGCCACTGTGAGTTGATGCTTGATTCCCTTACTCTTGCAGAAATCTTCAAACTCTGTTGATGTGAACTCACCACCACCGTCTGTCCTGAATTTCTTCATCTTCTTCCCTATTTCAGTTTCAACAAGCTGAAGCCATTCTTTAAACTTACCAAAAGCTTGAGCCTTATCGCGAAGGAAGTACATCCACATCTTCCTGCTATAGTCGTCGACAAGTAACATGAAGTAGGAAGATCCGCCCAAGGCCTGTGTAGGCATTTTTCCGCACAAGTCAGCATGCACCAACTCTAGAGGATAGCTTGCCCTGTTCTTGCTTTCTTGTGGAAACGCCTTCCTCTGTTGCTTGCCCATCATGCAAGCTTCACATGGTTCCTTCATTTCTGCAATCGATGGTAGGTGTGCAACCATACCTCTGCGATGCATCTCCTTCAGTACAGGGTATCCAATGTGGCCAAATCTCTCATGCCATAGCTTACTTGTGCCCACGTTTGTAGTGGCTGTAAGAGCACACAACTCATACAGGTTGTTCCTCCTTATGCCAGTCCCAACAATGTTGTTGTTACCGTCCATAATCTTAGCTCTTGTCTTACTGAAAGATACTTGGTGACCTTGATCAGTTATAGAAGCTACTGACAGTAGATTTCGTTTTATTTGTGGAACATACAACACATTTGAAAGCTTTCTGATATCACCATTAGAGTTAATGAAAGAAACCGTACCTTCGCCCTCTGCAAGACATCTTGCATTGTTCCCTACCTTTACTGTGATGGGTTCCTTTAGAGGCTGTAAGGAACTGTAAAGGTCTTTTCTACTCGTCATGTGACGAGATGCACCACTGTCCAACACCCATGAGTCATCTATTCCTGAATCTTCAGCCGAGGAGCACACCTCCTCTATCGTAACAAATAACTCAAGCTTTGTTTCTGCTGTGTTGGCAGACTCTTTGCCCTTGCCACCTTTTGAAGAGCCACTCTTCTCTTCTGCCTTCTTGATGCGACAGTCTTGGATTATGTGTCCCTTCTTCTTGCAATGGAAACACTCTCCCTTGAACTTCTTTTTGTCGTTCTTCTTTTTGTCTCCATCTTTTGAAGAGTCTGTTTTGCCTCCTTTGGCATTTGCTGTGAATGCAGCATCTCCTTTGCTACCACCACTCCTTGCCTTGAGCCGCAGCTCCTCCTCCATGAGTAAGGCACTGAATTCTTCAAAAGTTAGTGGTTGAGGTCTGATTTGAGTGTTAAGAGCAGTTACCAAACCATCAAACTTAGGTGGACAGATTCGAAGACAACATCAAGCTAGTTCCTCACTTGACTTTTGAACACCTGCTCCTGCCATTTGATCTCGTAGATTCTTTATGCGAGTGATAAACACCTCTGGAGTCTCCCCATCAGCAAACCGTTCTGCTGCAAGCTGATTCTCCAAGTTCTGAATCCGTGTCTGATTGCGAGTTTCATATTGATTTCTCAATATGTTCCATGCTTCACATGCCTTTGTAGTATGCTGAACGAGAGTCAGAACACTATCAGAAGTACTTGTAACAAGAGCACAGAGTGCATCTGCATTTCTACGTTTCCAAGCACGTAGAAGATCAGCATCAGGAGGAATCATTCGACCAGGATTATTTGGATCAGGTCTTTCTTGGGGCTCATGATCAGTCCCAAGAACAATCTCCAAAAGCTCATACAAATCAAGAATAGAAGTGATTTTGAACTTCCACAGGGTGTAGTTTGTACCATCAAGTTTACCTTCTGTGAAGGTTGGTGGCCGTATCCGCAACGTTGGAATGACCGGCATCATTGCTGCTCCTGCTTGTGCACCACCTACTCCTGTTGATGAACCGCCTTGGCCCCCAGTCGTAGATGATGATGCACCGCTTTACATCTTCTCTCTTTTGTTGTTATGACCTCTACAACCTCTACGTTTCTACTTCTGCACCACTCAGAGCCTCCTGAGCTCTAATACCATGTAAGAAATAAAACACCACAGCAGAATAGACATGTAGACAGAGTTGAGAGAAAAACGCAGACAAAGATAGACGCAAACTGAGAGATAGAGAACTCAAATTCTCAGATTGTCGAGCGTAATGCAATTACAATGATGGTGTTGTCCACCCGTGCGCTCCCACTATGGAGCTTAGATGGCGATCTAGACACACTCTAGACGAAGGGCTTACTAGTGCGCAATGCTATGTAAAGCTCAACCTGGGTCATGCTTATATAGCTTTTACAAGGCGGTTCGGTATAGATAAACATAGTCGGGAGATACAAAATAGTCGATAAAATATATGATCCGACAATATCTCCACGACCAGAAGTCCTACCGTCTCGGCCCTACGGGCCG
The DNA here is from genome assembly GCA_020310875.1 of Ceratopteris richardii. Taxonomy (NCBI): domain Eukaryota; kingdom Viridiplantae; phylum Streptophyta; class Polypodiopsida; order Polypodiales; family Pteridaceae; genus Ceratopteris; species Ceratopteris richardii. Next base: position 27,287,061 of record CM035435.1, on the reverse strand, counting down.
GAGGGATAGGCCCCCCGGACCCCACAAAAGGGGGCAAGCCCCCCTCTGCACTCCCCCCATTAAGGTTCTATGGGGAAACCACGCGACGCCACAGGGCCTTTATTTTCACCTTAAATGGCCACCCAATGGCCTGGAAGTTTATGCCCTACCTAACCTAACGGCTAGGCTCACAAAGGTCATCTTCAACCATCAACGGTCACACATAGACCTCGTCTAACTTGGAAGTTAGGGTTCCACAAATGTCCGGGCTCTCATAATGGCTTCTCCTCATAATGGGGGCCTTACAACTTAGAGCACCATGGATCATTTGTGGTCACATGAGGGTGGAGTATTAAGCATATCTAACAGGCCCCAATTGAGACAACCAAGACCACAAGGCCCTAAAGGACCATGTTTTAGGTGCCAAGGAGATCATTACATAAAGGAGTGCCCACATCTTCCAATAACAGAATAGTCACAATATTATAACATTCAAGGTTTTTGCACAGAATGTGGTAAAGAGCATGTCATATGGGATTGCCCTAAGAACCCTACTAATGCCTCTAAAGTGATGCTCATAAGTGTGATAGGCATTGTGCACACCTTAGATGGATCTAAACTAGCATTTGTACCTATCCAAGCAATAACAAGAGCCCAGGCATTGTTTCAAAATTAGCAACCAAACCCTGATAAAATAGTTGAGAATATCGAAGTGAGAGCGTCTAGTGGAAGAAAAACTAAATCTAGGAAGGATTCATGAGAAAGGATCAAGAGGAAATGGAGTAAGAAAATAACTTAGTTGGAAGGAAGTTTAAAGGAGACTAGAGCTAAAATCTTAGAGTTAAGTTCACAAGAGTCAAATTAGAAGACCCCAAATCAGAAATCAAGATCTATTTTAGCTGAACCCATACTTGAAAATTTAGACATGATGTTCCGAGCATACCAGGCAAGATTAAGAGAAGGACCCCACATAGCATAATTAAGCAAGAATTATTGAAGGGCAGACTTAGAAATCAAGAGAACTAAGTTTTCCACGAAGATGGTAGAATTAGCCCAAACTATGTTTGAGGCCTCCCAATATATCAATTGGAGTAACATAGCAAAACCAGAGCTACACTTTCAAGGACTATTGGAGAGCCTATAACACTTGATTTCTAGTAATGAAAAGAAGTGTTTGTAGGAGAACCCTACTGCTCCTAAGGCATAGGAAGGTAATGCACCATCACTGTCTCAAGTGTCGAATACTGTGGGTGAAGAGAAACTTTCTTCCATACATGAGTACTCACAAGGATTTTTGAGGGAAATCCAAGAAGAGAAGTGGAGAAGAGAGCAAGAAACCCACCCCCCTATTCAAGAGATAGATGATTTGCAGGAACAATTTCCCCAAGACATATGCTCTATATATGATGATTTAAAGGAAGAGCAACTTAGTGAACGAACAAATTTTGAATCTAATTCTTTACAAGAATTACCTAGTTCTCAGGACCTTGGGAAGCCAAGTCTATCAGTATGAGAGCACCCACCATAATAGTTAGAAATGAAGAGTCAGTGATTCCGAGAAACACAGAGGTGATCAAGAACAATAAAATGTAGTGTCATCTCACTTTAGAAGAATTATTGAAAATTAAACCTGAGTTGTGGAAGTACGTAGCAAACTAGTTCCAGAGACAGCTACCTCTCACTCTCAGGGAGGATCACATAAGAAGGTACCGAAAATACATGTGGAAAGAATTAGAGATACGAGAAAAGGGGAGGAAGGTAATACCTATCTTTCGATAACCCACCAAGGCTGCACCACCAAAGCCATCTTAGATTCAGGTGCCAGGGTAGCCATCGCTACCACTTCCTTATGGAAACATTGGGGTAATCCAACACTAAGATCCACAAGAATGAAGCTTCAAATGGCCGATGGATACATTGAGAAACCATTAAGATTGTTGGAAGGTATATCTCTCACCACTTGTGGTATAGAATCTGAGCACACCTTCACCATTTGTGAGTTTGGAAGGAATCACGCATACGAGATGATTTTGGGATGACCATTCAGGCGACAATTGCAAATTGTACAAGATTGGGGAACTAACTCCTTGTACCTGCAACATTTAGGAGTGACCACCAAAGTCAAACTCAAGGATTATATCCATCGTGATGTGCCCCCAAATTCCATCCATAGGATGCCTGATGAAAGAGAGTCAGTGCAATCCATCGAATCAGACCCTTCATGCTTGCATGAGGACACTCATCTATGGATGTTTAAGGTAGCTAAACAAGAGGAAGAACGATTAGAAGCTAGAGGTTTAGGTTATGAATGATACCCTTGAAACCTTCAAGATCTTGCTTACACATCCATAGTTCTTCTAGAAGAGGAATTGAAGCTTCACGGTTGGATAGAGATCTTAGCCACCATGGATATAACAGTGAGTGAAGAACAATGGACCTCTCGCTATGATGAGTATGGATACGACATTTCCATCTTTTTGATAGAACCCAGAGAGGAGGAGCCTATTCCAAAAGAATGCATGGATTTGACTCAAGAGCTAGATCAGACAAGTGACGAGGATTTAGAGTCCATTATCATGGAACACTTTTGCTCAAGAGAAGATTAGTATCTTTACTTTATGGAAACCACCACCACTGAGATAAGAAAGGAAAATCAAACTGAACAACCCAAGTCACTCACGGAAAATAGGGTGAGTAAGCACAAGAGGGAAAGAAAGAAATCACCTAAGATGGAAGAAGAAGAACATCTTTTGGAAGTGACAGAGAACTTTAAAAAATATGAAATAGAAGAGAGATGAATTATGGTGCGAATGCCTAAATGAGAAGCAAGCATTGGAGAAGTATATGATAATCAAGAAAAAACCAAAATGATAATAGTTAGGATCGAAGAAGGAGAAGAAAAATGCACATATATAGGGCATGATTTGATGAAGGAAGAATAAGAAGAGTTAATTGTCCTATTGCAAGAATATAGAGATGTGTTTGCATGGAGCTACAGGGATTTGAAAGTAGTGGACCTTGACATCTGCTCCCATAGAATTCCTATGACTCCAGAAGCCAAGCCTTCTAAGCAGAAACCATACACTTATAATGATAATTATGCTACCAAGATTAAATAGGAGATATATCATTTGGTAGAAGCAGGATTTATTTATGAAATTGAACATACTGAATGGGTATCCCCCATTGTGGTTGTGCCCAAGAAGAACAAAAAATTTCATGTGTGTATTAACCTTAAAAAAGTTAATGCCACTACGATGAGAGACATTTATCTGCTTCCTATCACAGAGCATTTATTGGAACGAGTTGTGGGCAAGGAAGTCTACAGCTTCCTTGACAGATTCTTAGGCTATAATCAGGTAGCCATTGCTCCCAAAGATCAACATAAGATAGCTTCTGCCATAGAGTGGGGCATATTTGCATTTCGTGTGATGCCATTTGGGCCGACAAATGCAACTGCCACTTTTCAACAACTAATGTGTCACGTTTTTAAGCAACTCTTACGAAAGAATTTGAAAGTTTATGTGGACAATTTATGTGCTCATTCTAACATGAGACAAACCCACATCCCTGAATTAAGGCAAGTCTTTGACAAATGTCAAGAGTATCAGATCTGCAAGGCCATGCAAGGCAAGATTCTAGGACACATTGTTTCAAAGAATGGAATCTCTATGGATGAAGAAAAGCTTAGAGTGATTGCAAATCTACCTAGGACAAAAAAATGTGAAGGAGGTACAGACTTTCATGGGGCATTGTGGTTACTATCAACGATTTATACACATGTATGCGATCATTGCAAAGCCTCTATACTCTCTTTTGACCAAGTTTGAATGGACGGATGAATGCAAGAAATCATTCAATGAACTCAAACAATGCTTGTGTTAAGCACACACATTAACAACACCAGATTGGAGTATGTCATTCCATGTGCATGTGGATGCATCTAGCTATGCCATAGGGTGTGTGTTGACACAAGCCACAAATGATAGAAATATAGATCTCCCCATTGTGTACGCAAGTAGACAACTAAATGCAGCAGAAAAAAATTGCAGCACTACAAAGCGCGAAGGATTAGGAATGATTTATGAAGTAAAAAAATTCAGGCATTACTTATCGGCAAATAAGTTCAAGTTCTTCATAGATGATTAGGAATTGTTGTACTTAGTTAATAAGCCATGTAACATAGGACGATTGATACATTGGTTTCTATTATTAATGGAGTATGACTTTGAAATAGTATTCAGGAAGGGGAAGATCCATCTTAGAGCCGATCATCTTTCAAGATTAACCACTGGAGAAGCCCCTCAAGGGATAGTTGACAAACTACCAGATGCATACCTATTTAATCTAGAGGTAGTACCCGAGTGGGCCAAGTCTATTGTCCCTATTCTCACATTTGGACCAAAGAATCCTTGGATTAGGATCAGACAAGAAGAGCTCACCAAGTCACAAAGATACCAGATACTAGCAAGAAGCGTATATAAACAAGATAATCAGATAATTCTTGCTTGTTGCATGGAAGAGTCAGAATACAAGAAGTGGTTGCAATTGGCACATGTTTGTGCATTAGAGCAACATCATTCGAAACATTGTACATTGAAGACTCTGCATAGATTACGAGTTTATTGCTCATCTATGGAAGAAGATGTCTATAGATTGTGTAAAGATCAATGTCTAGTTTGTGGTGACAGAGCACGTGTGGAGTATGCCACTCTATACCATGTGTCTACCAAAATGGAGTGAACCAATGGAAACTTACTTGAGGAGGAACACATGCCCTCAAGGAATGACTTTAGCAAGACAATGAATTCTAGAGTAGGAAGCTCAAGACTACACACTTATTGGCGATAACCTCTACAAAAGATGGAGAGACGGATATCTGAGACAGTGTGTTCATGAGAGATTATTTAAGAATATTAGAGACTGCACACCAAGGTGTTGCAGGAGGTCATTTTGGCCCCGACAAAATGATCAAAGCCATATTATTCGTTGGATTATGGTGGCCCACTCTTCACATGGATGCACATACCTATGTTAAGAGATGCGATGTGTGCCAAAGAACCCAGTTTCCTACTTGCAGATATGAAATGCCATTGAAACCCATGATGGGAGGGCATGCATTCTCTAAGTGGGTTATAGATTTTCTAGGACCCATTAACCCCCTGCAAAAGGTACTCATTCTAAATACATCATAGTAACGACAGATTATCCCACCAAATGGGTAAAGGCTAAGGCCACAAAAAGGAATGATGCACACACGACTGCGAAATTCTTGTTTGAGAATGTCTTTAAAAGGTATGGATTACTTATAGAACTGGTGATCGATCGATGAAATCACCTTCTAAACCAAGTTATTGAATATTTGTTACAGGATTTTATGGTGATTCACAAGAAATCTGCACCATATCATCCTCAAGCCAATGGACAGGCAAAAAGTACTAACAAGATCCTTTGTAATGTATTGACAAAACTCAAACAACAAACATTCAGATTGGGACAAACAATTACATCATGATATTTGGGCATATCAAGTGGCCTACAAGACCGTACTCAATGCAACTCCCTTTCAGATGGTTTTTTATCAAAATGTGGTGTTTCCTTTCGTTTTTCAATAACCAACCTTAAGGTCGCACAAGAGCATCAGTGGAATAACCAAGAAATATTATTGTTACCGTTAGTGTCCATGTGAAAGGCCAAATGGCCACCGGACACTTCTTTGTATATGTTCTTTAATAAAACATATAGTGGCCTGGTCAGTCACAGACTGTAAGTTCGACCGCATTTGTAAGACCTAAGAAGTCTGTCTTCGTGGTCCCTGTGTACTGCGTTTTCTGCGTATTCTACAATATCTGTGCGGAGTACTGTGTGTGGCGACAGGAGCTCGGTTTTCTACTTTGAGCATATCGTCGTGGAGCTCTCGAGAAGGAGAGTCTAGTGTGGTGCACGGCATCGAAATACTTTACTGGTATCAGAGCAGTTCGAGGCAAGAAAAAGCTTTGTTCCTTTTGTGCGAGCGGAGCGAGCACCCCCCACAAAAGGAGCGAGCACCCCCCCCCAGGTTTTCTCCAAGGCTTACGACTAAGGCGGCGACCAAGGCATAGACCTTGGCATACCTTGTCATCCGAGTCACCGAAGTCACGGTTGGCGCCGTTGGCTGCGCGCGAGGGAGGACCTCAACGATCAAGGAATATAGAGGTTCCCGGTACTTCCCGGGAGGTCACCCATCCCAGTACTGTTCCCCCCAGAGCTCGCTTAACCGCGGCAATCTCTTGCCACTAAGCTACACTCTTGTGGTGTTTGAAGAAGGGGAAAGACTAAGGTTGGCATTACCTTGAACAAGTTTTGGTCCCTCAAAGCTTCATTTTTGCTTTTAAAGCCTATTTCTGAAGCAATTTTGGGGTGTTTTTGGAGCCATTTTGGAGTACTTTCGCACGTAGTTCTCTTCACACAGGTCCAAGAACATCAAGAAGAGTGTTCCTTGTACTTCTCAGACAATAAATATCAACCTTTGGGGCTGTATTTTCAGCCACACTCGTAAAACTACAGGTTTCTCGAGGGGTTTTCAGTTTTGGTGGGAGCAGTCGCTGCAAATTTATGCAGGTTTTTAAAGCCTAAAACATCAGAGTTGACAGACACTTGCAGGTGTTATTGGCTAGTTTTTTGGGCTGTGTATTCAGCCTTTCAGTGTCATTTTACTGCATATATTGAGCACATACACACCATGTACGCTTCTGTGGATACCGCTTATGTACGTCCATGTGGGCATTGATATAGCGGTTACGTTCTTTGCATAAAGCCTTTTACGTTTGATAAAGAGGGTCGTGGTGAGGTTTTCTTAACTGGGAGACACCCAGATGTCGGGGTCTCTTCGGTGATGCAGGTGGAAGACTTACCCAGCCTCGCCATAGGAGATGTATGATAGTTGTTCATAGGTGCTCGATAAGCCTAGTTGGCTTCTATTGGGTAACTGATTATATGCAGTGGAGTCAGTGATTCACTATGCAGGTAGACATGTTAGTACTTGCAGTTTTATGATACTTTGACACTGGTCATATGCTAATTTTGCAGAGGATACTCTGGCAAATTTTTTCTAGATTTCTGGTTTAGTCAACTATATAGTGGTCGATTTACTCCTTGATACACTTATTTGTTGGTGTTTGGACTCTTCTAGCTCCATTATCATTCTATTCAGTTCTCTACGATCATGGCATCAGAGGTCTTAGGCACATCCGGTGGATCAGGGTCTAGTGCTAGCGTTCCGAGGAGGAGCTATAACTTGCAGGGCAAAGACCATTTTGAGATCCGAAAATTTGATGGCACAAACTTTGCTCTATGGAAGAATCAGATTAAAGATGTGCTGATTCAAAGAAGGCAATGGAAGCCAGTAAATGGGATTTCAAAGAAGCCTGCTGACATGGATCAAGATGATTGGGATGAGTTAGATGAAATGGCGAGGTCTACCATTCGCTTGCACCTAGCAGATAATGTTTACTTTACAGTATTAGACTGTGAAAGTGCAGAGGAGCTTTGGAAGAAGTTATGCAATACATATGAAAAAGAGACGGCATCAAATAAAGTATATCTGATGAGAAAATTATGACCTTCGTATGAAGGACACAGATAGTGTTGCTGCTCATCTAAATGAGTTTGATGCCATATTCTCCCAGTTACAGGCTCAGAAAATGGATATGGACAATGAAATGAAAGCAGTATTGCTGTGTGCACCCTGCCATCATCATGGGATACATTTTGCACAGCTATTAGCAATAGTGCACCAGGTGGTAAACTCGTCTATGATGACATATGTGGAGCACTCTTGAGTGAGGAGATTCGTAGAAAATCTATGGTTGGCACTCAGAGTGGAGATGCATATAATGTTCGTGATTCTTACCAAGGAAAGAATCAACAACGTGGCAGGAGCAAGAACAAGGAAAAGAATGGTCAACGGAATAAGAGCAGAAGTAAATCAAGGAAGAGGGATATTGAATGCCATTATTGTCATAAGAAAGGACACATGAAGAAAGACTGTTATGCATTAAAGAATGCTAAAGGTAAAGGACAGAATGTTGATGGGCATGTTAAACAGTTACCTGCACCATCTACTTCGACTGTGAAGATTGAAGAAATTAATGCTATTTCTGATGATGCTGATGTGTTGACACTTGATAGTACTGTGCCATCTGAGGCACTTATGGCTGATTCTCTTTCCCACACCTGGCTGCTAGATTCTGGTGCTTCTTTCCATGTGACACCACATAGAGAATGGTTCTCTAATTATGCAGCAAAGTCTCTTGGTACCGTGAGACTTGGTGACTCTTACCAGTGTGATGTTGTGGGGATTGGAGATGTGGTTGTGCAGTTCATTGACGGTTCAAAATTTACTATGCATAATGTACGCCATGTACCTCAGTTATCACGCAGTTTGATGTCAGTTGGTCAACTTGATGACCTTGGTTACAAGGTGGTCTTCTATGCTCAGTCCTTTCGTATATCAAAGGGCAATATGGTTATTGCAAAAGGAAGGAAAGTTGGCTCACTTTACCCTTTATTTGTATCACAGAAAGAACACTTGTTAGCTGTTACTAAACAGCCTATGGCTTGTATTTGGCATGGTCGTTTGGGCCATATATCTCGTAGTGGAATGGAAAATCTTTCTCGTTCTGGCTACTTACCTGTGTTATCTTTCTCTGATTTTTCATTTTGTGAGCATTGTCAATATGGAAAGCAAACCAGAAATGTGCATAAAACGCACATTGACTCTTCAATTCACCCTTTAGATCTTGTTCATACAGATGTGTGTGGTCCTATGCCCACTAGGTCCTTAGGTGGTTCTCTTTACTTTGTTACTTTCATAGATGATGCTACTAGAAAAGTCTGGGTATATCCTATCAAATCGAAGGATGATGTATTCCCTACTTTCAAAAAATGGCTTGCTTCAGTTGAGACTGAAAAAGGAACTAAGCTTAAGGCTTTACGTTCAGATAATGGGGGTGAGTATACCTCACATGAATTCAGCCTTTTCTGTCAGTGTAGAGGGATTCGTAGAGAGTTTACAGCTCCTTATACCCCAGTACAGAATGGTGTAGCTGAGAGGATGAATAGAACTATTCAAGATAGAGTAGTCTCTATGTTGCATCATGCAAACCTCTCACAAGGTTTTTGGGCAGAAGCAGTATTGACTGCAGTTCATGTGATTAACCTTTCACCGAGTACTGCCAAAGGTCTGAAAGTGGCACAAGAGTTATGGACAGGGAAACCACCATATTATGATCATCTTCGAGTTTTTGGGTGTGAAGCATATGTTCATATACCCAAGAATCTTAGACAGAAGTTGGACCATAAGTCAAAGAAATGCATTTTTCTTGGATATGGTCGAGAAGGACAATTTGGATATCGCTTATGGGATCCTGAAACACGGTCAGTGATCAGAAGTAGTGATGTCATTTTTAATGAGTCTAAGATGCATAAACAGCCGATTAAGGAGGTTGAAGTGAGAAGAGTGGTGTTTGAGGATACTAGTCCTCCGGTTAGCATGCATAAAAATGCTGCACATAGGGATGTTCAAGAGAATGTCCATTCAGATCAGTCTGCACATGTTCCTGTTCAGCAACCATTGAGACGTTCTGCACGTGTCTCATACCCACCTGATAGATATGTTCCAGGTTTAGATTTTGTTATGCTAACAGATGTCGGTGAGCCCTCTTGCTACAAAGAGGCTATGCAGACAGAGGATCATGTCAAGTGGGAGTGTGCCATGAAGAGTGAGTTGGATTCTATTCACAAGAATGGTACTTGGGACTTAGTACCTTTGCCAAAGGGAAGGAAAGCTTTACCATGTAAATGGGTATATAAGCTGAAATTCACATCAGATAGTGCTTCTCCAAAATATAAAGCACGACTTGTTGCAAAGGGTTTTAAGCAACAACATGGTGTTGATTTTGAGGAAATCTTCTCCCCAGTGGTCAAGATGACTACTTTGCGCATGTTGCTTGGATTCGTTGCAATGGAGGACTTAGAGCTAGTCCAAATGGATGTGAAAACAGCTTTCTTGCATGGAGATCTTACAGATGAGATCTATATGGAACAACCAGAGGGTTATGTAGTTCCTGGCAAGGAAAGTCTAGTTTGTAAGCTCAAGAAGAGCTTGTATGGACTTAAACAGTCTCCTAGACAATGGTACCAAAAGTTTGATGCTTTTATGAAGTCCCAAGGCTATTCTCGGAGCAATGAGGATCATTGTCTCTACACAAAGAGATGTTCTGATGGCAGCTTGATATGCTTGATACTTTACGTCGATGATATGTTGATTGCTGGGAAGTCCTCTTATGATTTGTCAATTCTCAAAAAGAAGTTGAGTCAGACATTTGATATGAAGGATTTGGGGGATGCCAAACATATTCTTGGCATGCGCATTACTCGTGATAGGAGTAAAAGATGCATATACTTGTCTCAAAGTGAGTACATATCCAAAGTACTTCATCGATTCAATATGCAGGGTGGAAAGGCATTGAGTACACCTTTACCCACATATGTGAAATTGAGCAAGGATGACTGTCCCAAATCAGATGAGGAAAAGGAATTCATGACCAAAATTCCCTATCAGTCTGCTGTTGGTAGTCTCATGTATGCTATGGTAGCTACGAGACCAGACATTGCATTTGCAGTGGGAGTTGTGAACAGATATATGTCTAATCCTGGCAAGAAACATTGGGAAGCAGTCAAAATGATTTTGAGATATCTGAGTGGCACTAAGGACAAGTGTCTATGCTTAGGTAGAGGGAAAGCATCCATTATTGGTTACACGGATTCTGACTATGCTGGTTGTGTAGACAATCGTAAGTCTACATCAGGGTACATTTTTCATTTTGCTGGAGGTGCTATCTCTTGGAGATCTCGTCTTCAAGAATGTACAGCTGTTTCCACCACAGAAGCAGAGTATGTTGCAGCAAGTGAGGCATGTAAGGAAGCATTGTGGCTTTCTCGTCTTGCTTGTGATATGGGTTTGCCTCAGCATGTACCTCACTTGCTCAGTGATAGTCAGAGTGCCATTGCTTTGGCTAAGAATCCGGTCTATCATGCAAAGACCAAGCACATTGAGGTGAGGTATCACTTCATTAGAGATTGCTTAGCCACTGAGAGCATTATTCTTGAGAAGGTTCACACTCGAGATAATGCTGCAGATGCTTTGACTAAAGCTCTACCACAGGATAGCTTTCGACACTGTTGTCACTTGATGGGGGTTACTTGATTCTTGATCTTACGCAGTCACTTGTATACTGTGTAACATGCCCATCAGGTGGGAGGTATAGTTTGTATACTTACACTCAGGTATTCTTTATCATTCTTTCTTTTTTCTCCCATAGTTACTCTGGCCATATTGGCCTTTATTGGGAGATTGTTACCGTTAGTGTCCATGTGAAAGGCCAAATGGCCACCGGACACTTCTTTGTATATGTTCTTTAATAAAACATATAGTGGCCTGGTCAGTCACAGACTGTAAGTTCGACCGCATTTGTAAGACCTAAGAAGTCTGTCTTCGTGCTCCCTGTGTACTGCGTTTTCTACGTATTCTACAACATCTGTGCGGAGTACTGTGTGTGGCGACAAGAGCTCGGTTTTCTACTTTGAGCATATCGTCGTGGAGCTCTCGAGAAGGAGAGTCTAGTGTGGTGCACGGCATCGAAATACTTCAATTATCAAGGATAATAGACTTGGAACGATTAAGAAACCAAGATGAGAGTAGCAACATGCATATATGCAGCCAAGAAGCGATAGAAAGCTTATTTCGATGCACATGTGAAAGATAAAGGCTTAAAAGAAGGTGACTTAGTCCTAGTCTATACATTGAAACAACATGCACAAAATCTAGAGAAACATGATTATGGACCTATGATTATAAATAGACTTTTGACAAGTGGAGCGATACAATTAGCCACACTAGAAGGAGAGATAATGCCTAATTACATTAGTGGTTGTAGAGTCAAACTTTATAAGGAACCTCTTATGGTGGATATGCTTAGACAAATCACATCGGCAAAGAAGCATAAGGAGGAAGAAAAGAGAATACGAGAGGAAGCTAAGGCAGAAGCTCTTGAACACATTAAACATATGAAATTCAGAAGAAAAGGACTAAGGAGAGAATGCTATAACCATTTCAAAGGCTCTAAGATAAATAGCAGAAATGGCAAAGAAACATTGAGATATCCTATGGCCATGTGTCAAACAAAGTCGATTGCTCATCCTAGTATAGTGGATAGGAGACCATTCAATATAGTCATCCTAAGGCAAGGCAACACCCACCACAAGCTTAGGGCTTTAATTGATTCAGGTGCTATGACTAGTGCGATTAGGTGGTCTCACTGTGAGGACTCGGGACTAGAAATGTCATTGATTGAGGTATACCTCATAGGGCTAGGAGGCATGGAAACCCCTTGCATGGGTGAGGTGGACCTTCCTATCCTCATGCACGAGATAACCTTGACTATGAGACTCCTAGTATGCCATGATGATGATCTGATAGAACCACTAATTCTTGGCCAAGATTGGTTATATAATCACTCTGTGGACCTAAATCTTAGAAAATGCTCCTTATGGCTCAGGTCCTTATACTAGTCGCAAGTGATACCACTTGAATTCCCTAATAATACTCCCCCCTGAGGAATGTAACCCCACACCATATAAAATGAATGCGAAGGAGGACCAGAAGATCTTTGGACATATGAGTTAGATTCCTTCTAAATCAACCCACATGGGGAAGGTGATGAATAGCCTTTGCTCCAAAAGATGTGGAGAGATTCTACCTTGCTCTTCCTTTGCACAAGAAGAGATCATCAACACCCAGATGGATCCGGTGGTTTACATCAGTGGGAAAATGGGCACTATATTCTCTTCAGGCCCATCCTCCACACTTCTTGTAAACCTACCTAGATCTGTTGTGCAGAAAGCCTCACTTCCTAATGGGTAGGTCATGCAAATGTTGGACCTCCCTTCTTTTCCAAAGTAGAGTGTCGACTCAACCTTTCAACCACAACCACAAAAAGTCAACCACCCCTTTGGAACCCAAACCTACAATAATCCAAGATGATCTCAGGGTGGAGGCCGCATCTGCATGTCAAAGCAACTGGCACAAAGCAAGTATTGATAACAAAAGGTCAAAAAGTACCAGCCATCTCCAGTAGTGTAGACCATGATGGGAAGAAGCCAAAGCAGAATTAGACTCAATGTCCAACATCCCCTCAACCTTCTTCTCCATCGACAAGAACTTGACAAATTTGGATTGCTAAGAAGTATCTGACAAACCGAACCAACCCCACGTAGATCTGGGTACCCAAGGCCTATCTTATAGCTCAACACCCAATCCATGTAATAAAAATCCCTCCAAAATTACTCCACTCATTGATGCTACCACTAACAGATTCATCCCTTGTACCTCAGTTGAAAAAATATATCCACAAACCAACTCTTAGAAAGTGGATGTCGAAATGCATCCAAAAACCTCCACACAATCCTTTGTACAACATAACACCTATCATGACTAACCCTTATCCTTGTAATAATTCACCCACAACTAAACCTTGTATAAGTCCATCCCCACTAACCCACTATCACTAGTAATGAAATCTCATCAAAAGCAATGTATGCATTATTCAAGAGCATGTAGGATGTCTAGCAACCTAGATTAGCTACTGGAAGGGCATTACATCAACCACCTCACAACACACGGCTACACGGGTTATGCATCGGTTATGGAAAGGGATTGTGGTCTCACTTTATTGGGATCATAATTAGTTTCCATACTAATGTGTTATCCTTTTGTAGCAGATCATCTACACACACATTCAGATCACGATGATGTCTAGCAACCTACATTAGCTACTGGAAGGGCATTACATCAACCACCTCACAACACAGGGCTACACGGGTTATGCATTGGTTATGGAAAGGGATTGTGGTCTCACTTTATTGGGATCATAATTAGTTTCCATACTAATGTGTTATCCTTTTGTAGCAGATCATCTACACACACATTCAAATCATGATGCAAACCAAAGGAACCTCCGAGGCTGGCACTAGCATGCCAGTAGTAGATCTTGAGAACATATTGGTTGAGCCCTACCTACAATCAAACCACTAGAATTACAAGATTTTATGGGGCCAATGCCGATTGAGGATCTTCCATCGGAAGGATCTAGAAAGTACACAGTAACTCCCACTGGTTCCAAGGATTAGCAGGACCTTTGGACAATGCGAACCACACCTACGTTGCAATGCTATGCTTTAGTGGTGACACATGGGGAAGATACCGATTTTTCTCCTGAGAATTTGAAGCCCTTCAAAATTCAAAGGAGTTACAACCAATTTGAGTGAGAGCATGATTTACAAAATACTTTAGCGCTCCCCTCCCCAAACCGAACTTTTATCGATGTTACTATTTGGTCATCATGCTACAACCCCCTATTAGAAAGGAGTTACCAAGGATGTTCATTTTGCCTTCATTAGTTACCAATCCCCCTTTTAAGATTTTTTATCTCTCAACATATCTTATTAGGATAGCACTCAAGATCCACGACATGCATACTCCGACAAAACAGGAGAGGCTCATTCAAGAGCCAATAAAAAGAGGAGATGTTCTCAAGTGGGCAGACGTTTCTTCTATTACACCCGAGCTGTCAAAACCACTACGTGTATGTATGTAGCATTTCGCTTTTTTGGCCCATTGAAGTGAGAAGAAATCCCCAAGGGGGTTGAAGCTTCAAAGATGAAGTTCAAAGTGGCTAATATCATGACCCAAAAAGTCAATTCAAGAAAAAGCAAATTATGAGACCGTGAAGTAATTACTTTGTAGGATTTTCCTTTAGAATTCAAGTATGACAACCATGTTCTTACTTGAATTGCGAACACTTCAAGTTCAAGTGTTTGTGTCCAAGCAATGCATTAAAGTTGAATTACAAGTAAGGAATTTCAAGATATTATGTAAAGAAAACATTGACTTAGTCATGATTGAACCATTAGTGGTTTCGGTAAAGATGAAAAGTCATCAATAGAAGATTGATGGGTCAACACACCAATGTTTGATACCACACTGGTGTTTAGTGGTTAGATGATGTTATGGTTTTACTCCCAAGTATCTTTTTGAGAATTCAGTGTGATTCTCCTAAACATAGATAAAATGCTTCAAAACCTTCAATTGAATAGATCTTTGAAATTTGAGTCACATGGAGTTGGCTCCAATCATTAAGTATCCTAGAACTTTGGATTGTTTACAAATATTTTTTATTCTTCCTTCTTGATTTTCCAAAACCATTTGATACGACTTACATGTAGTATTTGACTCATTTTAGTGAAGGCAAGCTTAAGCCCTGTATGAACTAAGAGCATTAGGACCACCACATGCTTGAGAGATGGCTCTCCCCCCAACCTTATGCCTTTATGTACAGATTGTGGGAATTTAACTCATGACCTATCGGCTAGGAGTGTGATGGGCTAACCACTTGCCCCAAAAGCCATGGTTCAGGATAACTTCCTAATCCTCCCTCTTAGGTTGTGGTTCAACCATCTCCTATCTATCATTTCTTGAGTCTAACACTCTCTTCCCCTTCTAGAGATCATTATCCTCTATGATCAATCCTCGATCTCCCCTTGAATGGATGTCCTCATCCTTGCATAGTCTCTTGAACCTTGTCTTCTGCTTCTTGCCCACTTGCCTACGGACTTGCCTTGCTCTGAACCTTGGTGTCTTGAGCCTTGCCTTTCTGCTTCTTGGCCACTTGCCTATGGACTTTCCTTGCTCTCAACCTTGGTATCTTGAAGCTTGCCTTTCTGCTTATTGGCCACTAATCTATGGACTTGCCTTGCTCTCAACATTAGTTGAATCCACTTGGATTATTTCTCAATATCTTATTAAGTTGACCTTGAATGAGCTTCTAATTGTTTTTTTTATCCCATTTGCTAACTTGATTTCCATATCGTGACCACATCCACCCCCTCTAGACCTGTGCATCCTCCAAATTTTCCAACTTGCATACATATCAATAAACACAAGTGAGCATCAAGTAGTTATGGTAGATTAACACAACTTAAAGAAATTTTAACTACATGTATGAAACCTCAAAGTGCATTAAACTTGACATAAATTAAGAGAAGAAGTAGACACAAGCATCAACATATTAAGATACAGTAATGCATGCAGACTAGCAATCACGCGAGTGAATGAAAAACTTCTTAGCTCTTCTGTTAACTTGACCTAGTTAGATCTAGTAACCCATTCTAACCATATGCATATACCAATCCTTACTAACTCGATTCATGAAATTACAATCTGGCTTCCCTGTTGATCTCCCAACATCCAAACCTCCACCAAACTTTCTCTTGTTTTTCTTTTTACTTTTATTTTATTTTTCTTTACTTTAATTCTTCACCCTAGCTTAGCCTTTTTATTTTTGTTTTTGTTTTTATTCATTTTATTCTTTATTCACACATGTCGCCCTATGCTGAAATCGGGTGTGACTTGTGGACCAGTCTACCCGGCCAAGTTTAACCCACCCATCTACTGACCTGATATAGTGCACGATGCACAATGTCAGCCTCATATGAAATCAATGTCAGCTCGTGGCTCTAACCACCCGGTCAAAGTGACTCCACTCGCCTACCGACATGTATGAACGCATGACAACATATAAGTCAGGCCATATGACATAACTAGCATTAGCTCGTGGCCCTAATCACCTAACCACAATAGTTCCATCCGCTAATTAGCTCATTGCAATACCTAACAACACATACACATACACATAGGTAGTTGGCTGGTATATGAAGACTTGTTCTAACATATAATCTATCTGAAGGTCAGATCATACGAGAAATCAAAAGTAGAAGTCAAAGCATCTCACTCATCAAGTGTTCATGAACACAAGTATATACAGGTACTCAGTTTAGGGTTTCCATTCACCTTCCTAACTCTTGTTCCCAAAAGTTCTAGTCCACTTTCTAATCCTACTCGCATAATCCCAGTCCTTATACATCAGATGTAATCTTAATTGTATGAGATCTTTGGTCTACTCAATTTTCTTATTTATGCATTTCTTTATGTATCATATGCTCAAGTTATGCAGTCTCTTTATATAGACATATATACACATATACACATATATACAAGAGAGAAAGAAAAATTGAAGCAGTAACATCTCACCACTATAAAGTCAGAAGTTACTCAAACTTTATGCCTCCAATCACCTCTTCTTTCTTCATTCCAAGTTGTCATCTTTCATTTTTTTATCCGATTCCTGTTTCATATGAAAAACTTGATAAAACCATTAGACGCTTTATTCCATTGTATATAACTTAATTTCTTTACTCAATTCTCTTTAAGATCTCTTTCCCAGAGCTGAACGCTGAAACAAAACATGATCATGAAACACACATATATACACACAGTAGATCATAAGTTTAGAAGACATTACTCACCTTTATTTATGTACAGTAGCAAACTTTGGCTCCTAACTAATAATCCTTTGGTCTTATTCAATTTAACTCTTATGGATGCCTATATATCAAAGCTCTTGTTTGGTACACTGATTCGAAAAATAAGTAATCAAAAATAAAGGCATCAATCTCTTCTTCACTTAACGGATCATCTTCACTTTGTTCTCGAACCATTTCATGATATATTCTTGCTAGAAATCTATGTTCTTCTTCTTGAATATGTGCAGGCATAGGGAACAGATAAGTGGACAAGAAAATGTGGTACGTGGATGGGTCAAAAGGCATGCTCCTAGCTCGAGCGAGTTCTCTATTTTTGGTCTGATTTACAGGTCTAGCCCTAAGCCGAGTTGGACGTGTATCCCTGATTCGGTTTGAATCTAATCTAATGGAAAGACACATTAGAAATGATCATGCATGTAATCTTTATTTATGAACACTAACATGCATTCATGTTTACAAACGTTAATTATTCAATATACAATCATGCCTTTGGACGCACACATTATTTCATATTCAGTTATTCTTCTTATTTATTTAGACTTTTGATATTTACGTTTGCATAGATTTATATTCTTTGGTTTCCATTTATATTTATCT
This sequence comes from Ceratopteris richardii, assembly GCA_020310875.1. NCBI lineage: Eukaryota > Viridiplantae > Streptophyta > Polypodiopsida > Polypodiales > Pteridaceae > Ceratopteris > Ceratopteris richardii. The sequence goes on along the minus strand of CM035435.1, from coordinate 27,269,004 downwards.
CTCTTCTCCATCTCGAATCTCTTCTGCAAGCTCCTCATCTTCTTCATCTTCTTCCTCCTCTTCATCTATTACTGTCTCATAATCCTCATTCTCTCTTCTTTTAAATAGCTTAACTCTTTTCCCAGCGATCAATTCCTTCAACTTGGTTCCATCTAGTTCCCTGAGTGAGCATGTACCATTGTGGAACACTTTACATATCACATAGAGACCAAACCATCTCTTCACCAATTTCCTTCGGGCTTTCTATTGTGTATCTAGTGAGCTATCATAGACAAGTACCCAATCTCTTCATTCAACTTTTTGGGTCTTAACCTATCGGACTTGTCAAATGCAATCTTATTTCTTTCTCTAGATGCTCTGAGCTTAACTGCAGCTTCTTCTATCAGATTTCTTCCTTTCTCCAATTGAAGAATTTGTACTGCTAGAAGATCTTCTCTCGACACCTCATCTTCCCAAGGCAATGAAGTCCATGCTAGAGCATGTGACTCTCTCGGCAATATAGGTTTTTGACAGTACATTAGCTCTGCTTGCATGTATCCAGTATTCCTAGTGCATGTCATCCTATCCACCCATAGGGCAAAGGGAAGGTATTTTGGTCAGTTCTTTATCTTTCCCTCACAAGCCTTAGCCAAAGCTTTAATAATGGGGGGATGTCTGCGCTTTTTTTCCGTTGGCTTCAAGATTGTAAGCTGTGGTGAGTGATAGCCAAAGTCCATATTTTTCAAAGAAGTCTTTGGCTTCCTGTGCATCAAGCTCACCTCTGTCAGTGACTATTTTCTCAACATAGCCAAATCTACTAAACACGTCTTCTAGTAGACACCTACATACATTTCTCGTAGATTTTGTCCTCAGAGCTCTCCCTTCAACATGATTTGTTAGGTTGTCTCTTGCTAGCATAATATATCTCATCTGATGCACCCCTGATGGCATTGAAACCAGATCGACAGCCCACTTATAGTGGATATTAAGAGGATATGTCGGATGCAACTCATCTTTGTGTTTAACATTCAAGTACACCTGGAAAGTCCTGCAAGTGGCCACATATTTCTGGACATCTACATACATCCTAGGCTACCAATATCTTTCCTTTATCTTTTCAAAAGTCCCTTGAAAGCGTTTACGTACGACCCATATGTTAAAAATAAAGAACTAAGGTCGTATATATTTTTGCAAAAAGGATTTTCTTCAAATAGAAGGAAAATACAAAAATGAAAATTGGAAGCATTTACTTCAGCAAGTAGTGGAGGCCAAAAGAGAATCAAATCCAAAAACTGAACTGTAAGAGGAGTGGTTGTCCAAAGTAGTGGAAGAGTTATGGACAAGAGCTCTCAAACTCATCATGAGAGTTTTTGGTCACTTGGCTATAAAAGAGGCAAGGGAGGACACTCCAGGATAGAGGAAGAAGGCGTGGAAGTCCCCTTGTAGCTAGTTCATTTGGTTTGAGTCATTTCATTCTCTTCACTCTCATAGACTATGTCCAGCCGCATACCCATTTCTAGGTAGTCTGCTTGTGACAGTCATATCTCTCAATATATTTATCCAATTTTAGAGTTTAAACATTCCTTGGAAATGTTATCTTGAGAACTTCCTCTATCTAGAATAGTTTTATCAAATTCTTTATGCTTTGTGAGTTATTCAATTTTTTAGTGAAGTCTAGTTTTTAGCTTAATTGAGTGGACATGTAGCTTGTTTTGAGGCAAAGAGTTGCCAACTCAAAACTACTCCAAATTGAGTGTTTGATAGCTCATTTGAAATCTATAAGTGTCTAGTTTGAGTGACCAAAGTGTCAAGTTCATTGGATTTTTCACTTGGTTCCAGGTTTCATTTGAAGGTTCAGCTGTTGCCAAAAGTCTTGATCCTGAGAAGATCTTCTACACTTTCCGCTGCGAATAGGAGATGAATTCTCCAACAGTTGGTATCAGAGCATTGGAGTTTGAAAAGGCAAAGCATTGGAACTGAAGTGAAGCAAAGGAGAAGCTACAAATCAAGGGGGAGCTTCGTAAAGTCAAGGAAGAGTGCCACAACATACTTGAGGTAAACTTCAATCTTAGAAGTTTTCAATGGCTGATTTAGTACAACAAGTTGAGAAGTTAGACAAAGAAAATTTTCAATCTTGAAGGTATAGAATGACAAATTACCTTAAAGATAAAGGTTTATGGAGTCTAGTTACTAGAGATGATCCACAACCGGTGGACCTTCAAGGTCCCAACATTACTCCGGGACAAAGGAGACAATTTGCTGATTGGGAAGAGAGGAATCGAAAGGTGATGTTCCTCATCTCACAAGTTATTTCTAACACTATGATTGGTCATGTGCAAAGCTTAGAAACAACCAAGGAAGTTTGGGAAGCATTGGAGAAGGTGTATGCTACCTCAACAACATCTCAGAGGACGCAACTCAAGAACGAGCTCAACAACATGAAGAAAAGCGCAAACCAAAGCATTAGTGAGTATACATTGACGATCAAGGAGCTTCGAGATTAGCTAGCATCAGTCGGATGCAAGATAGAAGAGGAAGACATCGTCCAAACAGCCCTCAATGGCTTGAGGTGGAAGCCCCTCATCACAAACATTCTTTATAGAGAACCTCTACCAACATTCGACGAGATTATACCAAATCTTATGGCCGAAGAGGTTGCTCAACAAGGAGAGGGCAACAAAGGTAAGGATAGCCATAGTCAAATGTTATATGCAGGACAAGGTAGAGGAAGGAACTCAAGAGGAGGCTCAAGAGGAAGAGGAATAAGCTACAATAACACATATTCCATCCAACACAACTCGGAGGACAACAAGGACAACTCAAATGACAACACACATGGAAGAGGTCGAGAAAGAAATAGAGGAAGAGGTCGAGGTTCATACAATCCTCATAAAGGTATAACATGTTATCATTATGGTAAACTAAGACATTATGCAAATGATTGTTGGCAAAAGAATGGAAGGCTGAATGGAGGTAACCAAAGGAGCCAAAATAACTATGTGAGTACATTAAGTGAAGGAGACAAGCAAACGATGCTTGCCATGAAGCATGAGTACAACAACTCGAGAAGTGATGATAAAAAATGGTTCATAGATTCAGGTTGCAGTAACCATATGACATGCCAAGGAGATTTATTCACAACGCTACCAGCTCCAAGTGGAAAAGGATGTGTGGAGACCGGTGATGAAACTCAACACGCAATTGAGCATGTTGGAGATATTAAGCTTGGAGATAAGAAGGTATTGGTTGATGTTCTTCATGTTCCTACTATTGCAAAGAATTTGATTTCAGTAGGACAAATGGTAGAGAAAGGATATCATGTTATCTTCAATGACAAAGGTTGTTTTATAAAGAATCCAAAAGAAGGAATGCAATGTTCTCCTGCATGGGCACATATCCCAAACTAATCTCTCTAGTAGAGAGCCTCTCCCTCACATAATATTAATGCATTTGAATGTGCTTAGTGCGATCATGGAACATAGGGTTCCTTGCAGCTACCAATGTGCTCTCATTGTCAGTGAAGATTATGGTGGCCAAAGATTGACCAACACCCAGATCAGCTACCAATGTGCTTAGTGCGATCATGGAACATAGGGTCCCTCGCAACTAGCAATGTGCTCTGATTGTTAGTGAAGATGATGGTGGCAAAAGACTGACCAACGCCCAGATCAGCCATAAGGCATCTAAGCCACACACACTCAACAGTCACTGTGAAAGTTGCTGAACCGGCTCTAAAGCCCAAGGAAAAGATGCAAGTATTTGCCTATATGTAGGGATAGTTTGCTCAATTTACTTGTACAAGCTGACTTTCTCTCGCTTTGCATCCCTGATTTGCACTTGATTGTGGTTGCTGAGAAGAAGTGAATACACACTCTAATGCACATGCATGTAAAGATTCAATCTCCAATGATGCTTCTCATGATTCCCCTTCACTCTGTCCGTACTCACACATGCTCGTCATGCACACCCATTTTCGTGCACTTTCCCTCGTGCTCCCCCACTCACATTCCTCTCTCCCCTTCATACCCACACGTACACCCACATACACATCTACACTTACTCTCACACAATCTCTCCCCTTCACACTTTAATCCCTTTTTAACCATAGTAGGGACTCACATGTCCTTTTGGAGCAACTTAAGTAACTCATAAATCATAAGATAAGTCATCTTATGATAAGAGATGCGGATTGCCAACACCAACCCACACTATTACAACACTCAACCTATAGTCACTAGGCTCCTGCAAAATTGTTGTATTGAATCCACTTGCTCGAGGTTCCAACACCCCAAATTTGAGCAGGTATGGTATAGGAGACAACATCCAGTCATTGCATCACCTATTGAACGTCCACTTTCGATGCCTCCTTGGAGTCAGGTTCCTTGAGAGGATTGCCAAAACTCTAAGCAAACCCAAAAGGATTGAGAACCTTTCCATCATGCACGCTCTACTGTTGGTCCATCCCGTAACTAGTTCCCGAGCAGAACATAATACACCCAATATCTTAAAGTCCGAGGCAATCTACATTTGTATGATGCCCTGATCTGAAGTCATGCCTTATCCTAAGTGTTCTATAAAAGATCCCTTGCCAAGAACTCATACCATATTCCCGTATTCAGAACATCCAGGATATATAAAATGAATCTCTCCAAACTGGACCCATTCATGAATTGTTGAAGAACATGGATTCGGATGACTTTTACCTCACATGAGAAAACGTGAAAACGTCTACAAAATTGCACTATACGATTTTTACCTGATAGGGGCTGTTACATCAGCCTGTAGTCTTAAAGCAGGCACAGTATGTCATACAATCATTCACCTTCAAAACTAGACCTCTCAGTGACAACACTTCAAATCTAGACCTCTCATATTGCATAGATGTACAAAAGCACTTCAGAAAACTTCGCCCTTGTGCACATGACGTATTCTTGCATCATACAGAAACTCTTATTTTCACAGCCAATGAGATGAAAATTTTCAGAATCGAAACTGACCGTCAATAAACTAAGTATTGAATCGTTTCCTGCATGCCCGATGCAACTCGACCAAGTTTTAGTTGGAAGATAACGCTGATCAAAGATGACGTTGTAGATAATGAATAGCAACAACATCTTCCCATCTTGCAGAATCTACCCGTGCATGATGATGATTCAAAGTCGTATGGATAATTCCTTATATCTGTTTGGTGATCAGCAAGCCAGTTTATATTCCAAAACCAAAAACAGCTCTGATTCTGTGGAAAATATGCTCTTTCCAGCCTCTCTGAGTGTTCTCTACCACTGTGGCATTTCCAAACCTGTCCTCCTCTGGAACGTCTGTCTGCGTGAGTTTCACTATAGTTACACCAATCTCTGGTTCTTCAAATGTGAGACACACCGTTGAATATTGTCCATCATGCCAATTCTGAAAGCGCCACTTTTGCATGATCAGCTTGTCTTCCTCTAGCTTCATGTTGATCCCTACGACAGACCCATCAAAAATAGAGAAATGACCGCCTACTTCCTTGCTGACATTGGCTTTACTTTGCGTGAACCCTTTCCATCGATTCTCATCAAGAAGTGTCGAATAGATATCATGCGGTCTACAATGGAACCTCTCCGTAAGGGTTATAGTCTTAAATCCTTCCTTACCCTTCGATTTCTGAGAGGACACTTTGCCAGGTGCTACGACAGAAGATGCTACCTTTGTGTCTTTAAGGCCGGTTTTCACTCCTGATCCACTGGCTTTCGGAGCCACTTTACCTTCCAGTTCATCCTTAGCAGGTTTGCTTTTAGAAAGGCGAAGTAGCAATGCATTCTCTGGATTGTAGAAGTTCAATGCCTCTGTCCAAATAAGCTCCGCCCCCAGCCACAACAGCACCGCGTGGTCGTCTCTCCTCTCTTCATCGCCACCCCCAAAAAGTGCCTGTCCCCCCCGAAAACAAGTTTTTTTCCCCCAGCAGAAGAACACGCCTTTTTTTTGGATAAGAACTCAGAGAGCGCCCCCCCTCCACATACCCTCTGTCGAAAAGATAAGGTATCCCTTTGCTCCTATACCTCGGGACACCAAGAGCTCAAATGTAGTCATTGAGCTTCAGCACATATGCAACCAAACGATCTGAAAAGAACAACCAATAAAAGAATTGTGTGCACTTCCATTCTGTATTGACTCTGAAACATCTCCATTATTTGTTCCTCCAAACATGTTGCACTCTAGTATGCCAGAATAATATGCTACACCACTGTCTCAGCACAAGCATCTTTCTGATCAATAAGAGTGCCAATTTGTTCGCCCATTTACATCAAGTTTAATGTGTCCATTATTGTCTCCAGCTGAAGTCTCCATAATGATGTAGTAGTTAAGGCATCTTTGAGAGAAACCACATCAGGACACCAGGCTGGGTGGCACTCAAAGCTTAGACTTACTGCAGTTTGTGCCCAGTTCTCTCATACAAGAGAGAGAAACAACATTCTGTCATGCTCTATACTCAAAGAAAGGTGCAGATGCCGATGCTAACGTTTCGAATTGTTTCAAATAGCGGAGAGGGAAATTAACCGCATTCCACTGCTTAAGCCTGCTCTAATCCTCCTCAACAATCACACACAAAACTCTGTCACATAATGGCATGAGGTTTCTACATTTGGGAGCTCGTTGCACATCTCCTTGAAAAGTGAGCTGCAGGATGTGTACCAATTATTCTGTTTGCAAATTGACATGACAATAGTCCAAGTCACCACATTTTTTCTTCAAGTCCCCTGAATATTTTCATTGCATCATCAACACTGCCACACTTGCCATACATAGAGATAAGTGCATTTGCAACCAATACATCATTTCCAAGCAGAAGTTTTGTAGACATGAGTGTGATCTCCTTTCATCCAATTGATTAACTCTGCAAGTACCTGAAATCAAAGGTATTTTCCTACCAAATAGAACCACATTAGTGCATCAAAACCAACCAAATTGTGGGCTAACATACTCCCCTCTTCTTAATTGCGAAGTCGTCCTCGACGAGCCAAATCTATTCTTTTCTTCCTCAATGAAGCACCTGCAATCACCCTCATACCATCACCGGTAAGTACCAAAATTTAATCAATTCACTTACCAACGTTGTCCATCTTCTCGCATCTTCATCGACATGTCCACCTGTCTGCAAACTTCATTAAAACATTAGAACCTTTCTTCATCAAATCACAATAACATTTACAACCAAAATGAAAAGACAATCGTATCCTTCATCCACATCACACATATATACTCAACACACACATCACGATCCCGCATGACACATGCATTCTCGTCACACACAACATACATACATGCAAACAGAAGACATGTCCACATTCGCTCTCGTCACTCTTTTCGACTACTCATTCAACACGTCACACATCTTTATTCCACCTGCATACTCAACACATTTTCCACACACACCATACATAATCAAAACCATTCCCCACTTTTATTTTTGATACTCTTCTTGGCCATACGATCGCTTTCCTGATTTCTTTTTCTCGTTTCTAGCTGAGTTCTCTCGCCGATTTTCCATTCCCCTTCCCACCTAGGGTTTCCACTACCCGCTTTTCTTTTCATCGACTCTTTGTTCTTTTTCCGCTTTTCAACTAAATTCTATGCTAGGTCACCACCACACCACTCCTAAATTGATGGACACACGACAGGGACCACTCAAGCCTAACACGAGCTCACTCTAACAAGATCACTCATCGTCGACGCGATTCCGAACTTCACAAGTCATTGCACCACCTAAGAGCCAAACTGAACACTTCCGGAAGGTTTGCAGACAAACAATGCAACTAGCACGATTGGATCCCTCAAGTCCAAGCTTTCCATAGACACATCGCAACCAAAACCCTAGCCGAGCTTAAGCTTCAATTTGACATGTGTCATCGGGAGTCCACACATAACCCAAATCCCCACAACACAAACACATATATTCCCATCCGAGCATCATGCTTTCTCACCTCTCTTATGTCCCCCCTCGAGCGAGGAATTCTTCTCATTCATTTTTTCCACAATTTTTTCTCTCTTTTTTTCATCATTTTTTTCATATTTACTCACACTTGCCGGCCTACGCCGAAGCTGGATGCGACTCGTGGACTCGACCACCCGATCGAGTTTGTTCCACCCATCTACCAACCCAACGCAGCGCACGACACACAGACAGCTAGCCCTATGTGAAACCGACGTCGGTTCGTGGCTTTGACCACCCGGTCAAAGTGGGTCCACCCACCTATCGGCCCACATAGGCGCGTAGCCACACTCACACATACACAAACATATATTTATTCATTTTCTTTTCATTCCCGCATCTCGAGAATTAGGAGACAAAAGAAAGGACGTTTTCCCAACCCAACCAATCACGACACACACACACATATATCCCCCCGTGGACATCCCAATGAGACATATCTCCTCTCTGCTGCTACTCAAGCCAAAATCAAGCCACTAATGCCATGGTCAACCCGTCCTCGCAAAACCCGCACATACTAACCACCTTGTCGACCTGAAACCTCAAAAAGTGTCACTTTAGTTCCTAAGTGTACAACACACTTGGTCCACCCGTCCTCACATCTTTGACTCGCAATCCGCAAAGCAAACCCTAATCAAACTCAAGCCGTCCTAACCGGCATCCATCATATCATCTTTTTCTTTTTCATCTCCATCCTCTGCCTCGCAGAGATTCCACATGATTCGACAAATGACCTGAAAAATTACCATTGCTCATTGTGCTCCTCAATGATTCAAGCCTCGCCGCTAAGTCCCTTAATCCTTGTTTGTTGTGCTCAATATCATTCTGATATTGGAACAGGTCACAGTCGATGCCTCGGAACCGATTCCATATTTGCTCCATCTCTTTATCCTCTCTCACCCTTTTTGCAGATCCGAGGGGAATATCCTCCCTCTTCTCAACTCGAACAGTCAACTTCTCAACCTCCTCTCTAATCGATCTTTCCTCCCAAATCCTACTCATATTTTCTTCATCCAGGTCATCTACCTTCTTCGACAATTCATTCTTCATCCTTTCTAACTCTGTTCTGAACGCATCCAACCTATCCAACACCGCTTTCAGCTCTTCCTCCGTTTTCCTCGCTCTCGGATCCTCCACCTGTCCTCGCGTCTCGTCATCTTTCCGATTCATCCACCTATCGAGCTTGCTACTCAGCTTTGCATTCTCTTTCTCTACTCGTCTCACTTTCTCATCACTCTCTGCTTGGGCACTTTTCATTCTTTCTAACTCCAGGTGGAACTCTTCACATGCCTTACCCGCTTGATCACTGTATCGACAGATTATGCTTTGTACCTTCTCGATTTCATGCTCCATTCTTTCGACTCTCCTCATTAGGTCATCCTCGTCTCTTAAGGGCTCTTCTTCGATCACAACTTCAAAGCAATTGGCTACCATCAAGCCGGATCTCAAGTCCAAGACCACGTTTTCACTCTCGGCTTTCACCAGATCTTGCCTCCAGCTTTTGTTTACTCTTTTCCACTCCTTGTTTTCATTTTTCAACATTCGTACTTGCTTTTCCCAAGTTCCTAGGACCTCGGCCATTTTCTCTTGATTTTCCTCTAATTTCGCTATTTTGATCCTCTCGTTATCTCGCTCCACATGAAACCAATTGACTTGACATTCCAAGCTCTTCACAAGTTCTACCAAGTCTCGATCATGAGATCCAGTGTCCTTGCTTCCACTTGCTCTCGCAGTTTTCGTCGATGAAGTAACTCCACCTTTGTCAGCTTCCACATACAAAGAGGATAAGCACCTATCTGGTTCATTCGTTGCGACCTTTAGGTCAATCACCTCTTTTGAGCCACACACGTGCTCCCATAGTCTCTTTTTCCCGCAGTCCTCACATGTGGGGACAAAATCCAACGGGGTGCATACACAAGGGCAATATTTGGCTATATGCCCAATCTGCTCGCAACACCAGCATCTCACATAATTTGATATCGGGCCAAATCGCCACCCTCGGTTCACATGACGTCTCATGGTCGGATGAGAATCTATCCATCTCCTATTTTGTCCAAAATTCGGTTGCCTCATGTTGGCATTCTCAAACCCACATGCTTGCCTTTGTTGAGCCATTTCTTTAATGAAGATCAAAGCAGATTTGGGATCGACTTGGCTGTGCCACACGATTGGGGCACCAAGCGAACTCGTAGCACTCTCTCTGAGATGTGCTAAGCCAATTCCTGGCAAACGCACCAAATGAACCGGCTCTAAAGCCCAAGGAAAAGATGCAAGTATTTGCCTATATGTAGGGATAGTTTGCTCAATTTACTTGTACAAGCTGACTTTCTCTCGCTTTGCATCCCTGATTTGCACTTGATTGTGGTTGCTGAGAAGAAGTGAATACACACTCTAATGCACATGCATGTAAAGATTCAATCTCCAATGATGCTTCTCATGATTCCCCTTCACTCTGTCCGTACTCACACATGCTCGTCATGCACACCCATTTTCGTGCACTTTCCCTCGTGCTCCCCCACTCACATTCCTCTCTCCCCTTCATACCCACACGTACACCCACATACACATCTACACTTACTCTCACACAATCTCTCCCCTTCACACTTTAATCCCTTTTTAACCATAGTAGGGACTCACATGTCCTTTTGGAGCAACTTAAGTAACTCATAAATCATAAGGTAAGTCATCTTATGATAAGAGATGCGGATTGCCAACACCAACCCACACTATTACAACACTCAACCTATAGTCACTAGGCTCCTGCAAAATTGTTGTATTGAATCCACTTGCTCGAGGTTCCAACACCCCAAATTTGAGCAGGTATGGTATAGGAGACAACATCCAGTCATTGCATCACCTATTGAACGTCCACTTTCGATGCCTCCTTGGAGTCAGGTTCCTTGAGAGGATTGCCAAAACTCCAAGCAAACCCAAAAGGATTGAGAACCTTTCCATCATGCACGCTCTACTGCTGGTCCATCCCGTAACTAGTTCCCGAGCAGAACATAATACACCCAATATCTTAAAGTCCGAGGCAATCTACATTTGTATGCTGCCCTAATCTGAAGTCATGCCTTATCCTAAGTGTTCTATAAAAGATCCCTTGCCAAGAACTCATACCATATTCCCGTATTCAGAACATCCAGGATATATAAAATGAATCTCTCCAAACTGGACCCATTCATGAATTGTTGAAGAACATGGATTCGGATGACTTTTACCTCACATGAGAAAACGTGAAAACGTCTACAAAATTGCACTATACGATTTTTACCTGATAGGGGTTGTTACATCAGCCTCTAGTCTTAAAGCAGGCACAGTATGTCATACAATCATTCACCTTCAAAACTAGACCTCTCAGTGACAACACTTCAAATCTAGACCTCTCATATTGCATAGATGTACAAAAGCACTTCAGAAAACTTCGCCCTTGTGCATATGACGTATTCTTGCATCATACAGAAACTCTTATTTTCACAGCCAATGAGATGAAAATTTTCAGAATCGAAACTGACCGTCAATAAACTAAGTATTGAATCGTTTCCTGCATGCCCGATGCAACTCGACCAAGTTTTAGTTGGAAGATAACGCTGATCAAAGATGACGTTGTAGATAATGAATAGTAACAACATCTTCCCATCTTGCAGAATCTACCCGTGCATGATGATGATTCAAAGTCGTATGGATAATTCCTTATATCTGTTTGGTGATCAGCAAGCCAGTTTATATTCCAAAACCAAAAACAACTCTGATTCTGTGGAAAATATGCTCTTTCCAGCCTCTCTGAGTGTTCTCTACCACTGTGGCATTTCCAAACCTGTCCTCCTCTGGAACGTCTGTCTGCGTGAGTTTCACTATAGTTACACCAATCTCTGGTTCTTCAAATGTGAGACACACCGTTGAATATTGTCCATCATGCCAATTCTGAAAGCGCCACTTTTGCATGATCAGCTTGTCTTCCTCTAGCTTCATGTTGATCCCTACGATAGACCCATCAAAAATAGAGAAATGACCGCCTACTTCCTTGCTGACATTGGCTTTACTTTGCGTGAACCCTTTCCATCGATTCTCATCAAGAAGTGTCGAATAGATATCATGCGGTCTACAATGGAACCTCTCCGTAAGGGTTATAGTCTTAAATCCTTCCTTACCCTTCGATTTCTGAGAGGACACTTTGCCAGGTGCTACGACAGAAGATGCTACCTTTGTGTCTTTAAGGCCGGTTTTCACTCCTGATCCACTGGCTTTCGGAGCCACTTTACCTTCCAGTTCATCCTTAGCAGGTTTGCTTTTAGAAAGGCGAAGTAGCAATGCATTCTCTGGATTGTAGAAGTTCAATGCCTCTGTCCAAATAAGCTCCGCCCCCAGCCACAACAGCACCGCGTGGTCGTCTCTCCTCTCTTCATCGCCACCCCCAAAAAGTGCCTGTCCCACCCGAAAACAAGTTTTTTCCCCCCAGCAGAAGAACACGCCTTTTTTTTGGATAAGAACTCAGAGAGCACCACCCCTCCACATACCCTCTGTCGAAAAGATAAGGTATCCCTTTGCTCCTATACCTCGGGACACCAAGAGCTCAAATGTAGTCATTGAGCTTCAGCACATATGCAACCAAACGATCTGAAAAGAACAACCAATAAAAGAATTGTGTGCACTTCCATTCTGTATTGACTCTGAAACATCTCCATTATTTGTTCCTCCAAACATGTTGCACTCCAGTATGCCAGAATAATATGCTACACCACTGTCTCAGCACAAGCACCTTTCTGATCAATAAGAGTGCCAATTTGTTCGCCCATTTACATCAAGTTTAATGTGTCCATTATTGTCTCCAGCTGAAGTCTCCATAATGATGTAGTAGTTAAGGCATCTTTGAGAGAAACCACATCAGGACACCAGGCTGGGTGGCACTCAAAGCTTAGACTTACTGCAATTTGTGCCCAGTTCTCTCATACAAGAGAGAGAAACAACATTCTGTCATGCTCTATACTCAAAGAAAGGTGCAGATGCCGATGCTAACGTTTCGAATTGTTTCAAATAGCGGAGAGGGAAATTAACCGCATTCCACTGCTTAAGCCTGCTCTAATCCTCCTCAACAATCACACACAAAACTCTGTCACATAATGGCATGAGGTTTCTACATTTGGGAGCTCGTTGCACATCTCCTTGAAAAGTGAGCTGCAGGATGTGTACCAATTATTCTGTTTGCAAATTGACATGACAATAGTCCAAGTCACCACATTTTTTCTTCAAGTCCCCTCAATATTTTCATTGCATCATCAACACTGCCACACTTGCCATACATAGAGATAAGTGCATTTGCAACCAATACATCATTTCCAAGCAGAAGTTTTGTAGACATGAGTGCGATCTCCTTTCATCCAATTGATTAACTCTGCAAGTACCTGAAATCAAAGGTATTTTCCTGCCAAATAGAACCACATTAGTGCATCAAAACCAACCAAATTGTGGGCTAACAGTTGCCCTATACTCAGCCTCACAACTGGAAGTTGTTGGAGATAGATGTCTGCGGAAGCACGCGAACAACACAAGGAAGAAGAAGAAGCTTGGAGCACAAACACACAATACTGAATGTATTACTAGAGAATGTACAAAGATAAGTAGCCCATTAGGGCAATAGGCGTATATACAAGCTGGGGGAAAAAAACCTCCTAAAGAGGGAAAAAAGTGCCCCGGCGGTCCTAGTGTGTTCACACACATAACTACCTAAATATATCAACAAATCCCCCCTAGGAGTGATGCGGTGAACAAGGAGCTGGCACTCATGTATAAGGAAGTGCCAAGCTATGTGGAAATCACTCCACAAAAGGAAGTAAGCCCAAAGCTTTGCGGAAAGCTTCAAACTTCTCCCTAGGCAGAGCCTTTGTGAAAAGGTCTGCAATGTTCTCCTGCGTGGGCACATATGCCAAGCTGATCTCCCCAGCAGAGAACCTCTCCCTGACATAGTGATAATGCACCTCAATGTGCTTAGTGCGAGCATTGAACACAGGGTTCCTCGCAACTACCAATGCGCTCTGACTATCAGTGAAGATGGTGGTGGTAGAACACTGGCCAACACCCAAATCAGCCATAAGGCGTCTGAGCCACACACACTCAACAGTCGTTGTGAAAGCTGCCCTATACTCAGCCTCAACTGGAAGTGGCCACAGTAGGCTGCTTCTTGCTCAACCAAGATATACATGAGCTACCAAGCATGAAGCAAAAACCACTGGTGGACACACGAGTGTCATAGCAACCAACCCAATCTGAGTCAGAAAAAGCATGCAAATCTGGCGATAGTGATCCCCCCTTGGGATAAAACAACCCAAGTAGCTGAGTACCACTCAAGTAGCGTAAGATGCGCTTAACTGCCTTCCAATGCGTGACTCCTGGGCAACGCATAAACCTGCTCCTCTGTGAGACAACAAACTGAATATCTGGTCGAGTAATGCATAAGTAAATCAAGCATCCAACAACGTGTTGATAGAGAACAACATCAAATGCATCTCCAACATCATGAAGCTCAATTGTAAACTTGTCTCCATAGGAGTGGCAATAGGCTTACAGTCTTCAAGGCCAAAATGTTGTAATAATGTGTGAATATATTTCGTTTGATACAAAGCCATTCCACCATCAAATTGCATAAACTGAATGCCCAAATAGTGATGCAAATGCCCCAAATCAAACATCTCAAATGAGGCATGCAAATCAGCCTTGAAATCAGCAATATGCTTCTCAATAGGACCAGTGAGCAGCATGTCGTCAACATAGACAACAATGATCAGAAGCACATCATTAGCATGCTTAACATATAAGGTGCTTTCAGTTGGACTGTTCTCAAAACCATGTGCAACCAGATAGGCATGTATCTTCTCATACCAAGCACGTGGTGCTTGCTTTAAACCACATAATGCCTTCTTTAACTTGCACACCTGGTTTTCATGCCCTTTTTGCACAAAGCCATGGGGCTGAAAAACATACACTTCTTCATGCAAGTCACCATTCAGAAATGTTGTTTAAATGTCCAACTGATGTACATTCCAACCATGATGGGCTTCAAGTGCACAAATGCTCCGAACAGTAGTCATACGGCATGTAGGTGCAAAGGTCTCATCAAAATCAATGCCTCTTTCCTGCGCATAACCCTTTGCAACAAGCCTAGCCTTATACCTGTCAACTGTACCATCAGGTTTACACTTTAGCTTGTATACCCACTTAGTGCCAATGGCCTTGCCAGGAGGCAAGTCACATAAAGACCATGTACCATTCTTCATTATAGCATCATATTCATATTGCATAGCAGCCATCCAATTTTCTAAATTCTGTGCTTCATCAAAAGAAACAAGCTCATTCTCATCACAGAGACTAGATGCAGCCATAACATAGCAATCTGATGCAAAAGAGACACTATGAGAGCCTGAACGAGTACGATATGACAAAGGTGCATCTAATTTGCTGTCACGCAAAGTCTGCACCAGTCATTTTGGCATAGTTTTTGCCAGCTCAATATCAGCTCTCTCATCAACAAGTGCATCATGTAAATCTGCATTAGAAATGGAATGATCTGCATTATCATATGAAACCTGCAAAGGCTGAGAAGTTGCCTCATTAGGACCAGCACTAGACTGTCCACCTGTAAAAAGAGACATCAAAGTATCATACATGTCTTTGGAGATAATAGATGTCTCCTTATTACATGAAAGCAATGTCTGAATAGCATCTTCCACAAAGACAACATCACGGCTAACCATAGTGCGTTTAGTCTGTGGATGATACAGACGATAGCCTTTACTTTCAGAATTGTACCCAACAAAAATACATTTTACTGCCTTATCATCCAATTTTTTGCGATGTTGTTCACGCACTAGTGCATATGCCAAACAACCAAAAACACGCAGATGAGCAACAGATGGCTTGCGGTCATGCCAAGCCTCATATGGAGTGATAGACTGCAGCGCTTTAGTGGGACACTTGTTCAGTACATATGCTGCACACATGACAGCCTCAAGCCAGAAACTATGTGGTAAAGCCTGACTCTTGACCATTCACCTCGCCATCTCCATGAGTGACCTGTTCTTTTGTTCAGCAACTCCATTCTGTTGAGGTGTATACGACACTATACACTGGTGTTTTATCCCATGTTCAGCTAGAAATGCATTAAAATGAGAAGACATATATTCCCCCCCTCGATTAGAATGGAGGGTGCCCATTGTACATGCTGACAGATTTTCAGCCAAAACCAAAAACTGTTTAAAGCACATGAACACTTTGGACTTTACTTTGAGTGGATATACCCATGCATGATTGGAAAAATCATCAATGAAAGTCACGAAGTAAAGGTAATTTCCAAAAGAGGGTGTCTGCATAGGACCATAGACATCACTATGTACAAGCTGCAATTTCTGTGTAGCCCGAACTGAACCATCTTTTGGAAAGGAGGAATGCTGCATTTTTGCCCAAAATACAACCTTCACAAACATGTTTTCTAGGTGCCTCAAGTTTGGTCGAAGAGGACACCATGTCAGATTTTTGCAGGCGTAGCAAACTAGCAAAATTCAGATGACCAAAGCGTGCATGCCAAAGCTTTGCATCTGACATAACCTGAGAATCATTTACTGCACATGCCAAATCATTTTCAGATCTTTCATAGTCTATGAGCTTATATAGCCCACGACATAAAATGCCAAAAGCAATAATAACATTGCCATTTGACAGATCATGAACTGTACATCTGTCATCAACAAATTTCACAACCAAGCTAATCTTGGCTAATGCAGAAACTGATAACAGATTCTTCTTGATCCCTGGCACAAATAAAGCATCTGACAAAGTGAAAGAACTACCATCAGCAGTAGTCAAAATGATCTTACCAACTCCCATAACAGGATAAGAGGAGTTGTTGGCGCATGTAAGAGTATTCCCTGTAGGGGCAGGCTCGAGTGAAGAGAAGAAACTACGCTGCGAGGTAATATGTTTGGTCGCCCCACTCTCAAAGTACTGGCAAACATCTGAGTCTACTGCAGACATGCATTGATCATGAGAAGATGGGTCAAAACTGTTGACAATAGTAAACGCCCATTCTTCTTCGTGCAGAAGATTTGTAGACTCTGTTTTTGGTGTAGAGGCCTCTGCAACAACCATTCCAGCCTCTTTCTTCTTTGCCTCTTTAGCAGCCAGTTTTGGACAGTTCTTTATGATATGATCATTCCCTTTACAGTACTTACAAAACAATTTCTGCTTTTCTGATTTCTTCTCATCTTTATCTTCCTTCTTCGAATATGCAGAATTAGCAGATTTCTGCTTACTAGTTGAAGAGCTCCATTTTCCTTTGCCCTTCTGACTAGCCAGAAGAGCTTGATCTGCAACTCGCATAATGGACCTGTTTTGCCTGGACTTATCTTCCTGCAACAGAACAGAGACTAACTCCTCAAATGACAAGGCATTTGGATTGCCTTTCATCATCAACCGAAGAGTAGAAGCAAAACTCTGATATGAATCAGGAAGACCATTCAGAACGGTTTGCACAAGTGAGCTATCTGGTATAACCTCATCAGCAAAAATCAATTGTTCCTTTAAGTCTTTGATCTTTGTTAAGAAACTGACCATATAATCACCTTCATTCATGTGCTCACTCTCCAACTGTTTTCGGAGGTAAGCAACACGAGCCTCGTTCCTAGCTTGGTACAATGTGGTAAGTGTATCCCAAGCATCCTTCACTATTCTGCAAGAGCGAATGTGAGGAATAATGGCACGTTTGACAGACAAAGCTATCAATGCATGTGCATGGGCATCTTTGCCATCCCATTGAATCTGCTCTGCAGTAGGTGAAGCAAAAACAGCAGCACGAATAGGAATCTGCGGAATATCATCTTCGACACTATCTTCATCAACTCTAGCACCTGTATTTGCAGTACCTGTAGTCAGAGGTGTAACAGGACGTCTTTCAACACCTTGCACAATGTTCTACAATCCTTTTGCAACCAATACATGTCGCATCATATAAGCCCATAATGGGTAGTTGGTACCATCCAACTTATCCTCAACAACCAACATATGGAATACATCACTACTTTCAACCATGGCCGGTGACTAAAATACCTTGATGCAGAAAATTGATTGTATCTCAAAAGGTTGAACAGAATTGCCCCAACGAATTCTGCTAGACCTTTAGCAGACTTTGAGACGCTTATACTGGCGAACAGAAACTGGTATATACCTTTGGCACAAAAAGATGAAATAGCCTGCACAAGCATTGCGATAATGCGTTCGGAGGCCGAAACGAGCTTAGATCGCAATTTCAGCACCACATAGTAAAGTTGTTTTGATATCTGAAACACCCTGAGTATGCTCACCAAATTTCGTGCGAATCTGAGACTGCAAACGAAGGAGTGTCGACAGCACCCTAGATGAAGCAACGACCTGCTCTGATGCCAATTGTTGGAGATAGATGTCTGCGGAAGCACGCGAACAACACAAGGAAGAAGAAGCTTGGAGCACAAACACACAATACTGAATGTATTACTAGAGAATGTACAAAGATAAGTAGCCCATTAGGGCAATAGGCGTATATACAAGCCGGGGGAAAAAAACCTCCTAAAGAGGGAAAAAAGTGCCCCGACGGTCCTAGTGTGTTTACACATATCACTAACTAAATATATCAATAGAAGTGGCCACAATAGGCTACTTCTTGCTAAACCAAGATATACATGAGCTACCAAACACTAAGCAAAAGCCACTAGTGGACACATGAGTGTCATGGCAACTCGCCGAGTCAGAGTGAGAAAAAGCATGTAAATCTGGTGGTAGTGATCCCCCCTTGGGATAAAACAATCCAAGTAGCTGGGTACCACTCAAGTAGCAAAAGATGCGCTTAACTACCTGCCAATGATTGACACCTAGGCAATGCATAAACCTACTCATCTCTGATACATCAAACTGAATATCTGGCCGAGTAATGCATAAGTAATTCGATCATCCAACAACCTACTAATTGGATCTTCATCATCACATGAAACCTACAAAGGCTGAGAAGTTGCCTCATTAGGACCAGCACTAGGTTGTCCACCTGCAAAAAGAGGTAGCAAAGTATCATACATGTCTTTGGAGCTAACAAATGTCTCCTTCGTACATGAAAGTAAAGGCTGAATAGCATCTTCCACAAAAACAACATCATGGCTAAGCAAAATGCGTTTAGTCTGTGGATGATATAGATGATAGCCTTTGCTTCAGAACTGTACCCAACAAAAATACATTTTATTGCTTTATCATCCAACTTCCTACAATGTTATTCAAGCACTAATACATATGCCAGACAACCAAAAACACATAGGTGAGCAACAGATGGCTTACGACCATGCCAAGCCTCATATGGAGTGATAGACTGCAATGCTTTAGTGGGATATCTATTAAATATATATGCTTCACAAATAACGGCCTCAAGCCAGAAACTATGTGGTAAAGCTTGACTCTTGACCATACACCTCACCATCTCCATGAGTGACCTTTTCTTCTTCTGTTGAGGTGTATACGGCATTGTACATTGATGTTTCATCCCAAATTCATCCAGAAATGCATTAAAGTCAGAAGACATATATTCCCTCTTTGATTAGAATGAGAGGGTGCCCATTTTACATGTTAATAGATTTTCATCCAAAACTAGGAACTGTTTGAAGCACATAAACACTTCAGACTTTGCTTTCAATGGATAAACCCATGCATGCCTGGAAAAATCATCAATGAAAGCCACGAAGTAAAGGTAGTTTTCAAAAAAAGGTGTTTGCATAGGACCATAGACATCACTATGTACAAGCTTCAATTTTTGAGTAGCTCGAACTGAACCATCTTTTGGAAAGGAGGAATGCTGCATTTTGCCCAAATATAGCCTTCACAGACATGTTTACCGGGTGCCTTAAGTTTGGCCAAAGAGGACACCATTTCAGATTTCTGCAAGCATAGCATGACCAAAGCATGCATGCCAAAGCTTTACATCTGACATAGCCTGAGAATCATGCACTACACACGCTGAATCATTTACAGATTTTTCATAGTCTATGAGCTTATACAACCCAAGACATAAAATGGCAGAAGCAATAATCACATCGCCATTTGATAGATCATGAACTGTACATCTGTCATCAACAAATTTCACAACCAAGCCAATCTTGGCTAACGTAGAAAATGATAATATATTTTTCTTGATCCCTAGCACAAATAAAGCATCTGACAATGTAAAAGAACTACCATCAACAGTATTGAGAATGATCTTACCAACTCTCATGATAGGATAAGAGGAGTTGTTGGTGCATGTGACAGTATTCCCTGCAGGGGCAGGCTCAAGTGAAGTGAAGAAACTGTGCCAATATGTTTGGTTGCCCCACTATCAAAGTACCAAACATCTGGGTCTACTGCACACATACATTGCTCATGAGAAGATGGATCAAAATTGCAAAGAGTAGTAAATGCCCATTTTTCATTCTGCACAAGATTATTAGACTCTCTTTTTGGTGTAGAGGCCTCTGCAACAACCATTCTAGCCTCTTTTTTCTTTGCCTCTTTAGCAGCCACTTTTGGATAGCTCTTAATGACATGATCATTTCCTTTATAGTATTTGCAAAACAATTTTTGCTTTTCTAATTTCTTCTCATCTTTTTCTTCCTTCTTCAACTATGTGGTGTCAAAATTGTGATTTGAGCTCGTTTTGACAATTGTAATGCCTATACAGGCAATTTCATCTTCTTGTGCCAAACATATATACAAGTTTTTGTTCACCAATATAAGCACCTCAAAGTCTACTATAGGTTTAACAGAACTCCACATGGTAGTTCTATTGAACTTTTTGAGATACATTGTGCAAATTGTTGAAAAACATCCTCCTACACACCGCGTCACTTCCTAGGGGGGATTTGTTGATAAATTTTGGTAGTGATGTGTGTGAACCATACTAGGACTGCCTAGGTGCTTTTTCCCTCTTTAGGAGGTTTTTTCCCCTAGCTTGTATATACGTGTATAGCCCTAATGAGTTAATTATCTTTGTATGTTCTCTTGGTAATACATTTAATATTATGTATTGTGCTCCAAGCTTCTTCTTCTTCCTTGTGTTGTTTGTATTCTTTCGCAGTCCTCAAACTCCAACATATTTAGGCACTAACATGTGAAATGGGTGGACATACTATGCTAGTCCATTTTAAGCTCATGGACTCAAAAACTAAGGTGGGGTATTATCCCTATCAAGACTTTGAGAACTTCTATTTGTTTTTATTTTGGTTTGGAATTATAAATTGAGGTTGATCTAAACATCTAACGTAGATGTTTGTTCAAATGTTTCACTTTCAACCAACATTAGCATGCTTTTTTTACCCAATCAGAGGACAAATTTGTCCAATTAGGCTTGAAAATCTTAGACAAAATGTAGGTTGAAGTTTGCCATACACTTGTGGTCAAGATCTCTTCAACTTGACCAAGCAAAAAAGAAAAAGAGATTTACTCCAACTTATGACACTTTTCTCAAAGGCTTTAGCCTTAAATTCTTGGGAATATTGAATCTTTTGATCAATTTCTAACTATTTTCTTTTTAAGGGTGTTCTAGAATCTTATAGAGAAGTAGTGCTACTTCACTTGAAGCAAACTCAGATGGATGATTAATTTGGTTACATACTCTCATTGTCTATCCCTCACTTTTACAAAAAGGAGTTAGATACTTTATCTAACTCATCTACAAAAGTTTTGGAAAGAGGTAAGGAATAAACAAAACTTTGTGTAACCAATTCAGACTTCAAATATACTTAAACATGATGTGAGTCAAAACTCTATGTGACTCAAGAATCTAAATTTTCAATTACCAATTTCAGCAATATATTGCAGCATTTTCTCTATCTTTTAAGAGAAGTAGACTAGATTTTAAAAAATATTCTTGGAGTAAAGCTTGAACATCATCCAATCATTAGTCACTTGTGTGGAATCCAATAGTGGTGTCTTGAGCCACTGTGTGTTATTGATGATGTTTTCTTGTTTTACTCAAAACATTTATGTTTTCTGTAGGACTAAGTTAATCTTTCCTTTATTCAATCTATTAATTCTTCCTTTATTGGAATGAAATTCTTAATATTCATTATTTGAGTCAAGATATTGATTGGTGCTTTCATATTATTTTAGTCTATCTAATCTTAGTTGAAAGAATCATTTCAAAGTCCTATTTTTTCAAAAAATTATGCATTATTTTTTATACAAACAATTTACCTTGAAATGTTTCACAATTCAAGTAAGAGCATGCTTTTTCATATTTGAATCCTAAATGAAGATCTTGGAAGTTAATTACCTCATGATCTTCAAGTGACTTGATCGAGAAGTGTTTTTACATATCATACCTTTAACCTCCTTAAAACTCTCCTTTGAAGTTTTAAATTTCCATGAGAACTCAATTTTTATTAAAGATAAATTTTATGAATAAAAGATACTTATCATCCCATGGCCCAATGTCCCATACCATCTTCCCTACATCAATCTGAGTATAAAATCTGGTGTTCCATACTGTCAAGGGAGCACTAGATTGTGCTCTCCGACTACAATAGACAAGATTTTGGAAATACACTTCAGATTACAAGAATACCCACGTAGGGAAAATAGTACGGGAATATGTAGCTGATACAAGAAGTCCCACAACCTTGGACTATAGGTATAGATAACTCAGCTAGAGATGATATTGGAGATCCCACAACCCAGGATTGTAAGTATGGAACAAGATCTCTGGATTACAAGAACTCCCTTCTGGGAGATGAACTAGATACAAGAAAGAACTCGACAGGGTCTGGTACTACGAGATTACAAGGGGACAAGACTAGATGTCCAGGATACAAGACTAGACAGGTTTGGGACAAGGAACAAGACAAGAACAAGAACTGGAACTTGGAGAGTACTTACTTGGCGGTCATGACTCCTTGAGCTCCCAAGACTGGTATTGGAAAGATTGAGAATGAATGTGGCCAACCCCTCCTTATATAGGTTTTCCAAGAGCGGTTCAAGGGCGGTTACGAATTGATGATGTCATCAATTCGAAGCATGGTCTCTAGATGTCAGAATCAAGCAAGAAGATAGTCGTTCTTAGGGTTTGGGCATGTTCCAAACGCAATGGAAGCATTGGTTTCTCCTAATTTTGAACTAATCATGAGATATAAGATTCATATGGAATCTGAGATTCAGGATGGTTTCCTTTATCCATGACATCAGCTCCCCCTCAAGCGACGAGTTCCACGAGGAGCGCTCATGTTCTCTAGTCTTTGCTTCATTGGATTTCTCTTATGGAATTTTGGAACCTTCATTGGTGCTCTTTGAAGGTTTTTTGCAGGTTCCCAACTACGATCACTAATGTCATACCCTTTCCAATGAATAAAGTACTCCAATCTTCCTCGGGATATTCTCGAATCTAGGACATGCTCGACTTCAAATTCTTCATGATCATCAATCTCGATAGGTGGTGAAGGACTAGTTCTCTCCCCCCTCAATGGTGATATCTGATATGGTTCCAACATGGATACATGGAAAACTGGATGTATTCTCATGGTACTTGGTAGCTGGAGCTTGAAGATGACTAGATTAATCTTGGCCAAGATGGTTAATGGACCAAATATCTGATGATCTAACTTTGCACAAGGCCTTGAAGTTTGCAAATTGCTTCTGAGTAACCATACTTTCTCTCCAATTTGATATGATGGATTCTGAACACGATGTTGATCTGCATAGTACTTATATTGTTCTTGAGCTTTATGGATCTCTTCCTTGAGTTCTTTGTGAATGTCCATTAGGTACTGGGCCTTGTCTCTAGCAGCTGGGTTCTTGACATGATTTCAGAGTTTTATATCCATCCTTGGATGTTGTCCATAATTTGCAAAGAAGGGAGTCTGCTTAGTAGATGCATGAACACTATTGTTATAAGCAAACTCTACAAAGGATAAAAGCTCAAACGAATCATTTTGATGATAGTTGTTGGTGCAACGGAGATATTGCTCTAGGATTTGATTCACCCGTTCTGTTTGTCCATCAATTTGTGGATGGTTTGCTATAGATAGTTTAACTTGAACACCAAGGAGCTTGCAAAGACTGTTCCAGAAGCTGGATATGAACTGTGGACCTCGATCACTGACAATATCATCAGGCAATCCATGAAGCCTAAATATGTACCTAAGAAAAAGTCTAGCAGTGGCTGCACCTGTGATTGCCTTGGTGGTTGGAATGAAGTGTGCCATCTATGTAAATCTATCCACAATAACAAGAATGGCATCATACTTATCTGACTTTGGTAGATCTCTGATGAAATCCATAGACAATGAAGCCCATGGCCTTTTTGGAATAGGTAGAGGTCGCAAGAGGCCATGAGGTTTATGTCGCGGTACCTTAGATCTATTGCAAGTATCACAAGTTCGGATATATTCTTTGACTTCCTTCCACATATCAGGCCACCAAAAGTCCGTTGATATGAGTTCTATTGTTTTATTCACTCCAAAATGCCTTGCTGCAAGGTTGTCATGGTGTTGTTGAAGTACTTGGATCCTCGGCTTTCCTGGAGGGACATGCAATAGGTTCTTATAGAGTAGTAACCCATCCTTTTCCTGAAATTCGTTTACTTCTTGGAATTTTTCTTCTTGAGCTTTTTGCTTAATGTTACAAAACAATTCATCCTGTGGTAGATTCTCACGGATCAAATGATTCAAGGCTGAATCTTCATGATGGTTTGAAGAGATAGCTGCTAACTGGAGATGCTCAAGCTTGAGTAATACACTCTCTTGTTGATCAAAGGTCCCTTCTTTGGTGCAAGGTAAGATCTTCTGGAAAGGGCATCTGACTGACATTGTTGACGTCCTGGACGGTATGTGATGACAAAGTCAAATCTGGATAGAAAGTTACTCCATCGAGATTGCCTTCTATTGAGGATGCGAGTGGTCATAAAATACTCTAAGTTCTTGTGATCTGTATACACAGTGACTTTGTGAGTTGCTCCTTCTAGATGCTGACGCTAGGTATCAAATGCGTCTACTATGGCAAGAAGTTCTTTATCATGTATTTCATAATTAATTTCTAGAGGGGAAATTTTCCTTGAATGATATGCAACTGGATGTAGGTGTCCATCATCTCCATATTGGGATAGAATGGCCCCTAACGCAAAGTCTGATGCATCTGTTTCTAGGAAGAAGGGTTTGCTCGAATCAGGATGAACTAGGATTGGAGCATTAGTGAATGCTGATTTCAAGGTCTGAAAGGCTTTTTCTGCTTCTTCGATCCATGAAAATTTTGAGTTTACTATAAGCTTGGTAAGAGATGTCACAATCTTGGAGTAATTTCTAATGAATATCCTATAAAAATTGGCAAACCCTAGAAAACATTGTACATCTCGAACACACGAAGGTGGTTGCCAATCAAGGATTGTCTTGATCTTCTTAGGGTCCATAAAGATTCCTTTCTCTGATACAATGTACCCTAAAAACTCCACTTCTGTCTGATGGAAGTAGCACTTCTCCAATTTTGCATATTACCCTTTTTCTCTTAGTTTCTCTAGGACTATCTTTACATGACATTCATGATCTTCTAGATTTTTGGAGAATATATATCATCAAGATATATTACCACAAAATCATCTAAATACTCTCAAAAGATATCACTCATCATATATTGAAAGACTGCTTGAGTATTTGTGAGACCAAATGGCATAACTACATATTCAAAGTGTCCATACCTTGTTCGGAATGTTGTGTTCCATTCTTCTCCTTCTCTGATCCTAACAAGATTGTATGCTCCTTGAAGGTCAATCTTAGTGAAGAACTTTGCTTTTTTCGAGGCGTTCCAAGAGCTCTGATATAAGTGGTAGAGGATATCTGTTCTTTATTGTGACTTTATTCAAACCACGATAGTCCACACACATTTGAAGAGTTTCGTCCTTCTTATTTACAAATAGGATAGGGGCTCCTGCAGGTGACTTCGAGTGTTTGATAAACCCCTTGGCTAGATTCTCATCAATATTCTTATGTAATTCTGTAAGTTCCTCTGGAGATAGTCTATAGATTGGCCCAAAGGGTGGTTGTGCTCCCTCTTGAAGTTCTATGGCACACTCATAAGGTCTATGCTCTGGGAGCATATCTGCATTCTTTTTTTCAAAGACATCTTCAAACCCTTTGGTCAGGTACCTTCATTGAATCATCTTTCTTGGGCTCTTGAGTTGGTATGGCATAGATCATATACGTCGGTTCCTTCCTTACTGCATGCATGAAGGCTTTGGCTCCAACATATTTCGGGTTCTTATGGATATCACGACGGGTGATTTTATTATTCTCCCAATTAATTTCTGGATCATGTTTCTTTAACCATAGCATTCCGATGATAACCATGTTTACTGGACTTGATATTACATTGAAACATATGTGTGAATCATTGTCACCAAGGTGTACTCTTAGTGGTATGGTTTCCATGGTTATATTCCCGATGCTAGAGGCCGTCCATCTACTACTTCAGCTACTACTAGTTTGTTCTTCCGAAGTACTGGAATTCCATGTTTCTTAACGAGTCCCTCATCAATGAAACATGAGGAGGCTCCTGAATCTACCAGAGCTATAAGGGAAAGGGTCTTCTTAGACATGATTAACTTGACAGGGGAAAGACATGTTTCTACGGGTGTGGCTGGAATTATGAGACCCTTTCTTATATCATGGTCCTACTGTATGGTCTCTTTTACAATTGGACTTCCTCGTTTCCCTGCTCTACAAGGCTGGATGCGACTTCGGAGTTCGTTCTCTTGTTGGGACAATTAACTGCAATATGGCCAGGGTTTCCACAATACAGGCATAACTTGTTATCCCTCCTTCTTTGTTTCTCTTGTGGTGTTAGAGGTTGGAACCTAGTTCCATCTATCTGCATGGGTTCAGGCATAGACTCATCTCTAGGAATGGGCTAGAAGGGTTTCCATTGGTGAGGTCTTCCTTCTACTTGTTTTTCTTGTTTCCTTTCAAAAAGGCAGTTATCACATTGAATAGCTTGGTTGATGTATTCATTCAATGTCTTAACCTCTGGCATCGTAAGTAGAAGGTCCTTCACATCATCTCTTAAGCCCCATCTAAATTGGCTTATGAAATAATCTTCATGCCAAGTGAGGTCACATATCAACTGCCTAAATTTTGATGCATAGGTAGAGGCAGGGTGGTTACCTTGACGTAGCTTCCGTAGTTTTGTTTCTGCCACTCGATTTGTGTTAGAATCTTCAAATGTGGCGATGAGCTCTCCAAGAAACCCCTCATAGTCATGAAGTATGGCCATATCCTTCTCCAAGATTGGGGCGAACCATGATAAAGCTTGACCATAGAGCAAGGTTCCAATAAAACGGACCTTGGATGCATCATCACAGTATCTATCAGGCTGCATGCGGATATACAATTTGACTTGTGCAAGAATCCTCAGAACTTTTTGCGATCACCATCGAACTTTTCTGGCATGCAGATCTTGGGTTCCCTCATGAAGGATGTACTAGGTCATTGATTTACTTGCATACTCCCTTGATTTGTCTGAAGACTCCCGATTCGTTCTTGTAATTCTTGGAGGAGTGCACCTACATGCACTGGATGTCCCATCTCGACTTGTGTCTGTTGATGAGTAAGGTCTTCGACTTGTTGTCGGAGACTCTGAAGTGTTGCTACAATCTGTTCATACACATTCTCCATGTTGACTAGTCTCGGATAGAAGCGGGTCTTGCCAAAATGTCAAGGGAGCACTAGATTGTGCTCTCCGACTACAATAGACAAGATTTCGGAAATACACTGCAGATTACAAGAATACCCACATAGGGAAAATAGTACAGGAATATGTAGCTGATACAAGAAGTCCCAAAACCCGGGACTATAGGTATAGATAACTCAGCTAGAGATGATACAGGAGATCCCACAACCCGGGATCGTAAGTATGGAACAATATCTTTGGATTACAAGAACTCCCTTATGGGAGATGAACTAGATACAAGAAAGAACTCGACAGGATCTCGTACTATGAGATTACAAGGGGACAAGACTAGATGTCCAGGATACAAGACTAGATAGGACTGGGACAAAGAACAAGACAAGAACAGGAACTGGAATTTGGAGAGTACTTACTTGGCAGTCAAGACTCCTTGAGCTCCCAAGACTGGTATTGGTAAGACTGAGAATGAATGTGGTTAACCCCTCCTTATATAGGTTTCCCAAGGGCGGTTACGAATTGATCATGTCATCGATTTGAAGCATGGTCTCTGGATGTTAGAATCAAGCGAGAAGACAGTCGTTCTTAGGGTTTTGGCACGTTCCAGACGCAATGGAAGCATTGGTTTCTCCTAATTCTGAATCAACCATGAGATATAGGATTCATATGGAATCTGAGATTCAAGATGGTTTCCTTTGTCCATGACACATACCACCCTATTTTATAGCCACATTGATATTTGGGTGATACTCATCCTAAAGTCCAAACATATATTTATAGAGTACCTTCTTACTTTAAATTCTTTAAGGGAATTTGAGATCAAGGGATTACCTCTAACTTGATATTTTCTTGCGTGTATGTTGTTTTGTGGAGGATTCCTCCTTTTACTAGCATAAATTCTGGTGAATGGAGATGGAAAACAATATTTTTCGCAACTACACTCAAACAGATGAAGAAGATAAACACTCAAGGATAGAGAGAAAAAAGAGAATGGAATTTCTCCCAAGATGTAGAGAAGATGATGAGCCATTAGAGGTCTCCATGAAAGCTTGCCAAGGGCTTTGATACCAATGTAATGAACTAAGAGCATTAGGACTACTACATGCTTGAGAGATGACTCTCCTCCCAAATTTATGCCTCTATATATAGCTCCAACAAATCAGTATGACCCTAGGATTAATTCAAGTCCACATGTGTACGTGCGATCTCCACCCCTACTTTAGCATCTTCTACTAGAGTGCACTAGTGGTAGGTGTACTCATCACTCGAGTTCAATCTCTCTAGTCTCAAGTTAATTGATGCTAACTTGAGTTAGAAGGCTTTAGATTTGTTTAGGAAAAACTCTCTCCCCATCCCCCTTGATGGGGGGCTGAACCCAAGACCTCTCCTTCCCAACATTAAGGCTTAATCACTAGGCTAAGTGGATTACTTATTTTAGACAAAACATGAACCTATTCTTAAGTCTGATATCGAGATCTTTGATCTTACATGAGAATGATCAATCGATATCTGATTTTAGATTTGTCTGAACGAGTTTGACATTCATGTCATAAGCTTACTTTATAAGAAGCTGATGGGGATAGATAACTGAAATAAACATCATAAATAGATGCTTTGTGCAAAAGTTTTTCAATCCTCCAAAGATGCTAAGTCTAAGTTGTAATAATTTTATAGTTCTCTACAAGAGTTCAAAACTCTCTTAAGAGAGAAGCTTTAGGAATTGTTCGTAGATAAAGTCTTTGAGTGTCCTGCGTTGGACAATTTTGAGAGTTCATTTAGATTTGCTTTGGAATAGCTGAATTGGGTTGACAAGGGCGATAGAACACTTCTTATCTACATTCTATTAGGATCTTGAAAGTCGGGATTGGACACAATAGTTATCTAATTGGGGAAGATATAAATCGATGTTGGTTGACATGGACCATAGTGGAAACATCTAACTTAGATGTTCAATCAACTTTAGTAAAGCTTTGTTTATCTAAAATAAAGTTCAAGTGAATTTAAAGAGAGCTTTCAAAGTCTTTACACTAGTTAGAGTATCCACCCATTTTGCTATGTCCATGCACAAATGGCGCATAGAGATGGAACAAGATAACAAATCTTGGCTAAAGATACGTCGCCTTTATCTAATTCACATGTTTGTGCGATGAATGCCTAGTTTGCACATAATGAAACAATGAATTAAATAGGGATCCAACCATGTATAGATTCCCCTCTTTTGAGATCCAATCCAAAATAAGGATCCCCTTTTGTTTAAAGAGGGGAGTTGGAAAGATGTCAACCATGCTCCTTAGTTTGGATCATGGTTTTGGGGGAAAAACTATTATATAGTTGTTAGCATGAAGCATATTTTGGAAGACAAAAATGTTCTTTAAGGGAGGAAAAATGTCACCAAGTATTTGGTGATTGCAAATTATATAATCTTATGTGGGCTTCAACAAATGTGAACTCAGTCTAAGGCTCTACGTTCACTTTCCATTGTATCTCCGTGTGTTTCTCGTTTACTTGCACATACAAAAAGCAAAATGTTAAAATCCACGTGCTTCACAGAGGAATAGTTTCAGAGTCATTTGGAGCTTGGGACTCTCAATATTTGCATAGAGGGGCAGATCGAGCCCTTCTCACCGCCAGGTGACAGCTCTTACTTCTGTGCTTCTATACTATGGTTGAGATTCCCTTCAGATCATCGATGCATGCTGTATGGGAATTACGAGGACTGCAGTCTTTGCTAAATTCTCCATTTTTTTGAGTATAGCTCCTACGTGTAACGTCTGATCTCCTGGCTGGTTACGAGCCTGCTCACAATGTATTCTCTGGAGATTAGCATAATGGAGCAGTTGTAATTTCATCCGCTTTATTAGCATAATGGACCAGTTGTAATTTCCAATGTATCTTTTGCTACCAGATCTTCCCTCGTACCGATGCATTTTAGTGGCTAGCTTGCGAAGGAAGGATCCAACGTAACTGTTTAACTAATCCTTTATGCTTATGCATCATGATATCTCAATTTTTCGTGCTCTCTTTGCGTGGAGATAACATCATCTTTCGTGATTGTAAGCATTGCCACTCTTTCTACTTCACTTGAATTTTTTCATGTCCTGGATTCAGATGGTTTTTTCGTTTCAGATCGTGCTGATGTTCCGAAAAGCAGTGCAGAAATCTTTTTCAGAAAAGTAAAGTTTTGGAAAGGTGAAGAGGGGGAGGAAGCTCCTCCTGTTTTTGTAAGTATTGGTCTTACATTTCCATTTTGTTGTTATTTTAGAATTTGGTTTGACGTGATCTCAAGCAGCTATCAAGTAGTCATTAATGGACATCTGATGGATTGAAAAAGAAAAGTTCTAATGGCTTATGTTTCATTTACACATCAGTTTTACCTCAGTTTTTGCTTGCTCCAGACATCACTAATCGTAATAGGGAGGATATGTAGTTTTTTTTCAATGCATTCGTGATAATTCTGAGTTTATGAAAGGACACACATATTCACAATGTGTTGTTTTTATTTTTAGTCGTGGTTGACTCTGATGGAAATCTATCTTATGATGGGTCTGGTAAAATGTTTCGGATGGTTTCTGATACGGCTATAAAATTTTGAAAAAAAGAAGAAGAAAAAAATGCCTCATCGATGACACATGTCAATCACTTGAAACATCATAAGTCTATGCGTGATGGGTCATGTGGCATTCGACCTAATATAAACTACATTATATTGTATACAATATTGTATAGTTGTTAAGTTAATTCTCTCAAGGTTTGTCCCAATGTGCATCATGCCCATAGTCCTATTACTTTTTTTCTTTTCCTTTTTGTTTGGATTTTCAATATGTAAGTAGAATAATAAGAAGAAAAGTTTATGTACATGTGCACAATGTATTTAGAAGTTCTTATATGGATGTCTCCAAAGGTCGAGTCAGAAATGCACATCTGACCAGAGGGCAACCTTTTTTTTTTACAATCTTTGCTAAAAGATACCTGAGGAGTAAGCTTACGTTTATGCTTTTAGTGGACAAACAATGCAATTTAGGCTGCCCTTTGTGATCTTATTTTTTTTCATTGTCTTGCCCCTTGGGCCCTTTGCTTTAG
Organism: Ceratopteris richardii; assembly: GCA_020310875.1. NCBI lineage: Eukaryota > Viridiplantae > Streptophyta > Polypodiopsida > Polypodiales > Pteridaceae > Ceratopteris > Ceratopteris richardii. Next base: position 27,237,275 of record CM035435.1, on the reverse strand, counting down.
AGTTGTATTATTATTTTACAATCTAGAGCACTAATTCCACTAGCTAGCATATAGATGTACCCACATCTTGACTTGTGGGTATCCACGTCTCCTTCTATCATAGGCATTCCCTAATAGTTTCACTCAAATATGTGGCAATGGCTTCACAATATCGCCATGTTCTTTGTAAGGATTAGACATGGACTAGTGTACTACTTCTTACGTAAAAACAATATCAAGTCTTGCGGCAGCCATGCTCGACGAGAGGGGTCCACATGATGATGACATATATATTTCCTTGATTACATTGGGGCTTGGACACCTTCTTTGACACCTTCTTTGATGCATATGGAACACTCTTTGTGGGGTTGGCTGCATCATCAGCTTTGGACGATCATCCTCGGAGAGCTTAACATGTGGCCGCAATGGCACTCGAAGAGGCTTAGCATCAGCCACATTAAATTTGTCAACAACACCTTTTCAATGTATTTTTCTTGGGATAAATGCAAAGTATGCTGCTGCCTATCCCTTTTTATTCGCATACCAAGAATAGCAGCTTCCCCAAGGTCTTTCATTGAGAATGCAGAGTTCAGCTGCTGTTTTAGAGCATTTAGAATGCTCTTTTTCTTCCCAGCCAGCAGCATATCATCTACATACAACACCAGAATAATTGGGCTGCCATCTTCATTCTTTTTAGTGTACAAACAGTGGTCTGCATGGCTTTTTTTGAACCCATGTTTGAGCATAAATGCATCAAACTTCTTATATACCATTGTGTGGGGGCCTATTTCAGCCCATATAAGCTCCTTTTCAGCTTGCATACCAGATGCTCTTTTTGGGGAATGGCATATACTTCTGGCTGTTTCATGTACAGCTCTTCGTCTAAATCATCATGCAAAAAGGCTGTTTTGACATCCATTTGGAATAGCTCTAAATCCAAGGTAGCTTTGAGAAAGAAAAAAAGAAAGAAATATATATTAATGTCTTCCAAAGGCCAAATTTGGCCGACGAGACATAACCAGGTACAATTGTGGTCATCTCTATGCATAAATGAAAAGAAAAGTGACCGCTACGATCGACTATGGAAATAACATAAAAAAAAGTGGAATGACGGGTGCTTGGTAAGTACCGAAGATAGTAAGAGTAGTGCAGTGTGGGATGCGTCGGGGAGCGTTGCTCTGGCTCTGCAGATAATGGCCACCCAAAACAATACCAAGGGGCTGAGTGAATGCACATACCCTAGGTGCTAATGGTGGGGGGAGGTTGGTGGAGTATGTGATACATTGGCGGGAATCAGAGTGCCCACTGTAAAGTGGTTGACCATGGAGTGGTGGTATGCCTTTGCTCCATCATGTGGTTGTGGGCTATCTTGATGCGTAAGATATCCTCATGATGTAATCGTGGTCGCCAATACCTAGTTGCACGTGGTCGGCGATGTCCTCTCTGTGCCTCTGCGTGCTGAAGTGTAGGACCTAAACCTTTGCGAGAGGGGTCACTTTGGTGGGGGAGGGGTCAGTTTAGTGTGGTCCAGCACGTTGGAAGTATGGATAATAGTCCGTTGGAAGTATGGGTAATAGTTTGCTTGGAACTCACTTGTGCTAGAAGTATGGGCCTCCATATTTGTCCCCTTCCCTCATATGTTGCTATGATGAAAAGCTCCAACCTCTGGTGATCTCCTGAAGTCATGCATTACTTGAGTGATCCCTCTATTTGGAACTTAGCTCGTTTGGACATCTAGGTGCTCCTCGTACTATATCTCTGTGTGGCATATTGGGCATCACCGCTCCTTACGTGGGACTCCTTTGGCCCGACCTCTCTCACCCGTGCTGGAAGTATGGGCCTCAATATTTGTCCCCTTCTCTCATATGCTTCTGTGATGAAAAGCCCCGGTCTCCACATGATCTCTTGTAGTCATGCACTACTTGAGTGATCCCTCTATTTGGAACTAAGCTCATTTGGACATTTGGTAACTAGGTGCTTCTCGTACTATATATCTGTGTGGCATATTGGGCACCACCGCTCTTTACGTGGGACTCCTTTGGCCCACCCTAAGCACAACTCGTTTTCTCGCACCTAAACCCTAAAACCTGTCTGCCTTGCCACCCCGCTCCTTTGACTCTGCCACCGGTCACGCCACATAAACCCTAACTGTCCTGCCACAGAAAACCCCTAATTGTCACGCCATAGAAACCCTAACTTTCTCTCCCTAATTGTCCCGCCACGTAAACCCTAACTACACCGCATAGAAACCCCTGCAAGGAAACCATAATTGAGTCATCCATGCAGCTCTGTACCCACCGCGAACCCTAATTGTAACAAACCCTCCCTCTCTCGAAACCTTATAGTCCCTTAATATTACACAAAAGGTCTCCGAATGATGAGAATGTGCAACCCAAACCCTAACCCAAAAACCTAACCCTAACCCTAATCCCAAATCCTAAAAACCCTAACCCCTATGACTTGAAACCCTAACCCTAGCCCTCTCTCTCTCTCTCAATTCAGGTGGGCTACAGATTTTGGCATAGTGCTTCATTCTGAGTTATTTCGAGACCACCTAAACTAAGTTGCACAATTGAGTCCCCGTACCAACTGAGGCACATACAAATAGAAGAGGTTCGACATATTCCCCAAGGAGTGACTCTTTAGACTCCTACTCGATATCGGAGCTCCAGATGAGATTATATGGGGGATCTACGCCTTATATGAGAGTATCTTGTAGAGTCAGATGTCCAGGTGGCTTATCCCACTCACTTGCTATCACCATCTGGGTGAAGCAAGGGTGCCCTCTTTCACCCATCCTCTTTGGTCTATACATTGATGAGATAGTGGACTTCATATGACATCATGGAGGGGAGGGCATTGAGCTATGAGGGACCACTATTCATATTCTTTTATATGCTGATGATATTGTACTGGTGTCAGAGTCCACAGAAGGTCTATAGCACCACCTACGTGGTCTAGATGACTTCTGCATACATAGAGGACTATCCGTGAACCTTGGTAAATCTAAGGTTATGATTTTTAATACATCAGCACACGTGAGGAGACAGTTCTTTCACAGCAACAAGCAGAACGATTGAAGTAGTAGGATCATATGCCTATCTCGAAGTGACATTCACAGAAGCCTCTGGGTTTTCTCTATGTCTCAGGCAACCGGGGATCGCATCACACGTGGATACGCAACACTAGCCTTGATGGAGAGAGAGTGCCACCAGACACATTTTTAGGAGCCCCGCACAAAGAGGTGGCTCTTTGGCACTTTGGTTATGCCAACACTCATGTATGGTAGGCAGTGGCATAGAGAGTGCGACATCAATTACATAGGGCTGGATACAGACGGCCACGACTATACCAAGAGGATATCTCTCGCATCATGATAGCCCATGACCACATGATGGAGCACGGGCGCACCACCACCACCACCACCACCACCACCACCACCACCACCACCACCACCACCACCACCACCTGGGTAGCCTTCCTTGAGGAGGCACTCAGGCTTCCACCAATTTACCACATACTCCACCCACCTCCACCCATTATCTGTAGTTAGGATATACATATTCACTCTTGTCATGGGGCCCCCATGTATTAGGTGGCCAGTATCTTCAGAGTCCTTGCATCAGTTGCATATTTTTGTATTATTTCCCTTATGTGGGTGATCATGTAATCAAAAAATAGCTCCAAGATCTTGTCTAGTCGAGTCAAGAGGGCACAGTCTAGTGCTCCCATGACATTTTTGCAAGACTACCTTCATTAAGACCAAGCACCATTGTAATTATTCGTGAAGAATTTTTTTCTGCACTTAAAGTTATTCAAGAACAAGTCGAGGAGATATGAGAAAACCAAGAAAGGATTCAACAACAAAATATTCAAGATATAATCACAGAACTTCAAAGGCAAATTCAGGAGCTGCACATCATGGTAAATCAATCTTCTTCAAGTATCCCCATGGAAACCAATATGAAGAAAAGTCCAAAAGTGAGCATGCCTAAAAAATTTGATGGGACAAGATCAAAGTTTCGAGGATTTCTGCAACAAGTGAAACTATTCATAAGAATGCAATCAAACATGTATCCAATTGATGCTTCTCAAGTAGGACACATAAGAACTCTATTATGTGGCCTTGTTCTTTGATGGTTTGAACTTTGCAGCTATCTTTGAGAAGGACATGGATATTTTGTATGATTTCAAGGCCTTTGTTCGAGAGTTTACATCTTCTTTGGGAGATACCAATTGTGCACGTGTTTTCGAAACAAAGCTAAGGGAGCTACATCAAGGAAATAGGTTTGCATCTACCTATGCATATGAATTCACACAAATCTCTTGTGATATCATATGGCATGAGGATTATTTTATCAAGCAATTTTGATGTGGCTTACGTGATGATGTTAAGGACCTCATGCTAACCATGCCCAAGGTAAAAACTTTGAATGAAGTCATGAATCAAGCAATTGAGTGTGATAATAGGTTGTTTGAGAGAAAGCAAGAGAAGAAAACTTCTATTATAGATTGAGAATGCAAGTTTATCTCTGTACCATAACAACATATGTTGGAAGAAACTCAACTAGAACCCATGCACTTAGATAACATTTAGGTCATACTACTTACACCAAAGGAAAGAAAACATCATAAGGATAATGATTATGCTTTTATTGTGGAGACCATGACCACATGATATTCAAATGTCATGAGAAGAAGAGACAAGTTGGGTTCAAGGCTTCCTCGATCATCATCCCACATCAAAAGGATCATCATCAGAGTCAAAAGAGGAGCACTATCCATAATGCGAATCATGCTCTTGATTCTCTACCTATATATACTATAAACCCTTTTTAGATTCATCATCGATATCCATTATCATAGTGTTCCATTACTACATATCAAGAACTCTACAAAACCAAGAGCTATGAAGATTCAAGTTCTAGAAGACCTTGCAATCAAGTAATCCCTCCTTGTGGAACTCGTCGCTTTAAGGGGAGGTGATATCATGGACACAAAGGAAACCATCCTAAACCTTAGATTCTATGTGAATATCTATATCTCATGATTGCTTCAGGATCTGAAGAAAGTAATCCTACCATCGCGTCTAGAATGTGCCAAAACCCTAAGTTCGATTATCTATTTGCTATCCTAAACCTTAGATTCTATGTGAACCTTAGATTCTATGTGAATTTCCATATCACATGATTGGTTCAGAATTTGCAGAAAGTAATCCTACCATCGCGTCTGGAACATGCCAAGACCCTAAGATCGATTGTCTATTTGCTTGATTCTCTAAGAGTGAAGATGTTGTCTATGGTAGAGAAATCTCCTCGAAATCTTACCTGTCTAGAAGCCATGAGACCCATCCCCTTGATGAAGGTGCTAAACCGTGTCTTTAGCACTGTCCCATATAACTTGGCCAGTGTGGGGCCAATCATGATCGTACTATACGTGGTAGGATCCATAGTATCAGCTGACTTACGGATGGGCACAATGGTGTGCTCGGTCCATGAGTCCATATACCCTTCAACCAATGCACAGTTGAAAAGGTGGCCAATGACTGGAGGGATAGTCGTGCTCCCATATATGAGATGCTCTACTTGTATGCTTAACTGGTCATGGACCTTGCCATGTGTAAACGGGCGATGGCGCGGCTCATCGTATTCGATGCGAAGAAATCAGAGGTAGTGGGGGGTGAGCTCTGCGGCCTGGGAAGGGGAAGTCTGGCCTTTGATCCGATATACACTATGCATAACTATGCCAAGTGTCTTGCTCTCAAATGGGTGTCTCTTGTCACACCTCTCTCAAATGTCGCCATGCCATAGCACATTCATGGCTCATGAGCAAGTGAGATATCTCTTTATTGTCTCTCCTCCCATTCTCGCCTTTTGCGACGGGTAAGGCTATGCATGCAGTGCTTTGCTTGTCTCTGTGTAATATCCCCTCTGTACTCCAAGATCCGTAACTGCTTCCTTAGCTCTTGACAATCGGTATCCTATCAATAGTTTTGGGGCATGGATCCTGTGCGTAGTGGGTGTGTACGTGTGCGGTGTGGAAAGTTGTATAGAGCCGAGTCATGTAGGATGGTGGTGATCTTTGACGTAAGTGTGTATAGGGGTGAGAGTGGATCGAGGGAGAATAGGCGGGTGTGTAAGTGGTATGCATAAACATGTGAGAGCTCGTGTGTGAAGTGTATCGTGGTGTTATGACCTCCAAGATCTCCATGCTGGACAAGACAAGACACAAGCCATATTCACAAACAATAGAAGGGAGGACAACAGACTCACCTCCTAGCCATAGAGCCAATATGGGCTCACCCCCGAGCTTGGGAGCTTGCAGCCAAGCGGGCAGCCATCTAGATGTCCTTTAACTTTGGGGCTGTAACATGTGGTGTGTGGCTCAATGAGTGGGGGAGGGTCTAGTGGGATAGGAGATGAAAGTGTGAACGTGATAAGTATATGGTTAGCGTCGAGTGGGCATCGTCTAATACTAAGTGAGGTAATAAGTGAAGTGTTTGAAATGGTACCGGAATGTAGTCGACCGTGCTCTTGCCCCCCTCATGAGGGAAGTAGGTAAGTCCACAGGAGCCTTGCCAATGGTGCATCTCGTTACATATAATGAGGTGCTGTCGACTGCCTAGCTCAAGCATATGTCTTCCATATCAATTGGAGTGGTGTTCAGATCCATATTTGCCTATACTCTACTGCTCCCATCTCATCTGGACCCCTACCCCTCGTGATCTGTGGATGCTCCCATAAGGACTCGCATTGGTGTGATCGGGTTGCGGCCATTGAAGTCCCCCATAAGAAAGACTTTATCTAGGGTGTTGTAATGTAGTATCTCCTCCGAGAGTACGGTGTAGGGTGAATCTTTGACTTGAGTCGGTTGATCGCGGTCATCTATAGTATATCGGGTTCCACGTGGTGGGAGGTAGCACAAGGCAATGTAAACCGATCTCTTTGGTGCTATCTCCATACGAACCCACATGTATCGAGCCTCCTTGTCTCTACCCATGATATGGACCCGACTCTATCTTCTATCTATATACGATGGCAATGCCTTCGACCCCCATGCTTTACTGTCTTGTCATGGCCTTGAATGCAGATTCCTAGTGGAAAGTTGCACTACGAGGGAGGCCACTTTCTAAGCTGTTGTGGGTCTTTGTGATGCATGCAAGTCGTGTCTAGGATCTCCTCTAGTCGGTTGGGTCGTGTCCAACGTGAGCAAATAGCACGCATAATGTGGCCATTTTAACCATTGGAGAGAACACTTTTTGGAAACCAATGCCCTCTTTTTGGGCATATCCCTTAGCAACCTGTCTTGCCTTGTACTCGGGTTTGCCATCAACCGTCTTGATTTTGTGTACCCACTTGTTGGCAATGGCCTTCCTACCTTTGGGCAACTCAAACAAGTCCCAAGTATCATTTGCATGCAAGGCCTTTATCCTCTTCCTTAATGGTTAACTCCCACTTCTTGTGCTCACATAGCTTTGCCTCTTTATGAGTGAGAAACTCTCCCTCATCTGATAACATATGTAATGTATAGAGGGTTCATATCTGTTCACAGGCCTCCTATGTGTAGATCTTCTTGCCCAATGATCTACATTCTCTTGCAATGGATCTACATCAAGAGGTACATCAACTTCCTCATAGTTAATGGGCTGCTGTACATCATTTCCAGCCCTGTTTTCAGCATGAATAGGGGGCTGCATAATACATATGCTCTTCAGAAGCTTCATTTTGCTGTCCAACATCATTTGACTCAATAATTATTGGATCATTGTCATTTCCAGCCATATGTGGTGCATGCGGAGGGTTCATATCAGATTTAACAGGTGGTTGTACATGCTGAAATACGACCTTTTTATGGTCACTTTAGAGGCACAAGTGTTTTTGAGCAGCCTTGCACGTATCACCTTCTTGAGTTGAGGTAGCCATATCCTGTAGCCCATTTCACCTTCATCTCCATAACCCATGAAGATTCCTTTCATGGACTTTGCATCTAACTTGCGTCTCAACTCAGGCCTTCTATGCTCAAAAGCATCACAACCAAAGATGTGTAGGTGGTCATATGAAGCTGGTTTGCCAGACCAAACCTCTTCTGGAACGCCACCTTTTAAGGACGTATGAGGGGATTGATTACTATATCAAGATTTTCACAAAATCTATTGAATTCAGCACTTGTAAACGCACCCCCATTATCAGTATGTAAGCATTCTAGCTTTCTACCTGTTTGGGTGGTCACAAATGCATGAAATTTCTTAAATACAGCAAAGGCTTCTTCCTTAGATTTTAACAAATATACCTGAAGCTTCCCAGAGTAGTCATCAACAAAAGAAACAAAGTAAAGAGCACCCCCCATAGATTTGGTGGGCATGCTACAAACATCAGAATGAACAAGACCAAGCACATTAGACTTACGAGAGACACCAAGTAGTAGGAATTTGTTACTTGCTTACCATATTGACATTCATTACAAAAGTCAAGTTTTGAGCCTTAAGCATCAAACTTGTCCAAATTACATAGTTTATCAAGGCCTTTTTGGCTCATGTGGCCAAGCCTTTTGTGCCATAATTCCATTTGTGAATGGATTTCTATAAACTTGCCCAGCAAGGCTTCACCATGCAGGCAATAAAGAGTCCCTTTCTTTGTACCTTTAACAATAAGCCTAGAGCTTTTGATGAGCTTTCATGATCCTTTCTCAAAGAGGGTATTATATCCATGCATATCCATTTTCCCAACAAACAATAGGCTTTTCTTGATGCTTGGTACATACCATACATCATGCAAAACAAGCTCATTAGTGCCATCTACAGTGAGATGCATTGTGCCCGTATCTTCAATAGAACACGCAATATATAGTCCATGGTTGCTTGCATGAAAGATAGTAAAACACATCTTAATAGGAGAAAGATGTAATGATGCACTTGAACTCACAAAGGGCTGAAACATTCAGACTATTTTCTTGGGCCCTTTCGAATGATTCTGTCATGTATGTATTGAAATATTAAGAGTGAGATGTGTTACTCCAAAAAAAAGTATGTATGTATGTATGTATGCACATACATATGCATGGATGCATTTATGTATTTGATATTTTATATCAGTAACATGTTCAACATGTTAAATAGGGATGGTAGTTGAATCTATATCAGACTTGCTTATTTCTGTTTGACCTTTGCCTCAAAAAGAATCATTTTTTGAGAAAAGGATTATTTTCTTTTTATGTTGGTGACGTTTTATTCACTGTAGGAGTCTGAATCAAACCATTTTCATACTTAATCATTTGAGTTTGATCTTTGTTTTGTGTCGGGAGATCCTATGTATGAAAGTATGTTGCTCATGTGTGTGTGTGTGGTGCTGGTGTACAAACTTACAAAGGAGTGAACTGAGAAAGAATTAGGTAGGCATGATCTGCTTTGAATGGATGTGTTAGTATGGTTTATGCGGTCTTCAATGTCGTGAAATTTGTCTGCAGTACTGCTCAGTTTTCAATTCAATGGTGATATGCATGTGAGTCCTGACCTACATCATTGCCAAGTCCTCCTTTTTTAAACAATAGAGCAGGGTTGGGCTCCAACTTGTAGGAGATTCCTTTAGGATATGGGAGCGATGGCACCAGCTCAGAAGTTGCCTGTCCTAGATTTGATGGATATATAATATCTTGATTACATGATAGAAGCCAGCTCAGAATCGGCCTGTCCTAGATTTGATGAATATATAATATCTGATTACATGATTGAAGATTTCATAGCAAGTGGATTCATCTCTGTATGGTGTAGTCTATACAAAAGAACTTTCATCACATGTTTTCTGCAGGAGAAGTTCACAGAGTAGTTCAGAAGACTTAAAATAAATAAAGGGAAGGGAGGTTTGTACATTGCAGCAGCTAATGCTATTGCTTTGGAATCAGGCCTTAAAATTATTCCAGAGGTTAGGGGTTTATGGAAGGGTAGTAATTAACTTGCAGCTTTTGGAATGATCATATTGACATTGATGAGGGATCATGAAGGATGTTGTAAATGTGGTTAGATGATCATTTGAACTGATGATAGCTACTTGTGTTCATCCCTTTTCTGCATTTTTAGTTTGTAACTATATTATCTGTTTTCATGTCACTTGCAATCAGATTCTGAAATTCTAAGCTTCTGTGCAGAATGTGGATGGCGTAAACTACCTGCACGTAAAGGTTGCAGGACTGCTTTTTGTGGCAACATCCAGGGTAAATGTCTCCCCTTCTCTTGTTCTTGAGTTGTTACAACGGATTGTCCGAGTAGCGAAGGATTATTTGGGGGTGCTTAATGAAGAGTCACTGCGAAAAAACTTTGTGCTCGTCTATGAACTCCTCGATGAAACCATAGTAAGTGGTTTGTGCTTGGATTACAAGCTGCTTTCAATATGATACAGCTATTTTCAGGGTTCCTTTTTTTTTCCTGGATTGGTTGATTGCTTTTTAGGACTTCGGATATCCACAAACAACGTCAACAGAGGTCTTGAAATCTTATGTATTCAATGAGCCAATCACTATTGATGCTGCAAGGATACCTAATCTTGGTGCTGCTGCTATATTTATGGTGGGTTGAATCCTTTATTTTAATTTGTATTTTGGGATTCTTATCTTTTCACACAACTTCCATGCAGATTGAAGTGAGAGATGAGGTGGATAAGCACGCGCGCACACACACACACACACACACACACACACACACACACACACACACACACCTGCATGCGCAAAAACATACATGTACACACACAGATGTAGGTAATGTAATATATACATATACATATGCATATGCATATGCATATACATATGTATATTTTATTTGATTGTAAATAACGAGGTGGTGGAGACTGCCGAACTCAAGAAGATGTTTGCGATACCCAATCGTATTTTGACCTGTATCAAAAAATAATCTGCTAATCCCAAGCTTATCTGGATCTAAGTTGTGCATTATATGTGGCTTCTCCATATCATATAGTTCACATTGTCGAGATTGTGTACGTGCATTAAAGTCCCCTAAGAGGAAGACCTCACCTAATGTAGAGTAGTGAACCATGTCCTCTGTTAGTGGAGTATATGGTGAATGAGTATCTCTATCATGAACATCCGCATCATGCTCGGTATATGATGAACTTGGAAAATAGCATATGGCTATATATATATATATATATATATATATATATATATATATATATATATATATATATATATATATATATATATATATATATATATATCGATCTCTCCTTGGTCAACTCGATGTGAACCCACATATATCGTGCTTCCTCTTCTTTCCTTAAATCTGAATCTATGTTTGGATGCCAAGTTTGCATAGGATCACCACACCACAAGAACCACGTGAAGTGCCCTATCTAGTGGTAGACATGAAAGAGGACTCACACTGAAATCCAGCTCTATCTTGGCTCTCAAGTGTCTTTGTGACATAGATGAAGTCATGTGCATCTAATAGTTCCTCCAAGTGGTTTGGCCGTGTCCACGGACCACAATGCCCCAATGAAGTTCCAAACTGCTCCTCTAGGAGGTATGCTTTGATGTGGTGTTGTCTCATAGATTACACACCCCTAGTTAGTAGGGTGTCCGTCCACAAAGACCTTACCTCTCTCTCTCTCTCACACACAGAGAGAGAGAGAGAGAGAGAGAGAGAGAGAGAGAGAGAGAGAGAGAGAGAGAGAGAGAGAGAGAGAGAGAGAGAGAGAGAGAGAGAGAGAGAGAGAGAGAGAGAGAGAGAGAGAGAGAGAGAGAGAGAGAGAGAGAGAGAGTTTTTCACGTCTATTACGAGGCCGAACTCGGCCTATGAGACAAATCGATATACATGGGTGTATCTTTTGTCAATAGGAAAAAGTGCTGAAAAAACTTGTAAAGCGGATATAGGTCTCCCGTAGTATATGCATGTGGAGATACCCGTGAAAGTGGGGGGTGTATGGAGTGTGATATCTATGATCGTCTATATGCAAAAGGGTAGTACAACAAGCGTGAGAATGCATTTGAAACGACTAATTAGAGAGAGAGAGAGAGAGAGAGAGAGAGAGAGAGAGAGAGAGAGAGAGAGAGAGAGAGAGAGAGAGAGAGAGAGAGAGAGAGAGAGAGAGAGAGAGAGAGAGAGAGAGAGAGAGAGAGAGAGAGAGAAAGAGAGAGAGAGAGACCATAGGAAAATAAAACGCGTTTTTTTGCCAAAGTAAAAAACGTTTAGGACATCCGGACGTCCTATTGCGTTTTTTTTGCAAATTTTTTTTTTCGATTTTTTTTTTGGGGCATTTGAGCTGCATATGCAGCCGTTGAGCTGCGCTTTAGGGCATTGTAGCCTCCTTGCTTTCTCCTCTTCCTTGCCTTCTCCTCTTCCTTGCCTCCTTGCCTTCTCCTCTTCCTTCCCTTCTCCTCTCCCTTGCCTTCTCCTCTTTGAAGTTTGCACGCACACTTGAGTCTTGCCGTGGCCCGTCTAGAGTCTAGAATCTCTTTCCCTCTTTGCTTTCAAGTCTCACCATGGGTAGAGCTCCTGATGTCATCCGTAACCACATGAAAATTCGTAGCCCTACCTCTTGGGAATGCAATTATTGCAAGGGCATGTATGGTGGCTCGACATCCCGCATGAAAGGTCATCTCCTTGGGTTGAGAGGAAAAGGCATTGGAAAATGCACATCCATACCTCAAAAAACCGTAGAGGAGTTGATTGCTCAACTCGAGTTGAGTCAAGGGGTGGGTAATTTGCCTATGCCTCCATCATCTGAGAGCACTGTGGGTGAGGGTAATGAGCCTCTTCATGATGAAATTCTGTCTCATCAAGTTCATGATCAGAGTGCAACTAAAATGCCACGCAAAGAGAGCATGAGTTTCGTGGGTGCCAATGCCTCTTCCTCTTTTTCATGTCATCCAGCACATTCAAAGATCCCTGATAGTAATATATTCATGAGAGGCAATATAAAGGCGGGAGTGCAAATGCAACATATGGAAGAGGCCACTAGAGAGTTGACCAAACTCTTCATTCAGTGTGGCATTCCATTTAATGTTTCTAATACTCTTCCATGGAAGAGGGCAATGAAACCCGTTAGTAGAATAGGTGTTGCTTTGGAGGGCCCTACGGGATAAACCTTGCGCACTACTCAACTCTTAAGGCAAACAAAGCTGGCAGAGACTGAAATGTTATCCCTAAGATCTGTATGGGAGAAATATGGATGCTCTATTCTATGTGATGGCTGGTCGGACATTCGTAGAAGGAATGTTTATAACATCCTTGTGTCCTCTTGCAAGGGCACAATATTTTTACGTGCTATACCGGCCCATTTGTCCTCTTGTAAGGGCACAATGTTTTTACGTGCTATACCAGGCACAGTAGTGACAGGTGAATTCATATTCTCACATGTTAAAAAAGCCATTGAGGATGTGGGAAGTGAGAATGTAGTGTAAGTTGTGACTGAAAATGGGGCCAACTGCGTGTCGATGGGGCATACAATTGAAGAGGCATACCCCAAGATTACATGGACACCATGTGCATCCCACAATTTAGATTTGCTTATGGAAGACATTGGGGCACTTCCATGGGTGAAATCGATCCTTGATAAAGCAAAATTCATTGTGAAATTTGTCACTACTAAGCCAAAAGTATTGAACATCTTTCGTGCCCACTCTACCTTGGATTTCCAAAAACCCTCTATCACACTATTTTGTTACATGTATATAGTACTTGACTTTGTCTTGTATATGAGTACATTGATCGTATACAAGAAAGCATCCAAAAAGTTGTCGGACTCTCGGACATTAAGTTTGTGAATTGATAATATGATGTATCATGTATTAAATTCTAATAGTAATTTACCATGATTCATATGTTTATAACTTCATTGTTTATTATATTATATATAGGAAGACCCGTTTATGTGATGCAGTGAGAAAAAGATGGGATTGGTTTCATAAACCAATCCATGCCGTTGCTCATATTCTTCATCCATTATGGAGAAGTGAGCAACAATTTACAGACATTGAGCTAGAGGATAGTTGGATTGACTACATCATGCGATGGAGCGGCGGTGATGTTGGTATTTTGTCACAGTTAGAGAGTGAGAGATTGCAGTTCCGTAGCATGGAGTGCTACTTTGGACATCCCACCGCATGGCTACGCGAGAACCAGGTTGATCCGGTCACATGGTGGGAGAAATATGGAGCGAGTACTCCACTATCGATAAGTATTTTTACCATTTGAATCTTTCAAAATGCATTTGAATCTATTTTTTATGAATCATGATCGATTATTTTTTTCACGAATCATAGCGAAAATTAGCCTTGCGAATTCTTTCGCAAGATTGTAGCACGGGTCCTTCACAGAGGAACTGGAGTACATGGGCCCTATTCCATACGAAAAAAAGGAATAGATTGAGTCCTCAACAACTTGAGAGATCGGTTTATTGCCATTGTAACCTCAAGCTGTTAGAGACTAAAGGAATCAACATAGCCCCGCTATAGGTAAGTTCTAACTTTGAAGTTTTATGAAAGCTTAAAGCTATTTATTAGAGTCTAGACTGAATTTTGATTAAAAAACTGAATTTTGCAGGTGAATGTTGATCTAGTTGATATTAGTAAAGTCAAAGATATTCCTCAAATCCCTCAGGAAGAGAGGGATATCTTTGCCATGCTTGTAGAGGAGTCTCAGAGATTTGTACGAAAGATTCGTAGCCGCACTCGAAGGGGTAGGTAAATTGTAAATTTGTAATACTATTACGTACTAACTTTTACACGTAACACAAGTATGCCCATTGCTATGATTTCTCTTATATATATGCATTGTTTATGTAGGTGATCCATCATTACCGTCCACAAGTCATGACATTCACAGTTCATCATTCATATATACATTCTGCTCTAGTATTGTGACTTGTCTTCTAAATTCTAAGTTCTATAAGGTTGTAGATTAAGTTTTTTATGTGTTTTTAATACTAGATATATAAATGAATGCTAGACATGCATTATTCATGGTTTATTTGAAAAAAATAATTTAATGTTGCGGCAAAATATAATACTCGTTTTTTATTTCCATTTTTTTAGTATCCTACGTACTAAACGTTTTAAAACCCGTCTATAAAACTTGTTTTTAAAACTCACTTTGTACTATGATATAGACATACACACACATACGCATATACACACACATACGCATATACACACACATAGACATATACACATAGACATATACACATAGACATATACACATAGACATATATACATAGACATATACACATAGACATATACACATATACATATATATACACATACATATACACACACATATACACACACATATACACACACACACGCACACACACACACATGTGTGTGTGTGTAAAATGTGTGTCCATGTGTGTATGCATATGTGTGTATTTGCATATGTGCATTCTTCGTCTGAGTTTTCACTTGTGGATTCTTCGTCCGAGTTTTCACTTGTAGATTCTTTGTCTGAGTTGTGACCAGTTAATAGGTGTGTATACCCTATCAACTATGCATTTTCTGTAATTTCTCCTATCTCTGGTTTTCATTTTATGCTAGGCTTCATGATGGCTGAGTTTGCCTATCACTTCCAAAAGTGATAGAAACTCAATCCGCAGAGCTTTTGGTGAGTTCAATACTTGTGGTGTGCGTGGGTTGTGGGGTGCGTGTATGAGCAGGTATTCATTCTTAGTTCTAGATACATTATTGAGAATTGATGACGTTAGTGGGGATGTCATAGTATTGAGTCAATACCGTGCATAATGGAGCTGATATGCTATATAGTCTTGTGGTCGACTACCATGAGCTTCTAGTTGCATGTTCATTTCAGGGAGAATTCGGGGTTTGCTTAAATTCATTTTGGTATATATGATTGTCGTATTAACGGACATGCAATTTTCACTTGTGGATTCTTCATCCGAGTTGGGACCAGTTGATAGGTGTGTATACCCTGTCAACTATGCATTTTCTGATAGGTGTGTATACCCTATCAACTATGCATTTTCTGTAATTTTTCCTATCTCTTGTTTGTACTTATGGAAAAGTGATAGAAACTCAATTCGCATAGCTTTTTGTGAGTTCATGCTCATGGTCTTTGTGCGTTGTGGGTGGTGTGTGTGTGTGAGAGCATGTATTCAATCTTAGTTCTCTATCCACCATTGGGCACTGATGACGGTATTGGGGATGTCATATTATTGATTCGATACTATGCATAATGGAGCTGAAATGCTAAATAGTCTTGTGGTTGACTACCATGAGCTTATAGTTGCACTTTCGTTTGAGGGTGAGTTCGGGGTTTTCCTGGATTCATTTTGGTATATATGAGAAAAGGTTAGAACCAGAATTTGTTAACATTAACATGATTGGAATGCCTCATATTGATTCAAATATTTCCCATCTCGCAAAGTATTGTGTTTTTTGCTTTGAATTGTTTAGATTATCTCATCTTTGTTCAAGCCTGTCTTTATTTGTAGTTTACTGTTGTCAACTAATTTTTTTGCTTATTCAAAAAGGGTGATCATTCAATAAAATTTCAAATAAGGTAAGGTCTTTCTTACTTCATAACAAGTTCATTTATGGTTCTTCTTTTTTTTTTCTTTTGTTCAAATTAATCATCAATAAATTCAATAGGAAAGAGGAACTTTCTAATCATTATTGATAGATTTTAGGGTTTTTTTCTCTTTATTTATAGTTTTAATCTATTCTCTTTGTTTATTTTTTAGTTTTTTTTTAATTTTCATTTTCTTTTTGTTTTTTTCTTTAATATCTATATTTATTTTGGAATTTATTCAAATTATTTTTTTATTTTCATTTCTTTGTTTTATTATTATTATTTTTTCTTTATTTTTATTTCTAAAATTATTTGTTATTTATTATTTTTTAATTATTAATTTGTCTTTTATTTTATAGTTTAAAAAATACTTAATAAGGAAGTTCAGATCTTACTATCTACTCTTCCTAATAGCTTGAATAAATGGAATGTACAACAATGAAGGGCACACCACCCATGCGTAGTACGAAGGTAAGCTTTACATCGTAGATTTGAATTGGAATTTTAATCGTTTAAATCACGTAGAAATCAAAACGAAAATAAAAATCAATGTTTTTACTCATCATGAGTGATTTTTTTTTTATTTTGTACTTCGTTCTTAATCATGGCATGTAAAAGTCTCTCCAAATCTCATTAGCAATAGCATTTACCTTAATTTAAGGGATTCCCAATATAAGAGCTTATATTCCTCCGTAAATACAAAGTGACCCTTATCTAATGCAACTTGGATAGTATTGTGAGATCTATCTTGATCTTCTTGACACTTTAACCACAACACAAAACTGAGATCACCCTATCCATAAGTCAGATACAACAAGGTTTTTGGACTTGGTGAGGAATATCATGCATGCAATTTAAAGCGAGCTCTCCAAGGCATCTTTGATTGACCTCCCTTTTACTCTCCAAGGCAATCTTCCATTGACGTGTACATACTACAACTTTGTTTACTCTTCAAGTGTAAAGAAAATTTGAACAAGACTCCAAAAAAGAAAACTATAAACAAGATCTGAATAAGACTATTAAAATAAGGTTTTTTTAATGCACAAAAATCATTCCTAGAATTTAAATCGAGTTTGAAATTTTTACAATCGGAAAAAAAACTTGTACGATTCTTTTAACTATGCACCCATGGGACCCCCAAATCCCACACAAGTAGGGATTGAACACCCAACACCTACTAGGAATGATAGAGCTCAAAGGCCCACAAAGGGTAGGATATGGGAAGAGACTTCCCTAAGGCCGGAAGAGGAGATTGGTTTCAAGTCAAGTCGACCTTGGCGCAGTGAGCATGGCCCTTACCAGTGTTCACATTGTTAACCGAGATCACCCAAAGGCCAACGATTCCCCCTGAAGAGAGCTGGTTTAGCATCTCATCAAATCATGATGAGGAGTGTCCTCAATTGCAACCAAAAGGAGATCTGAACCCACGACCCTCTCAAGAGAGGCTGAAGACTCACACGCTTAGGCTAGCGCTGCTTGACTTCTTTTTTTTTGCGTTTGTTCTTTGTGCAAGACTTTATAATGGCTGAGTCTGCCCTTCACTTCCGGAAGTGTTAGAAGCTTATTTTATTGACCTTATTATAAGTCTTTATTTCAAAAGACCCTTTATTAAAGTTTGCACCTACTCTAGGGAGGCACTAATGATGGAGTGGGGATGTCATAGATTAATGTGGTGAGGCCATCCTCAAGCTCTTTAATGAAGTGATAACACACATCAATGTGTTTTGTGTTCGGGTGGAGCATGGCATTTTGAACCAGACATTTGGCGCTCTGAACCATCAATTCAAATTTGACATCAAGTTTTTGAGCTCTAACATCTCTTCAGCTAGGCTTTGAAGCTGAGGACTGTCTTGGAGCTATTCTTCGAGTACTTTTGCAGATTTGGAGCGTATCTTTCTGCTGCCCTTTCCTTCTACACACATATACTTGTGTGTGCTCTGTTTTTTGTAAGTAGTAGCTGCGCATATTTGGAATTTTCTCTATAGTTGCTGCTGTACCAGGTTTTACCTACCACTTCAACAATTTGAGAAGATTCAGTTGCTGCTTATCATCAGAGAAGTATCAAATGTAGTATTGGCTGCTGCTAGACTGTTATAAACAGTCATATACCTCCTTTGCACATACACACTCACTATTCTAACTTTTATGCACTCTTCTTAATTTATGTACCTAAAACCCTATTTTTTCAGCTTATACCCAGATTTGTAACATTTTTGTAATGCACACATTTCCATTAAATGTTCTTTTAGTGAGTAGTCATCCAACTGCTCTTTCAATCTCGTTTTTATTCGATTCTCTTGTCATTCATCTCTCTTTATTTGGTTCAAGGTGTGTATATGCTAAGGCTCTAAGTATTGGAAAGATCTTAAAATTACGTGTGGTTTATTATTTGGGCCTACCTCACTTCCAACATCAAAGTCTTCTCTAAAACATTCTCCTTCAAATCTTTTTTTCCTCCTTTTGAATGGCTGCAATTACTGTGTCAAGATTTGGATTAATGTTGTTTTGTAGAATAGTAACAATCGTGATGTAAGAAAAGGGTAAGCTTTTGAAGAGAACTGCCATTGCTTAAGGTTTTGAGATGGGATTATCCATCCAAGCTAGTTGAGCCATATAGCTCTCTAATTTATTTATATGGTTTTTCACTGCGATAGAGTCATCCATCTCTCACCGATAACAGGAAAGCAAAAGTAATTCAAGGAAATGCTCTCTCTTTGCACAAAAAATTCCTCTAACTTGATCCAAGTTTCATCTGTACTCTTGATCTTGCAAAATGATGTATATATTCGCTATTTAAACTCATATCTATAGTGAACAAAGCTTCTTTGTTCCTTGATATAGTTGCTGCATGTGGACCTTGGCTTGATGTTGATGCCCTTCTTGTGTGAGAGCTTCCACTTGTGGTTGAAGATGAAGAAGCACTTTAAGCTTGGGATTTATAATATTGTTAGAGGAGCTTCTATGTATAGACCGATTCCTCCTAGCTATATAATTTGAGCTTCAGCCTTATTCCATAGAGAATATATTAACGTCCACGGGAGGCCGAAATCGACCTATGGGACCGATCAGGTAC
The DNA here is from genome assembly GCA_020310875.1 of Ceratopteris richardii. Lineage (NCBI taxonomy): Eukaryota > Viridiplantae > Streptophyta > Polypodiopsida > Polypodiales > Pteridaceae > Ceratopteris > Ceratopteris richardii. The sequence continues at coordinate 27,217,692 of CM035435.1, read as the reverse complement.
ATCAAAACATTACATTCCACTTGGGGGGGAAGCCCTCAAGGGGCTATAATAAAAGGGAAAAATCAAAATAAAAATAAAAAGGGGGGGGGATGTGGCTTCCAAAGCACTCTTATGACTCATAAGAGTTTCAAAATTATATCAATATATATTACAAATGAGGGAGATAGCTGTTTCTTCCTATGTGGTATGGGTATGGAAATCTCTGATAATAGCTTGACCGCCTCTGTATACTGCCCACTTTCCATTCTTCCTGGCTTCTCTGACTTTAGTTAACTCTGCTGGTCGATTTTTAAGTTGGAGTGGGGTGAGTTCAATATGTGACAACCCGTGGGCAAGAGCCCTCCCCCCTCCCCCCCCCCTCTTCTTGTATTTCTATCTAGCCCCTGTTGGTGCTTGTGTGGGTTGCCGACCGGCGCCAAATTGCAAGTACTTATAAGGGGATATAGTGAGCCTCCGACCCAAGTGACCCAAGCGAACCAAGTGACTCTTGCGCTCCTCGTGCGGTAGCCTTCGTGCTAGTCCCCTCCGCACGCACCTCTCAAAAGCGCCGTTGTGCCATCGAGGGGCCGTTGTACGCGTTTGCCCGCGACGCTTAACGCGGGCCGGCTCACTGTAACGCGTTTACCCGCGACGCTCAACGCGGGCCGGCTTAGGCCGTTCTTTCTGTAATCACAGGTGGTATCAGAGCCTCGCTCGATCCAAGCGGCCTTGGAAAAGAGGACGGGCCGGTTGTCACACCAGTCCTGGGGACCGCGTCTTAACGTCCTACTTAGTACACCGTGATGGAGGGTGAAGGTAACGACGTTTTTTCTCAGCGACGTGGAGCCGCGCGGTGGCGGCCACAAAGAAACGGGAAAAGAAAGACGGAGGAACAAGGGGAAACGACCTCAGACCCCGCCTCCAGTCACACGAAATTATGATTTTGGGACGATGGAAAAAGATAAAGAGGACGGGCCGGTAGATTGGATGTTGGCTCAAGAGCACCGCATGGGCCGTCTTGAGTCCACCATTGCCGACCTAGCTCAGCTCCTCAAAAGTCAGGTGGAACCGAAAGGAGATAAGAATAAGGATACAGGGAAGCAACCAGAGGCACAAGAGGGTGAGACCTCGGGACGAACATCCCGGCAGGGCCGTCGGCCACATACACGGCGACGTCGGCCTGTCTCCTCCTCTGACGATGGAAGCGACTCGGATTCCTATGGAAAGTTCAAGCCATGTCCACCAAAAAAGTTTCGGGGTAAACGCAACTCTCTCGAAGTCTCCAAATGGCTACGAGACATGGAGCAATACCTCGACCTACAAAGGGTGGGCAAACGGCACTGGGTAAAAATCGCCGCATCCTTCCTGGCCGACGACGCTGATGCATGGTTCTTGGCAGAGTCAGCAAGGGAGGAATTCACATCATGGAAGGACTTCAAGGCGGCATTTGAGGAGTATTTCATCCCTCAAAATGAATCCTTCAAACTCAGGGACGAATGGAGGGGCCTCAAACAAGAAGGCCCGTTGTCTGAATACATACGCAAGTATAGAAGGCTCATGTTGCAGATAACGGAGATGCATGATCTCGATCGGCTGCATGGGTTCCTATACGGGTGTAGCGTTTGGACAAGACGCGAGATAGAAAAGCAATCGCCCAACACATGGGAGGACGCGATTGTCATGGCGGAAAGGTACCAAGATGCTGAGAGCAACTGAAGGGCTCAAAGCATGCGCAAAACGGAAAACGTATCACCACGAAGGAATCAGCAGGGTGCGGGAAACACTAACACAAACCCCCGCCCGGCCACAACTCAGAATACGGGTAATGCTCAAGTACAGTGAAATACAAACAACTTTGGAAATAATCAGCAAAGGGCGTTGCCAGCGCCCCAATGGCAAAGGAACGATCCCCGGCCGTTTTGTAGAGTATGCCGCGGGAATCATTGGACACATCAATGCACACGCAATAACAATCAAACGCGAGTGCAAACGGCTCAAGTCGAAGAAGAGCCACAAAGACGTAACACGAATGTGGTCCTGACCGAGTTAGATGACAACGAAGAAGAAGTACAAGCGAGTAACAACGCGCCTCATGTAGGTACCGTGTCAGCAATGCCAAGGTGCTTCCCGATGACGTTACGAATGATACAGAACATGTATTTCTGGGGAACTTTTGGAAACAAGAGAAAAGCAGTACTAGTTGATTCAGGTGCGACGCATAACTTCATGTCGCCACAATGTGCAGCAAATTTGCAGTTGGCCTTGAGTAAACTTCCTGAAATGTCGGTCACTTTCGCTCAAGGTCGGGATGATAATGTAAAGATTGCCCTCAACGTCCGCATGACAGTGGGGGAGTGGTCGGCAAAGTTAGACTTTCTAGTAGTGCCATTGGAATCGTTCGATGTAATAGTGGGACTATCTTTCATGGACCGTTATATGGTGAGCATGTTAGGTAAGGGGATTGATAAACTCCTGCTTGACATGCAAGGCAACATAGTGGTCGTGGATTGTCACAGAGTTCCGAAAACCACAAGGCAAGTCAGAAGTGGTAGAGAACCCAGGATCGAAGTCGCAAGAAGTGAAACAGAAGGCCGTCGCTCCTCCCACATCCAAAGAGGAGTTGGACAGACAGAGAAAAGGAAAGGCACCTATGTATCCGGAAAGTGTGCCATCCAGTAGTCAAAACAAAGGGAACAAGGCAGTGAATCTACCAGCAAGAAAGATGAAATCAGTAGCCGCAGTAACAAGAGCAGAGAAAAGATAGCAAACACAAGGGCCATTGACGGCCAAACAGGTAGAAAAAGCAATGAAACAAGGGGCTGAGGCCCATTTGTGTCTGATAAAATGTAACACCATTGACTTAGAAGAAAGGGAAAACGACAGGATGAAGATCGGCGATCAAAAAGTGCACGAAGTGCTAAAGGAATTTGAAGATGTCCTACCAAGTCAGTTACCAAGCGGGCTGCCACCACTTAGGCAAGTCCAACACAAGATTGAAGTAATGCCAGGCCAAGCTCCATCGGCCAAAGCACCCTATAGAATGAATGAAACGGATCTGAAAGAGTTGAAAAGGCAATTAGTGGAACTGGAACAACAAGGCTTCATTCGACCCAGTAGTTCACCCTACGGTGCTCCTGTCCTATTCGTCAAGAAGAAAGATGGAAGCATGCGGTTATGTGTGGACTATCGGGCCTTGAACAAAATTACAGTGAAACAAAGTATCCAGTGCCAGTTATGGATGAGTTGATGGACTGGTTAGGCCAAATTTTTTACACGAATAGATCTAAGGTCCGGTTATCATCAGATTCGCATAGCAGAGCAGGACATTGAAAAGAAAGCATTCAGAACACGCTATGGCAGTTATGAAGTTATGGCTTTCGGGCTCACAGGCGCGCCAGGCACGTTCTGTCGCGAGATGAACGATGGATTCAGGGACATGCTAGATGAGTTCCTGATCATTTATATAGACGATTTATTGATATACAGCCGTACTCTTGAGGAACATCTAGATCATGTGAGAGCTGTACTTCAACGACTAAACCAGAGAAATGTGAATTCGCTATGACATCCGTTGAATTTCTCGATTTCATAGTCTCAGATAAAGGGGTGATGATAGATCCTCACAAGATCACCGCCGTGCGTCAATGGGCTCCGCCGCGAATAGTAAGAGAAGTAAGAGAATTCATAGGTTTTTGCCAATTTCCAAGAAAATTCATAAAAGATTTCAGTAAAGTGGCTGCCCCGCTCACAGAGTTAACTAAAGGAAAGGGTTGCTTTGTGTGGGGGCCTAAGGAACAAGATGCTTTTGAGCAACTCAAACAGGTGATGTGTGAAGCCCCTGTGTTGAAGTTGCCAGAGTTTGACAAAGAGTTCGAGATCCACACAGATGCGTCAGGATTAGCAATTGGAGGGGTCCTTATGCAGGAAGGCTGCCTTGTGGCTTATGAGTCACACAAATTTTCAGGTACAGAGTTAAGATGGAGCACTCACGAGAAGGAGATGCTCGCGGTGATCCACTGTTTGCGAAAGTGGCGTCACTATGTGCAAGATATACACACAAAGATCTACACCGACAATATTTCACTCAAGTATTTTTGTACTCAGCCTAAGTTATCTCCCAAGCAAGCAAGGTGGCAAGATTTCTTGGCTGAATTTGACATAGACATAATTCACAAACCAGGCAAGCAAAACGTCATGCCAGACGCCCTGAGTAGAAGACCGACGCTGGCCGCGATTTCCATGGCCGAGAGTAAGACGAAAGATCAAATTCGTAAATTGCAACAAACGGATCCAAAAATACAGAGGATTGTAAAAGATGTACACTCGGGCTTAGACCATAAAGGGAAATACACAATTATGAACAACATGTTATATGGAAAGGGAAGGATTTACATACCAGATAATGTAGAACTACAGAAAATGCTTTTATGGGAAGCACACGATTGTCAATTAGCCGGACATGGAGGACAAAGAAGTTACGAACATTTAAAGGAGCATGTATTTTGGCCGAAGATGAAAGAAGACGTGATTGAGTATGTCCAAACGTGCCCAACCTGCCAATTAGTAAGACAACTGAAGGTCAAACCGGCAGGCCTACTTCAGCCCATGCCAGTCCCGAACAGACCGTGGGACATGGTAAGTATGGATTTCATCACCGATCTGCCAACGTCAGATGGACACAATGCAATTCTTGCAGTGGTAGATTACTTTTCAAAGCAAGCGCACTTCATACCTATGAAGCCACCCCTGCCGGCAAAGGTGGTAGCTCAAACATTTTTTCAGAAGGTCTTCAAATATCATGGCCTCCCGTTGGCGATTGTCTCAGATCGGGACACAAGATTTATGAGCGACTTATGGCGCGAGTTATTCTCCATTTTGGGTACGCAACTTAGATTTTCATCGGCATATCATCTTGAGACAGATGGACAAACAGAAAGGATCAATCAAACAGTAGAAAATTACTTGAGGAGTTATGTACAAGCAGACCAGAAGGATTGGGCTAAACACTTAGACATTTTAGAATTCCATTACAACAGCTCCATCCATTCAAGTACATCCATGTCGCTGTTTGAAGTGGCTGCCGGCAAAAGTGTAATCACACCCATGACACTCATGTCAGATGAGGTGCTAGTGGCAGCAGATTGTGAATGTGGGAACTTTTTAAGAGATTGGCAGTCCAAGCTTCGTCAAGCAAAGGAAGCTCTCATAAAAAGCAAAGAAAGGATGGTTAGGATTGCTAATCAAAATCGAACAGAAGCTCCAGATTATCAAGTGGGAGACTTAGTCCTTGTGAACGCCAAAAATATCATTTTGCCAAGAAATTTCACTCCAAAGTTTAATCACAGGTACTATGGGCCGTACAGGATTCGTCACCGGTTCAATCAAGTTACATATCAGCTTGATCTTCCACCCGAAATTCATATCCATAACTCATTCCATGTAAGTTTGCTAAAAGTTAAAACGCTTCCGTCTCGATACTCGCTTTGGACGTCAAGTCACAACATGGGTAAGTAAGAACAGCATGCCTCCGACAGCCCAAGCCCTAATTGAGGCGTATGAAACGACTCATCCATCAACATCCCAGGCGCGAATACCTTAGCTTTACGAGGACGCAAAGCTCTTCAAAGCGGGGGAGAATATGTGACAACCCGTGGGCAAGAGCCTCCCCCCCCCCCCCCCCCCCCTCCCTCCCCCTCCTTTCCTGTATTTCTATCTAGGCCCTGTTGGTGCTTGTGTGGATTGCCGACCGGCGCCAAATTGCAAGTACTTATAGGGCGACATAGTGAGCCTCCGACCCAAGTGACCCAAGCGAACCAAGTGACTCTTGCGCTCCTCGTGCGGTAGCCTTCGTGCTAGTCCCCTCCGCACGCACCTCTCGAAAGCGCCGTTGTGCCATCGAGGGGCCGTTGTACGCGTTTGCCCGCGACGCTTAACGTGGGCCGGCTCCCCCCCGTGGGCAAGAGCCCCCCCCCCCCCCCCCCCGTGGATCGATGAGACAAATCGATGTACATGGGTGTATCTTCTTTCAATCGAAAAAGATAAAAGTGCTGAAAAGCTGGTAAAGCTGATATAGATCTCCATGGTATGCACGTGGAGATACCCATGAAAGTGGGGGGTGTATGGAGTGCGGTATCTATGATAGTCTATATGTAAAGGGGTAGTACAAGCATGAGAATGCATTTGAAATGACTAACTAGCTCCATCTTGTACTAGTTGGCTTGTGTAAGATGTGGTACATAGGTGGAGGGGGAGTCAGGGCCTCCCTGATGGTTGTAGCGGGTTCAGGCATCATCTGGGATCGTCTCTCCTCCATGGCGTGATGGTCACGAGCCTGGATCTCTGTAATCTTGTGTCGGTGAAGTTTCGGTGCTCGATATCCTATAGCACGGGGTCTTCTCCTAGCTCGAGAGGTCTGAGCTTGCCTAAGAGTCACTCCTCTCGGTGTGTGAGCTGAGGGGGAGGGGGCTGCTCCACGTCGTGGAACAAAGAAGTCAGTGAGCTGGCTCTGTCTCCCTCCTGTCTTGCTTGCTGTAGCAGGTTGGAGTAGGGAATCTCTATGACTCTGTATCTCTAGCAAGAATCTCCCGAGCTGTCGTTAGTCTCTAGAGTCCATGATCTCTCGGAGGGAAGGGCTTCCCTGTAAACAAAGTCTCATATCTGCCTCTGATGTCATCATATGCGCTACATTTGCATACAAAGTGTTCCTCATCCTCCATCTCTAGGCTGCATACATATGCGCTCCTCTTTGGGAATGTCCGCGGCTCTGCCTGTCTCAATCTTTAGTCGGTGTGATGAGACTCTCAGGCCAACCTCTACCCTCGAGCTATGAGGCATGTAAGAATCCGTGTAGTGTGGTCGCCGGATGAAACCGTCCACTAGTATGTCTAAGAACTCGTCTCGGTAGTGCGATAGTCTCGATCCGATCTGTGGTGTGTGCCATGTCTGATTAATGTAGAGCTTCCAGAGGTCGTGTCTGAGCACAACGTTCATCTCCTGACCGCAGAGGTGGATGTGAGGTGATTCTAGGTCATACTGAAAAGGCGGCAATTTGTCCATATCAAGTCCATGACTATCAAACCAGACTCTAACCTGAGTGTACCAAGCTCTCTCATATCCTGAGTCTTATATCTGTATAGATGCCTCAAAAGCTCTGTGTGTGAATCTGTCTGTAGGGAGCTCCCTCATCCTCTGAATAAAGCAGATAGTCTGGAATAGTGCATCTACTACCATGGGTGGTGAAGCTAGCTCTTCCCTGATGATGTCATGTGGCACTGATTGTTACCCACGAAATAGTCACGAGATCATACGTACATGTGGCCTCTCTATCACACCCCACTGGGTGACGGTGAGGCCTGGGGCCCAAACTGTTGCAGCATACATCATAGCTGGTCTGACTAGTGTGTCAAATAGTCACCCCTTCGTGCGGGGCTCCTGGAAGTGTGCCTGGTGACATCTCCGCTCTAATATAGCTAAAGCTGCATATCCTCGTGTGAGTCTATCGGTGGCTGCCTGTCTCATGGTGAAGGGCAAGGCAAGCTCATGAATGTGACTCCGAGGTAGATATAGGAAGTGACCACCTCAATCTGTCCTCCGCCAGTTGTGAATCCTGCTCCACTCCTCACCATGGGGGAGGTGTGGAAGATCATGACCTTGGTCTTGCCAAGGTTTATTGTCAAGCCCCTTTGTGTACAAAACTCATCCAGGGCATCTAGGTGGCGTTGTAATCCCTCAAGCGACTTTGAAATCAATACAATGTCATCGGCATATAATAAAATGTGGACATGTGTACCTGTGTGGTCTTCGCCCTCTCCTCCAGCCCGAAGAATGTAGTCCTCAATCTCGTCGATGTAGAGGCCAAATAGAGTGGGGGAGAGTGGACCTTGTTTAACACCGATGGTGCTAGCAATGGCCTCAGACACACCTCATCATATGTTAAAAGATTGCTAGAGCATTTGCGAGGCCAAATGGCATTACATATTCAAAATGCCGATATGTTGTTCATTTGCAAGATGCTACAGGTTGTCCATCTACTACTTTAGCTATTGTAGAGATTCCACAACCTGGGACCATAGGTATGAAGCAAGAATCTCGGTTACAAGAACTCCCTTGAGGAAGATGAACTAGGTACAAGAAATAACAGGACAAGATCTCGCACAATGAGATTACAACAAGACAAGACACCATGTCTAAGATACTAGATTAGACAAGACTAGAACAAGGAACAAGACTATAACTTGAATTGGAATTTGGAAAGTACTCATTTGGAGCTCCCAAGTCTAGCATTGGCAAGATTGAGAATGTATGTGGCAAGACCTTATATTATTATATAGGTGTTCAAGGGCAGTTATGAATCATGTCATCCATGATGTCAACAATCTAAAACAAGACCTTCGGATGTCAGAATTAAGCAAGTAAACAATCGATCGTGGAGTTTTGGCTTCTTTTGGATGCGATGGAAACATCGGTTTCTCCAAATTGTGAACCAATCACGAGATATAGAAAGTCACATGGAATCTAAGATTGAGGATGGTTTCCTTTGTGTCCATGACAAGGAATTCGTTGGTGATTTTATATTGAAACCACATATGACCTATATTAGTTTAATAAGGTGTGATTTGTTTTGATGGGTTGATGCTATAAGCCATAGGTTGGATGCATTATGCATTGGAGGTTTTGGGTCGTTATGCCATTATCTAGTGAAGACTCAAGAGGATCTGATATTGATTTTATATACCTATGTCGGCCCCAATATCTGATGACTATATTTCGAGGTAGGCATAGAGATACATTTGGAGAGGGCGTTACTTGTAGGGGTAACTCTAGCACTCATCTTCATAAGAATACTGTCCTTTTCTTGACTAATATGCATCCATCCTTCTATGGGGATTTTCATCAAGATTGCCACTTTGGGGTTTGACAATTAGCCCAAAAGAGATTCTATACCTTGTTAGTCATGGAATTACATCTATTCACATGGCTGGCTATTGTAAGAGGAAGATGGAAGAAAAGTGTTTTGCCAATTTTGGGCTACTTTTGAGATAGGGCGAGGTTGATTTGTAATAGGATGGGATCTTGTGTCAGTAGACTTGTTCATCCTTTTGTGTTAGGTTATGATGCCATTTGATTTATCACTTGTTGGCTCATGATGATGAGACATGTTATATTTATTAATGCCATTGTGAGAAGTACGAGATGAGCATGGTTGACATGGGCACCTTGTTATCTTCTTGGTATTGTGGTCCATTTTAGGGTGGTTTTAGACTAGGGCACTGGAACAACAAGAGGAAAGCACATTGTTCCGGCAGGAATAACGGAAATTCGTGATGTTCCTCTGTCTTTGTATTCACACCGATGGTGGAACAGGAGGAAAAATATGTTGAAAGTCTGACTTGGTAGCACAGAATGCGTTGGGGTGGAGGAGGGGGGTCTGAACAACCTCACAAAAACGTTCCATGATGTGGCTGCAAAAGATTCAGGGGGCAACGTACAATGTAAAGAGGTTATGTAGAGTTGGCTAAAAATCATTCATAGATCAATTACAAACAGCAAGGGTGCCATGCAGTCTGCAAGGGTGCTGTGCAGTCTGAAATGATCCTTAAATCACAATGAAGGTATCTTGTGCGTCTTTTGGTTGGATAAACCTTGAGGAACTGTCATCTGCTGTTAACCAACCATGGCGGAAGTAAGCTGAAGGGACAGTTTGTTTCATAGTTCAGATGGTGCCCACTCTCAGAATGTGTGGTGTTTGACCTTGATATAGAAACAAACAAACTAAAACATACATAAGCTGACATGAGAAATATTTATAGACAAAGTAGAATAGACAAAAATATGGAATCAAAATAAAGAACCTGAATGATCTGAATTTGATTTACAATAAGAAGCCTAAGAACAAAATATGTGAATAAAAGGAGCTGAACGTATATCAGAAAAGATGATGACTGATCACAGTCTAAAATTCGAACCATGATTTACTGCAGTATAACAAAGCTGAGCTGAGGCAGTAACGAGGCTTAGGTTGACTCATTGATCTGGTATATGACCCGCAGATGACTTTAAACAAATGATCTGTTGAATACCAAGCTGAGCTGCTGAAGAAAATGTAAACTTGAGGCACATGTCATTCTGTAGGCAGGTTTAAGAATGTATACTTCTGCAGATCATTATTATACCATATATTTACTATATGCTCTCAATTGATTATACTATCTCCTGCCTAAAGCCCTTCATGCATATAGCAGAAGCCTTCTTTTGGAGGAAAGATTGCTAGATTTGCTGAGCCTTGCTCCTGGGATTTAGACACTCACTCTTAGTCAAGGGGGCCTTGGACTACTGGACAGAATAATTCATGCATGCTTGGCAATGTGCCTGTTTAAAGAAATATTTCAATCAGAAGCATGATTAGTGCACTATTATGCAGCTCATTTTGGACTAGGAGATTTGTACACTTCAAAAGTACATGGAAGATTTATACGTGGAGTGAGGTCATCTCTCATGCACATTTTGAAGTCCATTCTGACAATTATACTATTTATATACTTTTGGAAAAGATGACTACATAATTGAAGTAGAATTTGTAGACAAAATGATTGGGAACTCTTATGGGAACTAAATCTCCATTTTGTTCATCAATCCTACATAGTCTGGCAATTCTCTTTTGTTCTATTTTTTTTTCTCTCTCTCTCTCTCTCTCTCTCTCTCTCTACCACCTTTCCTCTGTTTAGGCATATGTGCCTATATGGAGATGTTTATAAAATAACAGAAGAATTTTGGTTTGGTTTCTTGTGTGAAATATGTATTTT